>JAFMOD010000092.1:1603740-1753353 GCA_019802435.1 Corydoras maculifer
TGGGGGACATTGTGGTACAGTGGGGGACAGTGGGGTGCAGTGTGGTTCAGCAGGGACCGTGGGGGACAGTGTGGTACAGTGGGGGACAGTGGGGTGCAGCAGAAGACAGTGGGGTGCAGTGTGGTCCAGTGTGGTGCAGCAGGGACCGTGGGGGACAGTGTGGTACAGTAGGGGGCAGTGGTCAGTGAGGGTATGTATAACTATGCTGTACCATAACAGACAATAAGAGCAGAAATGCACGTGTTAAACCTGCAGATGCAGAATCACTCTCAGCATGCGGACGGTTTTCCGTGGACAGCGCTGTCTCACCATCAGCCGTTTCATCTCTTAAACACTTCTGGCAGTTAATCTCCCCGGCAATTTCCAGCATTTCCACTTTAGTTAATATTGGATTGGATCTCATTTTTCATAGTCAGACTTTGTCGCTATTAAACAAGTTGAGTCCTCGAGGTGCGGCGAGAGCAAAATAAAAAATCCCTAAAACTCAGCAGCCAAAGTGTTTGCTTTCACCTTTAAGCTTTCAATGTCTGATTACATCTGATACAACAGAGGGAGTGGTAGCTCAGTGGTAGCTCAGTGGTTAGGGTGTTGGGCTGTCAATCTGAAGGTTGGGGGTTCAAATCCCAGGTCCACTGAAGTTACCAATGTGGGTCCTTGAGTAAGACCCTTAACCCTCATTGCTCCAGGGATGTTGTGATGAACCCTGTGCTCACCTTGTAAGTCGCTTTGGATAAAAGCGTCCAATAAATGACCAAATGTAAATGTAAATGCAAAGAAATTAAAGTATTTTCATCCGCTTAATCCTACAGTGAGGTCATGGGGGGAGGGGAGGGGGGGTTTGGAAATTGGTCTTCATGCCCATCTAGGGGAGAACATTTTGTGCACTGGGCAGATACACCCAGGACAGGGTGCCAATGCATCGCCGAGCACACACTCGCTCACCCAGACACACATACTATATGGGGGCAATTTAGAGCAGCCAATTCACCTTGAATCCATGTTTTTGAGACTGTGGGGGGAACCCAGAGGAAACCTACACATTCACAGTGAGAACATGGAAACTCCATCTAGATTGGGATTCGAACCTGGATCCCCAGCGCCGAGAGGATGACGTGCTGACCACTACACTACTGTGCCGCCATCAAAGTAGACTACAGGGACAAAATATTTAAAACACCTTATTGTTGCTGAAGGACTAAGGGAGAAGTCAAGAAACATGGATTTAAGGTGAAATTGGCAGCTCTAAATTGCCCCTATGTAGTGTGAGTGAGTGAGTGTGTGCCCAGTGACGGATTGGCGCTGTGTCCTGGGTGAATTTGCCCAGCGCCTGACATGTTCTCCCCTGAACAGACATAGGGGAACATAGGGACACTGTTCCACTGTTCCCGCTCACAGGGACAACATCTATCAGAGGGGGGAACCCTGCTGCCCCATCCTCCCACGACCTTAGTAGAGATTCAACTAAGTGGAAGAAAATGAGCTAAGATCTAGGACTCGGTACCCAACCCATTCGGAATCCTGCATTTCCTCTCATTTAAAGCTCATCTCTGTTTTAAAGTCCTCCGCTGTACAAATGAAACCCAGACAAACAAAGCGCAAATTTAAAAAGTACCAAAGTCCAAGTTTGTTCCACTGTCCCCGCTCACAGGGACAACATCTATCAGAGGGGGGAACCCTGCTGCTTCATCCACTTCCTTTATTTATTTACGTGACGGGCGTTTGAGCGAAAAGTCCATTCACCAGAATCAAAGCAGTGCCCGTGTAATTGACATTTCCTGCCCCTGTCCTCCATCATATTGATCTCCCCCTCCACCATAGACCTGACGACTGCCTCCAGACTCGTCCTTCTCTTTATTACACAGGTTATTGTTACATCCTTCGTCAATTCAGGTCAACAGAGCTGAAAAACACCGAGCCTCGCAAACGGCTTAGTGGCTCAGGGACATGGTGGCCTTCAGCCTCCCGCACAAATACAGACACATGGCCACGCCCCTTTTTAGAGTTGAACCTCAGAGTCAGATTCTCAACGCCGTACGACTTTTCAGAAACTATTTTTTTTATTGAGAGATACGCAGCCTCAGCTCCAAACCTTAAGCAATAGGCTTAACATTTACATTATCGATTTAATAACTGCACTGTGGATGTAATAAACCCGGGGCCTGCACCATCCGATTCAATTATGTTGGGAGGAGAACGTTAACTGTATTTTTGGATTCTAATTTGTTCTTGTTTGTCCTCTACGTATCCAACTGGTGCACTTGTAATTCAGAATACAGTCCAATTGATCCATGGAAATGAGTCTCCGTAAACGGGACGGCACGGTGGCGGAGTGATCGGCACCTCTCAGCGCTGGGGATCCAGGTTGGAATCCCAATCTGGGTGGAGTAAATTGGCTGTTTTAAATTGCCCCTATATGTGTGCCCTGTCCCCTGGGTTTTCTGGTTTCCTCCAACAGTCCCAAAACTTGGATTCAAGGTGAATTGTCTGCTCCAAGTTGCCTCAATATAGTGTGTGTGTGTGTGCAGCTGCCCTGTCTTGGGTGTATCTAGCCACCCCCCCACCCCACACACACACACGACAAGCAGAGGATTAAAGGAAAGATAAGACGGGATTTGTTGAATGGTGGGATAGGGGTCAGCACATCTGCCTCTCAGCGCTGGGGATCCAGGTTCGAATCCCAATCTGGGTGGAGTTTTCATGTTCTTCCCAAGTCCACATTCTTAAAGCATGGATTTAAGGTAAATTGGTTGCTCTAAATTGCCCCTATATGTGGACCCTGTTACAGGATTAAGCAGAAAATAATGGACGGATGAACAAACCTGACACTCACTATATAGACAAAAGTCACGCCCCTCAATCACGGCCTTCGGGTTCAGCACAGTTTAAAAGTCATCTACGTGGTGCATTCATCACAGAGAGGGCAGTACCCCCATCGGTGCCTCAACCACAACCACGAGATCCGCTCCACACTCCGACTGTTCCAGTGAAACCAGGTGTCGGGGCTGATGGGAAAATCAACACAGAAGGTTTCACATAAGAGAGGATTTACTCCCTGACAACTGCATTTCATCATGTGAATGGAGTTCAGTATTCAGGCAGAGTGCGAATGCAGTACTCGAGTGACTGGAAGAGAAGGAATTAGATGTCCTGAAGTGCCACGAGTCACGATTATTATGAGAAAAAAAAAGCCTCCGTGGCTCATGATTGCTGTCCGTCACCGTTCGCAAGATTACTCTGCACAGCTTGTGCAATTGCGCAAGAACCAGATGGGCAGATGTCGTTCCAGCTTGACTTAATGGAGACTTTGCTGAAAAGACGACCAGCACAATGAGCCGCCAGATGGAGTTCAACGGAGGGTGGGATTGTGTGCGACTGAAACTTTAATGTTGTTTTTATTATGTTTCAGGTTCTTGGGAGATGAAAGCAGCAGACGGAGGTTCACCGTCGAAAGGAGAGACGCTTTTCTCTTCTCTTTAATCCGCCTTCAGAGTTTTAGGTTTTTTTATATCTGCTCATCTTAAAGCAAGAACGAAACAAAATGCTGGAACGGTGCGAGACGCGAGTCTTGTGAGCTCCAGTCGGAGATGGACATGCAGCCGCAAAGGTGAATTAAAGGCTTTAAAGCATGGAGACCTCTACAGAGAACGTTTAGAACATGGGTAGCACAGGAGACACACATGTGTCTGCAGCAAAAGTGCAATAAAAACGAAATTGCGTGGTAGACATCACATCATCGAGGCCTGGACAAAACAACACGGTGTAGATTTGTGTTTGGTTCAATTCCGAGTTTAAACAAGTACAATAACAGAAGTGCCCTTGGGCAAGGCACCTAACCCCAATTGCCCCCAAGGTACATATACTTTAGGCTACACTATACCTATACCTACCTATACTATATAAATAATGATGTGCAATACTGGTGGCATAGTGATCAGCATGTCCGCCTCTCAGCGCTGGGGATCCAGGTTCGAATCCCGAGTTTCCATGTTCTCCCCGTGTCCATGTGGGTTTTCTCCAGGTTCTCTGGCTTCCTCCCACAGTCCAAAAAAATGGATTCAAGGTGAATTGGTTGCTTTATATTGCCCCTAGACTGTGTGTGTGTGAGAGTGCCAAGCGATGGATTGGTGCCTGAAACATTCCACCCTTGATGGGTAGGGGACCCTCTCCTTAGGTATTATTTGGTGGGTGCATTATTCCTATCCCAGCAGTGTCAATGAGGTGTTTAAATGAAACTCCAGCAGCACTGCGGCACTAAAACTAAACCCCCTCACCACATCAGTGTCACTGCAGAAGAGAACAGAGAACCAACAGGGGACTGACAAAAACAAAGAACACGCATGGACAACAGTCTGTAATTATAAAACTATTTATTCATTCATTCATTCATTCATTCATTATTTTCCGCTTTATCCTCTATTAGGGTCGCGGTGGGGTTCCCCATGCCCATCCAGAGGAGAAAGTTTCGGGCGCTGGGTAGGTACACCCAGGACAGGGCGCCAATCTATCACTGGGCACACACTCACTCACACAGACACACTCTATATGGGGCATTTTGGAGAACTCAATTGACTTGATCCATGTTTTTGGACTGTGGGAGGTAACCGGAGAACCCGGAGGAAACCCACACGGACACAGGGAGAACATGGAAACTCCACCCAGATGGGGATTCCAACCGAGAATCTCTAGTGCTGAGAGGCGAACGTGCTAAACCACTAAAGCCACCGTGCCGCTCAATTATAAAACTAGTCAATTATAAAAAAAAAATTGTAAAAAAACGAAGTCCATCTATAGGGTAAGCGGAGGAAACAGGTGGCGTGTCCAAACTTTTGACTGGCGCAGTGTATTCAGTGATAAAAATGAACAGTTAACGTTAAGAATGATTTGCTTTGTGGAAAGCATTCTGTCTCGTTATAATGAACCCACATAATTGTTTTACTGCTGGGAGAAATTACCAAATAACTCAGAGAAAAGTGAAACACTCCATTTAGTCATGATTGTCTCCAGTGTAGCGTTACTGTATATTCAAGTGAATGTCGTCTGGCTTCATTTGGCGATCAGCACACAGCTGTTCATGAAAAGGACGACAGTATGAAGAGAAGAGAGTTTCGCCGGAGTGCTTAAATAAAGTTTAGAGTGTGACTTTGATTGCTGTGATTGCTGGGATACGAGGTCGAGTCAGACTGCGCTATTGATTCCACCTTACAGTGAGTGATTAGTGAAATGTCAATCATCTTTAGTCCAGGCACGTCAAGTCTGCAACCCTTGATGCGGCTGGAATAAATCGGTGAGCGACTCGGGGTGGGGGTGGGGGGGTGCCCACTGATTTCAGAACATTCTGCAGACCTGTCGCTTCCTCCATCAAACCGAACGGGAGGTACACCTAAAGGTCTGGATCACGTTTCAATGGGACATGGAAGTAATCCCAAATCTGTCCATCATCTGCTTAATCCTATACTAGGGTTGTGGGTAGGGAGGGTCGGGGGCCATAATTGGGGTACATCATATAGGGGCAATTCAGAGCAGCCAGTTCACCTGGAAACCCATGTTTTTGGACTGTGTAAGGACACCAGAGAATCTGGAGAAAACCCACATGGACACTCACGGACGTACTATCCACTACGCTACTGTCCCGCCCACAAAAGGTAGCAGGTGCGAAAATCTAAAGACACTCGTCAACGTTCCCCTTCACGGAAATCCATCCATCCATCCATCCATCCATTATCTTGGGGGGGGGGGGGGGGGGTTCCCCGTGCCTATCCACGGGAGAATGTTTTGGGCGCTGGGAAGATACACCCAGGACAGGACGCCAATATATCGCTGGGCACACACTCACTCACAAAGACACACTCTATATGGGGCATTTTGGAGAACTCAATTGACCTGATCCATGTTTTTGGACTGTGGGAGGAAACCGGAGAACCCGGAGGAAACCCATACGGACACGGGGAGAACATGGAAACTCCACCCAGATGGGGATTCGAACCGGTAATCCCTAGTGCTGAGAGGAGAACGTGCTAAACCACTAAACCACCGTGCCGCCTTCACGGAAATCTTTAAGACTAAAAGACTTGAGCCTGAATGAGGGGACTACCCTTGACTTTGAGAGCTGCATGGGGTCCCTGAGTGCCCATGACCCAATTCGGCTAATTGGTGGAGAACATACCACCGTCTCCCAATCAAACCTGGCTCAAAGCTGGAATACGGAGCCCCTGCTCTGTTTAGAGAAGCGTGTTTGATGGGTTCTGCCGGGAAGATCTTTAAAACGCACACCGGAAAGTAGCTACAGGCTGTGTGTGTGTGTGTGTGTGTGTGTGTGTGTGTGTGTGAGCTTGTTCTATCTGTTCTCACTTTGGTTCTATCAGTTCGGTGACGGCGAGCACGACTTGCAGCCAGGACAATGAAAATGTCACGTTGGCCCAGAAAGAGAATGCGGTGTGCGGGAAAGCGATTGTTTGGATAAGACCGAGCCGAGTGTCTGGGCCTGACCTTTGTTGCCCCGACCAGGAGGAATCAATGCAGCTCTAATGAAGAGTTCAGTCTGATGGCTCTGTGCAGCCGCCTCCGAAGACAGGCATTCGCACACACTCGCCGACGCCCACGTCCAACGCCAGGCACCGCCGCTATTTATATCACGCCGCTCGGACTAGCATCACGGGGGGCATTGTTAGGGGGTTATTGTTACAGCTTGTAAGAGAAGCAGTCTGCTGCTCATGTCTAATGTAGCATGCAGACGGTCAGCGCATCAACCTTTATTCCAGCAATGAAGGTGTTGTGACAGGAGAACGTTGAGAACCTGCATTCAGACACCAGGAGTCACATATGGAATTGTTATTGCTCCTGAAATTGGGATTATAATGGCACTGATCACCATGGTGAAGGAGCTACACACTCACCGGCCATTTTATTAGGTACGCCTCCTCAGTTCCACACTCACTGATCATGAGGCAGTCGTAGGCGTGTTTACACAGAGTTCCAGTCCCACCGAAAACTTACGGTGAAGTCCCCCTGGCACCTCATTGCCCCCTGGCCCACCACTCCAGGGACGTGTTCTCACGTTTATCAGTGTGTGTATAAGAGTGTGTTCTGCACAGATGGGTTAAATGTGGAGAACCGATTCCTCTGTGTGTGAGTACAATAAGCAAAATAAATGACTTTATAAATCTAGATTGTATCTCCTGAGGGCGGCACGGTGGCTTAGTGGTTTAGCATGTTCTCCTCCCAGCACTAGGGATTCCCGGTTCGAATCCCCATCTGGGTGGAGTTTCCATGTTCTCCCCGTGTCCGCATGGGTTTCCTCCAGGTTCTCCGGTTTCCTCCCACAGTCCAAAAACAGATCAAGTCAATGGAGTTCTCCAAATTGCCCCATATAGAATGTGTGGGCCCAGCGATAGATTGGCACCCTGTCCTGGGTGTATCTGCCCAGCGACTGAAACGTTCTTCCCTGGATGGGCATGGGGAACCCCCCCCCGCGACCCTAATAGAGGACAAAGCGGAAGATAATGGATGGATCATATCTCCTGTTTGTTATTATGGAGGCAAACGTCTCAGCACGGACTCAAAGCGACTTTACAGTGTTCTAAATAAGAATCCTGAAAGAATCTCATGGTGAATCGAACCAGGGACCTTGTGGCTGTGAGGTGAAGGCGCTATCTACTGCCCCACCATGTCGTCCACATGGCCAATGAGATTAATATTGAAAGACAATGGCACCACCTCCAATAAACTCCTAAGCAAAAACACAGGAAGCGTCCCCGAGCAATGAGGGTGAAGGACCTTGCTCAAAGATCCACATTGGTAACTTCAGTGGACCTGGGATTCGAACCCACAATTTTCAGATTGATAGCCCAATGCCATGCACCAAGTTATCACACACACACACACCCTTAAACCTGGTTTAAAGGTGTGTCTCAAACCCTGTCCACATATCCTCTGAGCCTCATAGCCTCCTGTAACAAAATATCTATTAAAATAAACCACAGAGCGAAAATAAAAGTCATCTCTCATTTCGTTTCTGTTGACGTCACAGACGGAGCCACTTCTCTCATGCTCAACACACAAATATATAAGAATGCCCCAAAGTCAAGTGGGATGAGGCTCAGAATATCAACCACGCCGTCTCCTTTCTCATTTCCAACACACACACGGTGCGAGACATCCCCACCCTCCGTCTTCTTTTCATGGTTCCAGACGAGACCCTGTAATGAACCATGAAGCAAGCCAGCCATGCCCGTCGCCACCACTCAGCGGCCTTATGGGAGTAAATTAACACCGCGACGGACGGTCCGACGCGACGGTCTGATTCGAAGACCGGGGCGCTAACAGCCATGAAACACCTGAACATATAGATGCATTACACACTACTACAATCACAGACTACGGTTCATCTGGTTCTCTACAGAACAGATGCTCATTGGGTGGTGGATCACGGAGCAATTGGAATTAGGTGTCTTGCCCAACGGCAGTTCAGCCATCGTAACTGATGGGACCGGGAATCCAAACGGGGACCTTCAGATCGCAAGGCTGGTTTCTTAACCACAAGCCTACAACTGACCCAATATATCTTAGCCTGACCAGGCCTCGAACCCAGGCCCCGGCAGTAAAAGCAACGGTTCAAAGCCAGAAGACCAAGATGTTACTTGTTGTCTGCTGTACAGAAACTATGGTCTCTATAGTGAATATGTTACGGTTCGTATAATCGCGATTCGTGAATTCAGGTTAAGTATTAAAAATGCCATGTGACCTTGGTTATACATTGAGGGCATGCCTTCCGTCTCATGGGTTTATTATGAGGTTTGGGTCGTCAGCTGCCTCATGCTCATTTCATCCCATTCATTAATGAATCAATCAGAGGGCCACTTTATTGGGTGGAATTACATTCGCCGGGTGGTTTTCCATATACATTTAATTACATGTTGAATGCTGATAATGAATAGCAAATAACATCGTGAATGAACGACTGAACTGTGTTAATAAAACTGTTTAATTAAAATTATTACATTCACTTACGGCTCTTATGTCCGCTGGAAGGGCAAATGTGTGGTGAATGTTAAACATCCATGTAAATGGTACAAGGCTACAACCACGTACAATGTGTAAAAGGGCAGCAAGGTTAAAGTTTATGTTAAATTGAGAAAAATAACTGTTCTTGATGTTCCATCAGGTGATAGGTATAGGGATGCACCTCCTAATCAGAGCGCACAGGTTCTATTCAGACCCACTGTATAAAACCACGCAGCATCACAATGGGACAGGATCTTTCTCTAACACAGGAAGAGGCTGGTTGGTGTAGCTGTCACCACGTTCCCTTCTCTGCTACGAACTCTACCACCTAGTACAGAACCAGCCAAACATTTGGACACGCCAACTTCTTGCTCTATTCTCCGTTTCCTCCTCTTACCATAAAGATGGACTTTGTAGTTTTACAATTACAGACTGTAGTCCATCTGTGTTAGTTGTTGTTAGTTGTCGGTCGGTCACACACAGAACAGGTATCATTTAGGTGTGATGCACCCACCAAATAATCCCTGCTCTGTGGTGGAACTATTGGTGTCCTGACCATTAGAACAGAGTACACAGTATGTTCTGTAGAACACAAACAGATGGACTACAGTTTGGAATTGTAGAACTACAAAGTCCATCTTTACAGGAAGTGGAACTGAGAACATGTACAATGTAGACAATGTAAAAAAAAAAAAAAGCAAAAAGTGGGCGTGTCCAAACTTTTGACTGATACTGCACAGTGACCATTAGTTAAATGAGATGCCATAAAGGGACCTGTTGGTATACTGTGTGGGGTGTCCCAATGCTGTTCACCATCCACAGAGTGCACTTATAAAAATCCTAAAATGATATTGTTCCGTGACGGGGAGCACATATGAATACGAAGCAGGTTCCCGAAGGCATCGAGCTTTCATTTTTCACATTAGTTAAGCATATTGCTTATACAGCATATCAGCAGGCAGGGTCCCCAGTGAGTCTGTGTTTGTTCTTCCAGACATCATTTCCATAAAGAACTCGAACATTTTCCTCTTAAATAAGTGCATTTATGCAGCACAGACTAAAAGAGACGCGTCAAAAAAAAAAGACAGATGTGTGTATGTGTGTGTGTGTGTGTGTGTATGTGTGTGTGTAGGAAATGCAGCCATGTTCTCTGAAAAACAAAAAAATATATATGAAAAGGATTTGGGTTACTTTGGATCAAAGAGTCAAATAGAGCAACACCTCTCTCTCTCTCTCTCTCTCTCTCACTCTCTCTCTCTCACTCTCTCGCTCACTCACTCTCTCGCTCACTCACTCTCTCTCTCCACATGCATTTTTGTCCCTCGTTCTGTTTTGGAGCCGGTTGTGTGTTGTGTGTCATCTCTACGCCATGAGTTTCAAATGCTCACGTTACCCTGGAAAGCATAGAACCCGCTCTGCACTGAATCCTTCAGCATCCAGCAAACAATGATCTATTTGCTGGACAGATTTGATTATCGGTTGACGCACAAAGAAAAAAAATAATAAAAAATGAAAGTCATTAATGCGGAAGTTGTTTGCATACAATTACAATCAAACTAATGATGATGAATCAGCTTTCAAAGCAGGCAAAGCTTGAGAGGAGAAGGAAGGCAGATCAGAACCTAATTACTGGTGGGATGGGTTGGAGAATGCTGAGCGAGTGGCTCTGCTGTCTCAGAACAAAGACCACGATGATGAACACTTTGAAGTTGCTTTGAGGAGATGTACTCCCTGAGTCCGCGTGGGTTCCCTCCGGGTTCTCCGGTTTCCTCCCACAGTCCAAAAACATGGATCAAGTTAATTGAGTTCTCCAAAATTGCCCCATGTAGAGTGCGTTTGTGCCCAGCGATAGGTTGGCGTCCTGTCCTGGGTGTATCTGCCCGGTGCCCAAAACGTTCTCCCCTGGATGGACATGGGGAACCCCTCCCCCTAATAGAGGATAAAAGCGGAAGATAATATATATATATATATATATATATATATATATATATATATATATATATATATATATATATATATATATATGGAGAGCGAGAGAGAGAGGGGGGGTAAGACACAGATTGATTAAAAACAGTTGAATTGAGAAACCGTCACTGATCTCGGCAGTCAGTCTTCATTTGGTGCCTGCTGATTGGATATTCCACCAGAATAAATTCAGGTGACGTGCAACACATCAAGTGAGGGAATAAAGCGGACCTGTCTGAATGATCAACTAGAACAGATCTTCTAAAAAAACAATTTTTTCAAAGCCAAGTCTCATGGAAATGTGTTCTAGCACTCAACTGAGCCGCTATTGGAAAGCTTCATTGGCACTTCATTCCAGAGACGAGTGCTTCACCGCCTCACTTCACTTTACTGCATCGGGTTTTAATGCTGTTTTTAAAGAGGGATGCAGGGTTTAGTGAAAATGAGCCGAGTACCGCCGGTATAAATCAGGACAGCGTCCCCTCAGGAAACCGGGTCAGGTAAATCTAAAACAGCGAGGGTCAATTCCAAATCAAAGCTAATCAGAATAAGCGGGGAAAAGGGCAGGAGCCCGATGAACGGGGAGTCACGTAGATGGCAACGGGAGACGGGACTGTGCCTAACAAGGCTGATAACACACCGCTGGTGCAGTTATCCTCATGACTGGCTGCTGCAACAAGATTTAATATAATTGGACTGAATGTCGGAGCTAAAGTATAGCACGGGGGTGCGGAGAGGAAAGATTTGGCCATTTTAAGTCTGATTATATAACTGGGCTTTCTGCACTGCTGGGATCAGTCAGCGCAGGATGTAGTTGTGTTTTTCTAAAATATAGGCAATTATGTATTACTCATGGTAGGAATGTAAATGCTGTGTGTGTGTGTGTGTGTGTGTGTGTTACAATCAGCAGTATAATGACATTCGTGTGATAATTTAAAAAGTATTTAAATAGAAACTTCTTTACAGAGAAAAACAATTTGGTTGTTGGGCAGAACAGGACAGGGCACCATTCCATTACTGGGCACACGCACACACACACACACACACACACACACACACACACACACACACACACACACTATAAATAAGCAATTTACACAGGGGCAATTTAGAGCAGAGAATCCATGTTTTTGGACTGTGCAAAGAAACCAGAAAACCAGAAATTCCATGCAGACACAAGAAAAACATGGAGACTCCACCAAGATCGGGATTCGAACCTGGATCCCCAGCACGAATTTTAGTTTATTGTATAAGCAAAAACAGTCACTGCATGTGATGCTTTATTAAATTAGGAAACATGGCAGCGCCATAATGTTGTGGGGGAATTAATTACTTCAGATCCTAGGAAATCTGTGTTGACCACCTGAATTGATCCACAAAATGTATGGGTTGGTTATCATCTCATCCTTATCTTTACCATAGGGTTGCGGGGGAGGGGGGGGGGGATTATCCACGGGCACATACACCCACTACAATGGGCCACTGTAAAGGATGGTGGCAGCACCATTATTACTATTGCTATTCTGTAATCCTGAGTTAAAAAACGTGTTTAATAACAAAAAGAAAAAAAGGATGTGTTTAATAACATTCACTATTCCATTAGAACCTTCACACTGTGATACTTTGGTAATGATTACATTACCCACCTCCTAATGGAAAACAAATTATGTCCAAACAGGCCTGAACATGTAGCTGTTTCCATGCTCTGCTGCAACACTCCCACAGTATTGGCTTTCTGACAGAACTAATATTTCCGCTCGCAAGCTTTTGTGGGAAGAAGACTTTATGCATCTGTCTCTTGAGGATGGCATTGGTATTTACCGCTGCCCCTGGCTTGATCCTGCTTCATTCCTAATTACCCTGGCCTTTACAGAGGTCCGGAGATCTTACAGTAAGACCCCTCAGTCCTCTGACTCACTCAGGCTGGTTTGGAAATAGAGCGAGTCTAAGGTGAAACAGGTTAACGCAACATGGAGGAAAGTGGTCTGTGCGTGAAGTGAGCGGCGAAAGCCACCTGTTTCAGAGAGAGGAAATAAAAAAATCAAACCTGCCTGCGCTGCTCCAGTTCATCACAGAACAGCAATCTGCATTCGCTTCATTTGCATTTTGTTTTTCGTGTGCCGCCATGCGAACCCAGTTACCCATAATTTTCCATCAGAATCAGTAGTTTGGATTTATTTTCGGAAGTCATATATTAACACTGCCTCTAAGTGTGCTCTGTGCAACCTGCTCGGCGCCAGAAGCACGTTAAAAATCCACATTTCAGATACAAGGCAATCTGCGTCGACCACCT
This sequence comes from Corydoras maculifer, assembly GCA_019802435.1. Classification (NCBI taxonomy): domain Eukaryota; kingdom Metazoa; phylum Chordata; class Actinopteri; order Siluriformes; family Callichthyidae; genus Corydoras; species Corydoras maculifer. Next base: position 1,616,999 of record JAFMOD010000092.1, read on the forward strand.
AAACTGAACCACGAAATTTACGGGTTTGTTTTACATCTCATGACTAGGATGTCAGGGGGGTTCCCTTTTGTTTCATGGGGTCTGACACATACACCCAGGACAGGATGCCAATCCATCACCAGTAACATACACAAACACTATATAGGGGCAATTTAGATTAGCCAATTCATCTTAGATTTGGGGGGTGCCCATTAAGGGGATAACTTTTCAAGCACTTGATACCCAAGACAAGGCGCCAATGCAAAGTTGGGTGCGCACACACACACACACAGACACACACACACTATATAAGGGGAATTTAGATAAGGGCAAGTTAGATCAGCAAATTCACCTTGAATCTATGTTTTTCGACTGTGGGAGGAAACCGGGGATCCTGGAGGAAACCAACACAGATTGAACATGGAAACTCCACACAGATCGGAATTCGAACCTGGATCCCCAGCACTAAAAGGAGAACATGCCAACTACAAACCCTAACTTTTAATAAGTGTTGAATGCTGTTCCGATATGTTAGGATAACATTCCGAAATGCAGAGGAACCCGAGTTCCCACATCAGTGATGGAACCATTCATTCATTAATTCATTATCTCCCGCTTTATCCTCTATTAGGGTCGCGGTGGGGTTCCCCATGCCCATCCAGGGGAGAACGTTTCGGGCGCTGGGCAGATACACCCAGGACAGGGCGCCAACCCATCGCTGGGCACACACTCAGTCACACAGACACACTATATGGGGCGATTTTGGAGAAATCAATTGACATGATCCATGTTTTTGGACTGTGGGAGGAAACCGGAGAACCCGGAGGAAACCCACGCGGACACGGGGAGAACATGGAAACTCCAACCAGATGGGGATTCGAACCGGGAATCCCTAGTGCTGAGAGGCGAATGTGCTAACCACTAAGCCACCATGCCGCCCGTGATGGAACCAGTGCAATCTAAATGTTAATCTGAACAGATAATCTAAACGGAGATGATTAAACAGGTGGTGATAACGAAGCCTCAAGCAGAATCTCTGGAGTCTGAAAATAAAACGAACATTAAAAAAGATAATTAGCAAACTGCACCTACAGACGAACATTCTGCCGTGGAATAAATATATTTAAAATGAAGACTCTGTAGTCTGCAGCTCATCCAAGGTTTCTACAACTATTTTATTGAGTAAAACCTCGTATTATTCCCCATCTGTATTGTTCCCATCTTCAAATTATTACTAGCCGAATCCAGGTACTTTCTCTGTTTTATTTAGTGACAGATCAATTCAATCTGCTGACGGAGGTTCCGTCTGTGAGAGCTCACATTGCACCAGATTGCGTGGCGTAAACACAGATGTTTTAATGGATGCACTCTGTTTGATCCATGTCTGCAGATAACATCAGAACGGATTTTGGTTGTTTGATTTTATCAGTCCTTAAACAGACCACTGAGGTCGTGTGCCATAATTATTTTTGGGATTATGGATCTAAACAGGATTCTTTACACGACAATTTCATTTATTAATCCTGATTTTTATATTTTATTTAAGACATCACCAGCCTTATGGAGCTTCGCAATGCTCATCCATCTCACACCCCACCAACACTAGTTTCTTGCCTTACGCCTGCGTCGTTTAAATAGCAACGCGGCATGTGAATACATCTCCCCGATATGAGGCGTGTTCAGGTACATTTCTGGTATATAAACCCAGGTGCGTGTGTGGCATGGTGGCTTAGTGGTTAGCACGTTCGCCACTCAGCACTAGGGATTCCCAGTTCGAATCCCCATCTGGGTAGAGTTTCCATGTTTTCCCCGTGTCCGCGTGGGTTTCCTCCGGGTTCTCCGGTTTCCTCCTACAGTCCAAAAACATGGATCAATTCAATTGAGTTCTCCAAATTGCCCCATATAGAGTGTGTCTGTGTGAGTGAGTGTGTGCCCAACGATAGATTGGCGCCCTGTCCTGGGTGTATCTGCCCAGCGCCCGAAACGTTCTCCCCTGGATGGGCATGGGGAACCCCCCTGTGACCCTAATACAGGATAAAAGCGGAAGATAATGAATGAATGAATGAAACCCAGGTGCACCCCCGACTGAAAACAACCTCTCCAGACTTGGACAGTCAGACGTCGGTTGCTATCTGGTTGGGCACTGAACGCTGAAACCAACTGAACGCTATTAAATCTGACTGCATTTGTACAGAGAATGCAGATCCATAGTCCACACTATACTGTGGGTTCTCTGGTCACACATGGAGAACCTCATGGAGCAGCACATTCGGAGTCTGGGTAGCTGCACTGCTCAAATAGCAATCCACCAAAGTCAGAGCCCCGTAAATTACTTTATTGCACGTTATGCCCAAAACACAATAAAAACCATGAAAAATTAAGAGAGACACTGACACACCCTAAATCAAGCTGCACGGTGCGCAGTTGGCGGCTCACTAAGGATGACCATAATATGTTTTATATTTCTCTTGTTGAGTCATTATGAAGGCAGGACCTCCATCTCACTATGGAAGTGCTGAACAATTCTGGCTTTTAGTCGACTCTGGTAACTGTAGCCATAAAACTACGTTTTTTTTATTGGCCGCTAACAACTGATCAGCCCGCCGCGCTGTATGAGAAACTGACAGTAAATCGCTCCCGTCAGGGTCAACGTGTCATCGGTCGCACCTCCAGACCTGATCATTAAGTGTCGTAAGCCAACACCGAAAAATGACTCACCTACCTCCCGATCTCGCCTCGGCTGCTTTGAACCCGTAACCCTGCGCTGGCGTTCGTACCTCAACCTCCAGGAACGAAGAGCACCCGGTGTGCCTACATCTGTTCTCATGTACAACCACATCTCTAATGCCTCGCAGGAAGGAAATGATGCTTTTAAATACCGTTAATGTCATTTCATGTCGTGCTTAGTCAGATTAACGGACGAGTGCGCATGGCAGAGACTAAAATCCCACACATCCCACCAATATTGGCAGTCAAAGCTTAACTGGGATTACAGCGAATGTGTGAAATGCAAAACTGGGCAAAATGTCTGAGAGCTCGCCGCGCCAGAATGTTCAACTCTTTCATTTTGATGGGCTTAAGGCTTTAATAACATACACATGGCTGGGGAATCCTTCAAAAACCTTTGAACACTTTTAATTGACATATCGAGCAGTTGATAAACACCCTTTACACGCGTACCTCCATATAAACAATTACCCCACCCAACTACAGAGAGCGGTAGCTCAGTGGTCAGGGTGTTGGGCTATCAAGCTGAAGGTTGGCGGTTCAAATCCAAGGTCCACTGAAGTTACCAGTAAGGGTCCTTGAGCAAGACCCTTAACCCTCATTGCTACAGGGATGTTGTGATGAACCCTGTGTTCACCTCGTAAGTCGCTTTGGATAAAAGCGTCCAATAAATGACCAAATGTAAATGTAAACCAAATGTAAACTACCCAACCATGTGGAAGTTGGGCTACACATAAAGGTTCTCACATTCACAAAAAAGTTCAACTGTGGCATCACAATGGTGTATCTGTACATGAGGTTCCAGTCTAAAGACCCTCCAATAATTTGAGAGCTCAGTATTAATATTCGGAAGTCCGACAGACTAATGAATTCCTGCTTCACGCTGCGAGTCCGAGCGACTCAGTTGGATCCGTCCACGGTTTTCCATATTTATGACTACAAATGAAACGCTCAGGACATTCATGAGGATTTTAATATAGATTCGGGTTTGGGTTCTGTGAGCCGAGGGGTGCCCTCGAGGGCAATTTGCCTTTTCTTCTATCGAGCCCTTCGAGCGAGAGAGGAAGAACTGGAACAAAGCAGTGGGCAACGCGCGAGATAGCACTTATTAGAACACGTCATTTCGGTAATTCACTGGCCTGACAGACAGCGGTAAATCTGGCGCCTGTGGCCAGCGTCATGCTCCCTTCTTAAGGAACCCTGCAGAGGCAGGTGGGGGAGTTGGCATGGAAACTGTCCGATGTTGGCCGGGGCTGTTATGGGCATCTAATGACTGTCAATGCCGGTTGTCGTCTAATTAACGCCGATTTCCTCCAACAAGGCACATTCTTCCATTATGTAAACGCTCACGTGACGGTGCCCTGCACTTGGTTCACCTGCCGTTCTGTAGGTTCTGCCTTGATTTGATCTTTTATTCACATACATGTTAATGTACACAGAGGAGTTAACGTCAGAGGGCCTGAACGAAGCTTAAGGGCAGGGTGAGGAGATGAACCAACGCGCTGACGCCTCCGAAGCTTAATGTATACACGTTTTTCACGGCTTTTTACTTGGTTTAGATCATCCAACGCAGCTTTCATAACTGAATGCGGTGGCACGAATAAAGCTTTAAGCCAAACTGTATCTGTAGGAGACTTTACCACATCACTCACTGAATTAATGGGCAGGTTCATGAGGAGAAGAATTTCAACTGCAAACAACACAATTGATGTTGGTGGTTTATCCAGAATATTCTTTGTAAAAACAAAGATGAAAGTTGTTGATTGTTCTCTGAAGTCCTCGTCCATTGCGTGGTAAATGTTACAAGACAGATTTTGGGGAAACTGTTTATCCAGATGAAAGACGGCTGGCTGAATCGGCCTCTTCCTGTGAGTCAAATTTGAAAAGTGGGAGTCGTCTGGATGAAAGAGCCAAGTCTTTATTAAGTCAGAGTGAACACAGTTGGATCAGTTGCGAGGAATATAAAGCGCTGGATAAACAAGTATTCCCTCGCTGTAAAGCGTGGCATTACGACCCGAACAAGCTTCGAGAGGGAAACCGCAGAGTGGATAACGACCAGTTTGAAGGAGATGTAAAAATAGCAGGAACATGAGAACGTGAAACTTTAAATTGGACTCTTTTGAAGACATATTCCAACTTGATGGTTGGGGTCAGAACACAGGGTCGGCTATGACACAGCCCCCGGAGCAATGAGAGTTAAGGGACCCAAAATGGTAATCTCAAATAAGATTTGAACCCCCAATCTTCAGATAGCCAGTCCCAACACCCTAACCACTGTGCCAGCACGCTGTCTCAGAGGTTATAAAGGAACCCAAAACCTTGTCTGACGTACAGCCATCCACTGTGGATAGCAAGGTAATGTTTTTAACCAAAGTGACGATGATGTATACCAACTTGATGGTTGAGGACAGAATACAGGGTCAGCCATGGTACAGCCCCCGGAGCAATGAGAGTTAAGGGACCCAAAATGGTAACCTCAAATGTGATTTGAACACCCAACCTTCAGAAGGCACCCCAGCACCCTAACCACTGTGCCAGCACGCTGTCTCAGAGGTTATAAAGGAACCTAAAACCTCGTCTGATGTACAGCCATCCACTGTGGATAGCAAGGTTTTTATCCAAAGTGACGATGAAGTATCCCAACTTGATGGTTGGGGACAGAATACAGGATCAGCCATGATACAGCCCCCTGGAGCAATGAGAGTTAAAGGCCTTGCTTAAGGTACCATATTGGCGACTTCAGTGGACCTTAGATTTGAACCCACAACCTATAGAACCACTAATCCACCGCAGCCTTGTAGCAAAACTGATTAAGAGACGTGACCTGTCCATTTAGTGTACAGAGAGAACAGCTCTGAGGAATATAAAGCTTTGTTTAAGTTTGATTCCACACACACACCAATAACCAAATAACCTTTTCTTTATCATTCAAAGACTCACACTTGGGTTTTAAAGCTATACCTTTAAAGGTTTTACCCGAAGACAACAAATTCCACATCAATAAAATGTCACCACGCTGGAGGTTCAGAAACTCGGGATGCAATAAATCTTCTGCTCGTCACACGAGGGGCATCGTGTCTGTTTCCCGACTTGGGAACAGAGACTGAAACTGTTCCGAGTACATTCAGCAGTACATGGCGTTAAAAGGATCTGCTGTGGTGTCTGGAACAAGTAATCGCTCAGCTCCATTTAAAACCAATTACATCCCTACTGGCCATGTATTACAGCGGCGTGGGTGGTGCGGGGTGGCAGGCCGTCATGAATCGAGGGCAGTTTAATGGAAAGAAAAGAAAATTTACAGCCCCATTTATTCTGAAGGAGGAGACAGATTCCTTTGTTTTGGTGGCAGGCTTTTAGGATGCACGTAAATATGTTGCGAACTCGTTGGCGTCAAGGATACCGTGCTTTATGAGTCCCGCAACGGAACAGGAGATTAATGTGAGGTCACGAGATGAATGGCCTGAACCTTACAAACCCAGCAGGCACAACGTTAAACTGCTCCATGGTTCCGTTGTTGACAAATCAGCGGATATTAAATTAAATGCGCAGAGTTTCTGAGGTCTTTAGAGCAACTCTAAAAAAACAAAACCACGCGGTTCAGCGGGAGTTGAAAGAACGTGACCGCGTTCAGTACAGTAAATTCATTTGTGCCGTTGAATCCAGTGGTATTTTAATTTCAGATGAGGATGAATTAGGGGTCTGGAATTTAATCAGGGGTCCAGAATTTAACAATCCAGGAATGTGTGTCCTGAGGCAGAGCGGTGGCCTGTTCCACGACCGATCCATATCGTCATCACTGTGAGTTTTTTAAAGTCAAAGATTTAAAGCCATTCTGCAAACTTCAATACATTTCTGATTTGTAGTTTATATTTATTAACTGAATAAATACTGAATTTATTTTATTTTTTCATTCATTCATTAACTTCCGCTTTATCCTCAATTAGGGTCGTGGGGGGTTCCCCATGCTCATCCAGGGTAGAACGTTTCAGGCGTTGGGCAGATACACCCAGGACAGGGTGCCAATCCATCGCTGGGCACACACTCACACACACAGACACACTCTATATGGGGCAATTTGGAGAATTCAATACACTTGATCCATGTTTTTGGACTGTGGGAGGAAACCGGAGAACCCGGAGGAAACCCACGCCATGTCCAGGGGAGAACACATGGGGCACATGGGGCACTGGGCAGATACACCCAGGAGGAGGTGCCAATCCATCGCTGGGTACACACTCAAACTGACACACAAACACACATTGTATTGGGCAATTTAGAGTATTAACTTTCCCTTGAATACATGGTTTTGGACTGTGGGAGGAAACCGGAGAACCCGGAGGAAACCCACACGGACACGGGGAGAACATGGAAACTCCACCCAGATAGGGATTTGGACCGGCAATCCCTAGTGCTGAGAGGAGAACATGCTAAAACACTAAGCCCCCGTGCCACCATATTTAATTTTATTTACTGAATTTATTTATTTATATGGAAAGGTTCATTCAGGCATCATATGTGTTTTACACACCGGGACACAACGAGGATCAGAGACAGAATTTTTATGAGGCAGGAACAGAACCACTGTGTACTCTCTCCACATTCGCTCACATCTTTTAAAATACCCGAATACCTGCACCCAGACCATTAGAGGGTGCGTCCATCACCTTTCCCAAGTAGTAGAAGATCACATTTCCTTATCCTGTCCACTTATTCTGTCCTCTAGATGGGGGGGGGGGGACATTTCGGGCTTTCGGCACATACACCCAGGAGAGAGCAGCAACTCATTGCTGAACACACTAATTCACACAAATAAGCACACCATAATAGGCCAATTTATATCACCCAATTCACCTTGAATTCATGTTTTTGGACTGTGGGAGGAAACCGGAGAACTCGGAGAAAACCCACACGGACACGGGGAGAACGTGGAAACTCCACCCAGATCGGGATTCGAACCTGGATCCTCAGCACTGGGAGGCGGACATTTTAAAGTGCACTACTTCCACCCAATCTAACCGTCCTGGTATTACAAACTCCGTCCTCAGAGGACATCCATCAGCATGCCTCTCGTCGTGGTGGTAAACTATAAAAACCTGACAATTCCTTACAGACTGAATCATCTTCAGAACTTTTATCTCTTTGGCCCGAGCGGGCACATTTTCACAGATGTCCTTATTAAATCAGATTAACGCAGTGCTGTGAAAGCGCTCGCTGCTATTCCGTATCCTCCACAATCTCTTCTTTATAACACCATCATAAACGTCTCACACTGTATACGCACAGAAGTGTTAAAATACAGCCTGCGCAGAAGGAGGCCTCCAGGAAGCTTCCAATCGTACAGAAGATAATGGATGAGTCAGCATTTCTTTTACATGACCCATAAATTACACGGTCGCTCTGTCGCTCTTCCATTTTCTAAGCTCAGTCGAAGGAATTAAAAATGTACTTTACTAGCAGAAATCTTTCGGTTAAAAGGGCCGTAGCCGATAGAAGTCTGGGTGTTTAGCCGGTTATCATTAGAACCCAGTTCCCTTTGTGAGTGTAATGACTGTTATTACTGCATTAACACGTTCACTGTAACTACCAACTGCCCAGATGGATGGAGATCTAAATGATGTTAAATGATCAAACGGCATCCATTAGGTGGGAGTGAGGGTTTAATGGCTCTCTGTACGCTTCATGGATTTATTTGTATGTGAGGGTGGAACAGTTGGAGCTTGTGGTGTGCTGATGTATGATATACAAACTAAATGGCTGATTAATTACAGACACACGCTTCTCATCATCACCTCATTATCTTTCCCTTAACGCTCTGCTAGAAAAGTTCTCCATGGACATGCAGGGAGAACGTTTTTGGCGCAGGGCAGATACACCCAGGAAAGGCTGGGCGCACACCCGGATTCCCAGAGCTGAAAGGTGGACGTGCTGTACCACTGCCACCATGCCGCCCAGAAACACACTTTTGTAATAAAATTAGACATGTGACTGTTGTCTTTCAGTGTGAAGCCACATTACAATAGCAAAATGGTCACAGGTGCTGGGTGCTGGGATAGGCAGAGCCATTCATTAATTATCTTCTGCTTTATCCTCTACTAGGGTTGGGGGGGTTCTCCATGTCCAGGGTAAAACACATGGGGCCCTGGGAAGATACACCCAGGAGGAGGTGCCAATCCATCGCTGGGTACACACTCAAACTGACACACAAACACACATCGTATGGGGCAATTTAGAGTATTAACTTTCCCTTGAATACATGGTTTTGGATTGTGGGAGTAAATCCATTCCAACCTGGATCTACAGCGCAGAGAGGCGGGCGTGCTGACCACTACGCCACCTACGTCTATATGGGGCAATTTAGAGTATTAACTTTCCCTTAAATTCATGTTTTTGGATTGTGGGATTAAATCCATTCTAACCTGGATCTACAGCGCTGAGAGATGGACGTGCTGACCACTACGCCACCTACGTCTATATGGGGCAATTTGGAGTATTAACTTTCCCTTGAATTCACACAAGCAAAACGGTCACGGGTGCCGGGATAGGCTGATCCACTGATTAAAAATCTGCCCGCATGGCGTCATGATGTTGACGTTTACAGGTTGTTGTCAGTCAGCGGTGCACCTGTGTTTTTTGCTGCACAGATAGCAATACGCCAGAAATGTACCTGAACTCATTTTCAGATGACCACGCCCATCGGAGGAGCGTTCACAAGCAGCGTTGCTATTTAAACGGCACAGGTGGAAGCCCAGAAAATAGACTGTTGCCGGGGTGGAACAGCAATAAGCATCGCAACGTGCATTGCGCAGGGCGTACGATGGAACCATAGGTCTGACTTAAGCGTTGTGTCCTCCTCAGAACAGCCTTCAAACATGAAAGCTAGTTTAAAAAGAACAAATGCACCAACATTTCCTCTATTACATCAACTGCATCTGGATCTTAATACCATGGAGATATTAAGCGCTGTTTGTGAAATCCTGCATATTTACCCGTCAGACTCATCGCTCATGAATAACCGTGGTGGTGTTATTTTGCACCCAGCGACAGAATGGCATGTGCAATCAGGGTTGTTCAACACAGTTTAACTTCATCTTTGTTTTTTATAAATAGCTAATTCAATAAGCCTTCATAGGACGCTTTTTCTTTGTACGTCATTGCACTGCAATGCCGGCGTTATAGGAAATCTGTTGATATCAAAGCCTTCTGAACGCCGTGATGCAGGGCCGCCTGCAGACAGACCAGGTTAGGTCCACGGTTATATTTACAGGTGGATGGTGAATGGGTTCAACGTCATGGTTTGATTGAAAAACAGCCCCTCTGATCTAAATCTGTGCGAGCTGTTAATCGCTACCCTATTTAACAGGAGACATTGGAGTAATTAAAAACGAAGGCCTGAAAATGATGTGCCACATCGTTTGTCTTGTCTCCTCTACACACTAAAACCTTTGGATTAAAGATACAGTAAAAAAATTATTTTTATATTTCATAAATTTACTAAAAAACTGAATTTGGTATTTTGTGGTAAAGCCAGGCAAGCCAACCCAGGTAAAGCCATACTTATACCGATTGTAGTAAAAGTACAGTATGTATTTTTTGTTTTTAACATCAGCTTTTCATCCTTTTCATTAATCCATTATCTTCCGCTTTATCCTCTATTAGGGTCGCGGTGGGGTTCCCCACGCCCTTCCAAGGGAAGAACGTCTCGGGCGCTGGGCAGATACACCCAGGACAGGCCGCCAATCTATCGCTGGGCACACACTCATTCACACAGACACATTCTATATGGGGCAATTTGGAGAATACAATTGACCTTGATCCATGTTTTTGGACTATGGGAGGAAACCGGAGAACCCGGAGGAAACCTACGCGGACACAGAGAGAACAAGGAAACTCCACCCAGATGGGGATTCGAACCGGGAATCCCTAGCGCTGAGAGGCGAACGTGCTAACCACTGTGCCGCATCAGCTTTTCATCCTTTTTCATTCATTCATTATCTCCCGCTGATCTTTTATTAGGGTCGCGGTGGGGTTCCCCATGCCCATCCAGGGGAGAACATCTCGGGCGCTGGGCAGATAGACCCAGGACAGGGCGCCAATCCATCGCTGGGCACACACTCACTCACACAGACACACTCTAAACGGGGCAATTTTTGAGAATTTAATTAACTTGATCCATGTTTTTGGACTGTGGGAGGAAACCGGAGAACCCGGAGGAAACCCACGCGGACACAGAGAGAACATGGAAACTCCACCCAGATGGGGATTCGAACCGGGAATCCCTAGCGCTGAGAGGAGGACGTGCTAACCACTGTGCCGCATCAGCTTTTCATCCTGCTAGATAAAAATAAAAGAGAGTCCTCAGGGGTAATCTATACGATGAGTGAAGCTGGAACCTAATGAAGTGACTGATGCAACATATGTACAACCCTTTTAAGATTCAAAGCTTTAATAACTGTTTATGTTTTGCTGTCGATAGAAAACTACGAAGCGAGCACCCCGCCCCCTCTATTAAATTATGTTTCAAGGCAAAGAGTCTTATATCAGAGGTTCATAATTAGCTTTCATGACAGGGGCCCAAACTCTGAAGTCTATTAAAAAGAACCAGGCCATGTTCTGGGCTTTGATGACTCATTAAACAAAGTCAAGAAGACATGTGTTTCGCTGTGCAGCAGGCTTGAAACGGTAAACACAGATCACAAAAGACAGTGACTGCTCGATTAACGCCGCTGACAGCCAAAAGAAAGCAATTTGGTGGCCGAAACACGCCGCCTGACAGGACCGGGGTGTTGCAGCGAGCGCGATTGCAAGTGTGCCGCTTATTGATTTCTAACTTGTCATAAGCCAGGTACATGTCAGCTTTTATAATGGCGTAAAGTAGGCATTTGGCTGATAGGAGCTTCATGGTCCATTAGTTATAGCCCAATAAAAGCACAGAGGAGCAGGAGAGTGGCAGAAAATCAACAAGCCGGCTGCTTAAAACGTTCCTAAAACGTGATTTAAAAGTAAATTACATACGGAAAAACTGGAAAGGTGGCAGAAAAATGTGAGAAAGTGCCTCAACACAGGAAAGAGACGTTAAGATAAAGGAAATAAACCTGGGAGTAGTGCAGAACAACAGGTGGGCTGGTCCGTCACACGTGAACAGTCACCAGCCACTTTATTAGCTACACCTCCTTTTATACGCATTGCTCATTTTATCTTTGTCATTTACCCGATAGATGGAGTTTGCAGTTCTACAATTACACTCTGTAGTCCATCTGTTTCTCTACATAATTTCTTAATGGTCATTATACATGTGAAGTGTGTGTTCTGCTAATACTGCCAAATCAAAAACTGTATGCACTTTAATAGACACAGCCACCTACAGCCACCTTGTGGATGTAGAATTAAATACAGTAGGTCATCTGTTTGCTTACAGAGTGCGTGACAGCCAGCTCACTGCACTCTATGCCGGATGCTGTTGGCTGGAAATCTTTTGGTTGGTGAATTATTCTTAAAACTCCAGCAGCACTGTTGTGTCTGGCTTGCTTATTGTACACACCACTTTGTTAAAGTCAGTGCAGTCTTTAGAATCATCCACCACCTTAATAACATCTGATCTGAGGTGATAAACTATTAAAGTATGTAGAAAACAAAGAAACCACATTGTGTAATTGGTAGAACTACAACGTGTATCTATATAAAAATGACAATAAGTGAAGAAAAACAGAGTTGCACTTGATACGCTGGCTGGCGAGTGTATAATTAGGGGAGCTATAATGCAAATGAGAAACTAAAAGGATGATGTGAATTTTTACAGCATGTTGTTTTGGTTTATTGAAATGTTAGTATTAATGAAGCGGGCAAAATTTTACAAATCTGTCACAAAATACCTGATGAAATGAAGTGGCATCAGTAACTGATCATAAACACTGCTGAGGACCTCAGACACTAAGATGCTTTAGTTTCGAACAACTGGCTTATTATTTAAATTATGATGAAATTGAATGGATTTTAAAAGGAGACGCAAGAGGAAAAAGAGAAAAAGAGCGACATCTGCTGGACATAAAGAAGAACAAGCTGAATTTTTATTAGTTATGGGAAATTATCTGTGGTAAATGAATACAAAAGTATATTTACAGTGACAGTAGCAATTAAAATGTGGACACGCCTTTTTTTTTAACAATGTCTATTTGATTAGTTCCACTTCCTGTAAGGATGGACTTTGTAGTTCTACAATTCCAGACTGTAGTTCATATGTTTGTTCTACAGTACATACTGTGTTCTCTGTTCTAATGATCAGGACCCCAATAGTACCACCACAGAGCAGGGATTGTTTGGTGGGTGCATTAGTCCTATCCCAGCAGTGTCACTGAGGTGTTTAAATTACTAAAAACCCCTCACCACATCAGTGTCACTGCAGAAGTGACAATAAACAATCCACCACCCAAATTATACCTTCTGTGATGCTCCTGACCAACAGAGAACAGAGAACCAACAGGGGACGAACAAAAACAAAGAACACAGATGGACTACAGTCTGTAATTGTGTAATATATATATATATATATAGGTGGCACGGTGGCTTAGTGTTTAGCATGTTCGCCTCTCAGCGCTAGGGATTCCTGGTTCGAATCCCCATCTGGATGGAGTTTCCATGTCCTCCCCGTGTCCGCGTGGGTTTCCTCCGGGTTCTCCGGTTTCCTCCCACAGTCCAAAAACATGGATCAAGTTAATTGAGTTCTTCAAAATTGCCCCATTTAGAGTGTGTGTGTGAGTGAGTGTGTGCCCAGCGATGGATTGGCGCCCTGTCCTGGGTCTATCTGCCCAGCGCCCGAGACGTTCTCCCCTGGATGGGCATGTGGAACCCCCCCCCCCTGACCCTAATAGAGGATAAAGCGGGAAATAATGAATGAATGAATATATATATATAATTCTTTTTCTCCCTCTCTCTCTGATGATAATCTTATTCTCTTATAGAACATTCCAGAACATTCAGCATTGATGTCAAATTTTACACGATGTCTGTACAAATCCCATTCACTGACTCACTGACCAATCACAACGGGAGCTATTTAGCACTAGCTGCGTTCCAAATCATATCTCGTCCCCTACCCCCTACTAAGACAATATATAGTTTTGGGTGATTTGTACTTTGCCTTGTCTAACCACGTGACTGAATCCCGACGCGCGATCTATAAGCCATGCTCAGACGGAACGATGCTCACTATGTAGTGCACTACGCAGTGCTTGGAGATGGGCTTTAGGACGAGCGCGCGTCGGGCGCAGGTGCTGTTTTGACGTTTGACGTCGCCTGAAAGTAAATACAATCCGGAATAAAGGACAACCCGTCCGCAGATGCAGGGTTAACGCAACCAGTTTCGGTAGGTTTGCTGTTGGGCTGCTTGTTTAAGTGTTTATTTTAAGGATACACCGTGTGTGGGTTCTAACAACGACCAGCGCGACGTCTGGAGTCCTATCCCAGCGCCTGCGCGCTGACGTACTAACGTTCTAACCCACTGTTTAGTGCGTAAGATGCAGACGTTAAACCGCAGGGATCAGCGTGGGTTCGCCTGTTAGCCAGTGTGTAATACAGTTAATATAATAATATTAGAACTCCTAAATTGTATCCCATTCCAAGTTGTTCCTCTCTTTTGCAGTAATAACAGCTTCCACGTGACCGGGCAGGACTTTGTGGGGGTTGCAGTGTGTGTGTGACTTTTTGTTTACATGTCCAGAAAACCATCAGGTCATTTAGCTGACGCTCTAAGTGTCCCAACTTGTTGGTTAGGGTCAGAACACAGGGTAGGGGTTGATGATACAGACCCCCCCCCCTTCCCCCCGGAGCAATTGGGGCTAAGGGTCTGCTTGCTCAAGGAATCACATTGGTAACATCACAGCAGACCGGGGATTTAAACCCACAACCTTCGGATTGACAGCCCAACGCCCTAAACACTGAGAGTGAGGTTCACATTTATGTTCTTCCTCACTAAACTCACCCAAGGGCAGTTGTTGGCTTGTGGTTAAGGAACGAGCCGTGTGACCTTAAGGTCCCCAGTTCATTTCCCAATCCCACCGAGTTGTGTGACTAAACATGTGACAGTTGCCTACATGGACAGAAGACCGGGCCTTCCCCAAACTGCTTCCGAGGAAACTGGAAGCACGCAGTGGCTTGGAAGTCATGATTAGGTGCTTTGCAATGTGGATGGAAAGAAAACGGATGGTTAAGAGAAGTGGCCCAATACTTTTGGTTCTGTGTAATTACCCTGTTATATAAACAAAAACAAGCATGGGGGGCAAAAATAAAGAGAAATACTTAAGAAAAGAACGAGTTTAGTTTAAGTTTGTGTTATATCCTCCATTATTTGTCCTTTAAGACGAACTAAGTTCCCATGGAGGTAAAAATCCGTCACTATTAAACAGCTGAATCAGTGTGTGAAGTGGTTTATAGTCAGAACTTCCTCATGTGACTGTCTTGTGCTGAGATATTCTCACTGAACATGAGCCTCAGGAGTAAAGAATAGCAGTTCAGGTGTGTTGTTCAGCTTTTTCTCTGCTTTACCAGGATAAGGGAACTTGTTTTGAGAGTGGAGTGTAATGATGAATGATGAAATGTTGTGGGTGTGAGCATTTGATTGTTATAAAACAGAAAGCAAAACGCAGCCAAAAAGAAGTGAAACTAAATACCACAGATGTAGAAATGAATCTAAGGGGACTTCTTATTGGTTATTCATGATAAAACATCCAAGAAAATGTAAACCAACAGACTCAAATTGTGCCAGATCACACAACCCATTAAAGCATGATGGTGGCAGGATCACGATAAGGGAACATTTACTGAAGCCACCCCACCATATAGATGCACTTTGTACTTCCACATTTACTGACTGCAGTCCACCTGTTCACCTTTAACTCGATTCTTTAACAGTGAGGACCACCACATGGTAGGTATTATTTGGGTGGT
The DNA here is from genome assembly GCA_019802435.1 of Corydoras maculifer. Taxonomy (NCBI): domain Eukaryota; kingdom Metazoa; phylum Chordata; class Actinopteri; order Siluriformes; family Callichthyidae; genus Corydoras; species Corydoras maculifer. Next base: position 1,632,644 of record JAFMOD010000092.1, read on the forward strand.
GGATGGATGGAAATGTGATTTTTTTGCTTTTTTTTGTTTTGAATGTATCACCGCGGCGCTGATGGGGCTTTTAAACACTGTCCACTCACTTTACACCCTTTAGGTCACATCTGCCTCATTGTTCCACCTTGTGGACAGTAGGTTAACATAGTAATGGGGCAAATAAAGTAAACAAAGTAAGATGGGCTGCAGTCTGGAATTGTAAAACTATAAAGGAAAAAAAAAACGTAGCAACAAGGAAGTTAAAATATTAAACAATCTGGTTTTAGGACATTCAAGGGTGTGAATATTTTTGCAAGACATGATACTTCAGACACCTCCATCTCTAAATTTACATAATACATTAATTATAACAATAAGTGATCTTTTTATCAGAGCTTTTAATGAAGAACGACGCGCCTGCAGTAAACTTTAAACTCAATGTCTCTGTGTGTAAAATTCATCCTGGTCTTAATTTCCAGAACTTTCCTTCACTGAAACAATGTGATGAGCAGCGTTGGGCCTGATGGCTGAAAAGAAAGAGCCATACTGGGCTGACCAGCCTGTGAGACTCGAGCAGCCTTGTGCCAAGCAGAGGTACCGCAGCAGAACGCACTCCCAGGGGCTTTTGGATGGACTGCTGGCCTTGCGTGAAGAAGCTATTCTTTTCGACGTGGTGCTGCTGGTGGAAGGGAAGCCTATTCAAGCTCACCGCATCCTCCTGGCAGCGTCATGTGACTACTTCAGGTCAGCTATTAGCCGTATTGTATGATAATATCTCAATTGTCGTGTAAACGATGCGAAAAAACTGTGAAAACAGTGCAACTCCACACATTCACCACCGCATGCTTTAGTATAAGCTGCTGCACATGTGTATTGAGAACGCCCATATGGAACGCTATGGAAGTTCGCAGACTTTGTTAGAGACCGGTTGCCATGAAGGATTACTGGACAGCTAACCCGTTCCATCCTGTCCGAAACAAACCACCACACAGAGTATGAGGAAGATGAAAAGCACACGCTCTGCACAGCAAGCTGAAGCTCGAGAAAAGTGCCTCACCACAAACAAAGCAGCAGATTTTAACAACAAAAAATGTATTAAACTATACATTTCAGTGGGTGGCCCGGTGGCTTAGTGGTTTAGCATGTTCTCCTCTCAGCGCTAGGGATTCCCGGTTCGAATCCCCATCTGGGTGGAGTTTCCATGTTCTCCCCGTGTCAGTATGGGTTTCCTCCGGGTTCCCCGGTTTCCTCCCACAGTTCAAAAACATGGATCAAGTCAATTGAATTCTCCAAATTGCCGCATATATTGAGTGTCTGTGTGAGTGAGTGTGTGCCCAGCGATGAATTGGCGCCCTGTCCTGGGTGTATCTGCCCAGTGCCTGAGACGTTCTCCCCTGGATGGGCATGGGGAACCCCACCGCGACCCTAATAGAGGATAAAGCGGGAGATAATGAATGAATACATTTCAGTTTTAAGTTCATAAGGCAGTAGGGTAACAAAAGTTTCACATTTCTTCCGATCGCACTTTTTGAATATGCCCCGACCCCTGTGATCCCGACTAGCAGGATGAAGTGGAAGATGATGAGTGGATTGACATTAATAACCTTACAGAAGTGCGAGCGAATAAATTAAGACTTTTTGTTACAAACACATTTGTCAATAAAGCAAAACATCATCTGTTATAGTCATCGACAAAATGACAATATATCAAGATATTATATTTTGTCAGCGGCACGGTGGCTTAGTGGTTTAGCATGTTCTCCTCTCAGCACTGGGGATTCCCGGTTCGAATCCCCATCTGGGTGGAGTTTCCATGTTTTCCCCGTGTCAGTGTGGGTTTCCTCCAGGTTCTCCGGTTTCCTCCCACAGTCCAAAAACATGGATCAAGTCAATTGAGTTCTCCAAATTGCCCCATATAGAGTATGTCTGTGTGAGTGAGTGTGTGCCCAGTGATAGATTGGCACCCTGTCCTGGGTGTATCTGCCCAGCGCCTGAGACGTTCTCCCCTGGATGGGCATGGGGAACCCCACCGCGACCCTAATAGAGGATAAAGTGCAAGATAATGGATAATGGATGATTTATGAGTGTATTTGAATGGGCTGTAATGTTTTAGAGGAATGTTTGCCGGTGGTCTGCGGGAGATGCAACAGACCGAGATACCGATTAACGGAGTCTCACATACAGCTATGACCAAACTTCTGGATTTCATTTACACGTCTGAGCTGGAACTGGATGTGGAGACGGTGCAGGAGGTGCTCGGCGCTGCTACGCTCCTACAGGTGACGCCTTTCCAAAACCCCTTGCAATAAACACTTGTGTCTTATCTGTCCATGTTATACGAATAAACACCCTCACCAAACATAATGAACTCATCACGTTCCGTCATGTTCCATTGAAAGCCACACCCTGTAACTTAAATGGCTGTTTTGATTACTTACCACTCAGGTCTCGGAGGTGATCAGTTTCTGCTGCGACTTCCTGTTCGCCTGGATGGACCATGACAACATCCTGGAGGTGGAGAAGCTGGCCGACGTCTACGGTCTGGAGCAACTCGGGGAGAAGGTGCGCTCCTACCTCCTGAAGAACATCCAGACCTTTTCACGCACCTCAGTCTACCGGCAGCTGCCGGCGGAAAAAGTGCTGAGTGTGCTGTCCAGCGACGAGCTGGAGGTGAACTCGGAGAACGAGGTGTTCGAGGCTGCGCTGCACTACCACTACAGCCCCGAGCAGGTGGAGCAGGATCAGGTGTGCCTTCAGGTACGATATGCCACATCCCTGCATCTGCAACCTTCCAGTCTCGTTCCAATACCCAGACTGCCGAAGCAGCAGTAGGTTTCTCCTTGCATTTCCATGTGTTGGCTCCAGGTGTCCTTCATTCCTCCCAGTGATTCAAAACCATTTACAACATCATGCTGACACCACCGTGCTTCACAGTGGGGACTGTGTTTCCAATGTCCAGAACATTCCTTTAGTTCTCCTAATTACCCGAGAATCTTTCTTGTTTCCTCTCAAAGCCCTTAGAGTAAGTCACAAACGCTTTCAAAACCCAGCTTCTTCATCTCGTGATCATGTGACTGTTGGACTAACAGGTCTGCAAACCAGCCAGGATCCAGAAGGATTGACAATTATTTAGAATACTATATAAATAAACGGGCGGCACGGTGGCTTAGTGGTTTAGCACGTTCGCCTCTCAGCGCTAGGGATTCCCGGTTCAAATCCCCATCTGGGTGGAGTTTCCATGTTATCCCCGTGTCCGTGTGGGTTTCCTCCAGGTTCTCCGGTTTCCTCCCACAGTCCAAAAACATGGATTAAGTCAATTGAGTTCTCCAAATTGCCCCATATATAGTGTGTTTGTGTGAGTGAGTGTCTGCCCAGCGATAGACTGGCGCCCTGTCCTGGGTCTATCTGCCCAGCGCCCGAAACGTTCTCCCCTGGATGGGCATGGGGAACCCCCCCCGCGACCCTAATAGAGGATAAAGTGGAAGATAATGGATGGATGGATAAATGATATAAATAAACTCTGAAACACTTAGTTCCTGTCCATTTTTATGGGTGATCAAACTTAGGACATTGTAATGTTACTTTTTGTGAAAACTCCACCTAAATTAAGACATTTCAAAACATCTGATGCAACAAGTGAATACTGGTCAACCCCCTTTAGCTATTTGTGTGTATCTAATATCGGCACAAAAAACCTCTATGTACTGATTTGCTGCGTCTATATTAAAGGCTACTAATCTGAAATGTTAGCTACATATTTGTTGTTAAAGGAGGATTTCAGTATGAAAGGCTTAATAAACTCGAACCTTAACGAAATCTGTACAGGAAACTCTGCCCATGATGGAGGCTGTGCGTTTCTGCCTGATGGAGAAGACCATTCTGCATCGCCTGTTTGGCCGTCTTAAGCCATGCCCGCTCCGCGACTCTGTCAGTGCCGCTATTAGCTACCACAACAATGAGCTGTGGCAGCCGATCATGCAAAACTCACTTACCCAGCCACGCTCCAACTGGCACTGCATCCTGGGATTCGGCGGGATGTACTCGTCCGGGGTGCTGGCCGACAACGCCGAGCGCTTCCAGGTCCTCCATCCGTCCTGGGGCGAGTGGTACAGTATCGGGGGACATGGTGCCCCACGCATGTCCAACATGGGAATCGCACTGCTGAACAATTTCATCTACCTGGTGGGAGGAGACAACAACACGAGTGGTTTCAGAGCCGAGTCACGGTGCTGGAGGTAAACAGTCAGCACTTATATATATATATATATGTATATATATATATATATATATATATATAAATAAATAAAACACACACACACACATATATATATATATATATATACCTACATACATACATATACACACACAGTTATACAATATACAGTTTTGTGTGGCTTATCAACCAGGTACGATCCTCGACACAACTCCTGGTTTAACATCTCCCCCCTGCGTCAGCAGCATGCAGATCACTGCGTGTGTGTAGCAGATGGCTATATTTACGCCATTGGTGGCCGTGACTACAAAGATGAGTTGGACACTGTAGAGCGCTATGATCCCCAAACAAACACCTGGGAGTACGTGGCCTCCCTCCGACGAGAGGTAACCATTTGCCAACTTTCCATATGACATGCAAGACAATTAAATACCTCATACAGCATGTGCTTGTACCACATCCCTATAGGTGTATGCCCATTCCGGGGCGGTGCTGGACGGTAAGATCTACATTGGGTGTGGCCGGAGGGGAATGGCCTACCTAAAAGAGACCTACTGTTATGATCCACGTGCCAACCAGTGGACTGCCCGCTCCGACGGGCCGGTCGAGCGGGCGTGGCACGGGATGGCAGCCTACCAGGGGAAAGCTTACGTTATCGGGGGCAGCAATGACAGCTGTGGATACAGAATGGATGTCCTTAAGGCTAGTATTCCTTATTCATATTCAGAGGTTGCCCTGCTATTTCAAGAATAAAAATGAATAATAATGCCTTACAGGAGGAACCATGAAAAATGGCATAATAATAATAATAATAATAATAATAATAATAACAATAACAACACAGCTTGTGTCCACAGGTGGCGTGCTATAACCCAGCCGCAGACTCCTGGTCAGAGGTGTGCCCGCTCCCGGCCGGGCATGGTGAGCCTGGGGTGGCCGTGTTGGATGGCCGGATATACATTCTAGGAGGGCGGTCGCACGACAAGGGGAGCCGTATGAAGTACGTGCACATCTACGACCCTAATGAGGACTGCTGGGAGAGCGGTACACCTTTAGAGAACAGAGTGTCTGGAATGGCTGCCTGCGTGGCCCTGGTTCCTAGGAATAGCCTGGGGCATGCTCTGACTCCCTCCAAAAGGGTCAAAGCATCGTGGGAGACATTGTTCTGGGGCGATTCCGACAATTCCAGTGATGACGGATAAGTTGGGCGGGTTTAGGTTCTGATAAATAAGTTTATGTTTTTTGGAATTTCTTTAAGGTGAAATAAAGCCACCTGGTTCATATCCCTAAGTGCATGTAGGTCTCTCAGAGGGATTTCCATGTTTGTGTATGTAACCCCAAAACACCCCCCCCCCCTCTTTTTAAATGTTTTGGAACATCAGGGCTAATTCATCTGTTTTTAATAACAGTCGTAATTCTGAGTACAGTCGTGGGCTTCATATTTAAAGGCTGGATTTTGAAAAGCATGAACATGAATATCAAAAAGGTAAAAAAAAGTTTTTTTCTACAGAAAATTAGGAAGTCAGAGGAATGTTAACAGCCATAACAATCATTTCCTACAAAAGAAATACTCCACTGTTATAATGAGCAACACACATTAAATACGCCAACAGCTGGTGGCTGAAACCACCAAGACAAAACAAGCAGCATCCAGAGGGCAGGGGGAGAAGGTAATACACTCCACCGCTGAAAGAACTTAGAGCTCAGAAATATAGAGGCTGAAATACACGATGTGAACTATTCATCAGAAGTGGAAATCGTAATAGCTAATTATTAAAAGGACAGGGATAGGTTCTAATGGGTTTTAATGTCGAGCCAGCATCTGTGGCCATTTCCCCGACAGCAACAGTTACAAATCAAACCATCATGGAGGAATATAGCATCTTCCATGAGCATGTCTTTGAAATGTGGGAGGTTAAATGGAGAACCAGGAGTAAACCCACTTAGGCACAGGGAGGACATGCAGACTCCACACCGAGAAAAAGAACCAGGAAGCGCTTCACCACTGTACAAGTGCTGTGTGCCAAGGGGGTAGATTGGCGCCCGGTCCTGGGTGTGTATGCCCAGCGCCCAACACTGTCTCCCCCTTAAGTGAGCATTGGGGGAACCCCCCCACCACCACCACCACCACAGGGTTTAATCTCTTAAACCCAGAAGACTTTAGTTTACAGTTAAACTAATAAATTGGCCTTTAGGTTCCAAAACTTTTAGAGTAAACTGCATGTGAATAATTTATTTCAAAATGTATAAATGACTATTTGGAAATTATTTGGGGGGTTTTGGAAAATAACTAAAAGGTCTAACTTTGAACTATTCGTGTTATATTACAATAATAATTTAAAAAGCCAGTAGAAAATATTGAATGCATGTCTATCTTTGGGACTGTAAACTGCAGCTTGCACCTAAATGTAATTAATGGGATTGATTTGGTTTGTTCGTTGGTTTTGAGGTTCGAGCTCGGTATAACAAGCACAGATGCAAGAGAAGTCAGTTATGTTTCAGCAATAACTTGGCGTAAAGCTCGTCCGCGGTGACTCGTGAATGTTGGTTAAGCACAGTGCCTTTACATTCCAACTTTGAAACAGAGATAGAGATGCGATTGTTCACAGGGCGGATTAAAAAGTGTGGATGTACGTCAGTGAGTGCCTTTACATTCCCAATAAAAAACATAATGATCATCTGTTTCACTGATTCTACTAAAACACAGAGATCCCAGCTGTGGTTAATAAATCTAAAACTGCGCATTATTACATAAACTACCAGTTCTCTGTTCTCTATTGGTCAGGACCATCACAGAACAAGTATCATTAGGGTGGTGTATTGTTTACTGGGGGTGGTACAGTGGCTTAGTGGTTTAGCACATTTGCCTCTCAGCTCTAGGGATTCCCGGTTCGAATCCCCATCTGGGTGGAGTTTCCATGTTCTCCCCGTGTCTGCGTGGGTTTCCTCCGGGTTCTCCGGTTTCCTCCCACAGTCCAAAAACATGGATCAAGTCAATAGAGTTCTCCAAATTGCCCCATATATGTGTATGTGTGCTTGTCTGTGTGAGTAAGAGTGTGCCCAGTGATAGATTGGCGCCCTTTCCAGCGCCCGAAACGTTCTCCCCTGGATGGGCATGGGGAACCCCCCCGCGACCCTAATATAGGATAAAACGGAAAATAATGGATGGATGGAGTGTTTATTGTGAGGGAGTTTTAATGCAGCAGTGCTGCTGTAGCTTCATTTAAACACCTCAGTGACACTGCTGGGATAGGAATAATGCACCCAACAAAAAACCTAACCTGTCACTATTGGGATCCTGACCATCAGAACAGAGTACACAGTATGTACTGTAGAACACAAACAGATGGACTACAGTCTGGAACTGTTGAACTACAGTGTAGATATATGTGGTAGGTGGAGCTGATCAAATGGACAGTGAAGGGTAGACACACTTTTCAACAAACTATTTTAAGACTGATTTAAATAAAATGTTTCACCATGACATGCATAGGAAACCCGATCCCTGGAGTCTTTAACGCCATTATCTCGCTCATATCGCTGTAACGCAGCTCTGGGGAGCTCTTAGTGCTTGCTTACATATCCGTCTGGGGAACGGGAAATGCTACAGATGAGCCTTACCCTTTAACACGCGCTCTTAACACACACACACACACACACACACACGCACACAGTTAACAGCACCCAAATGCAAGCTCATTTGGTGTTTGAGGTAGAGTGTGTCGTGCCGCTTGGCGCAAGAGCCAGGTCATTAGAGTCAGGGTGTGAAAGGAGAGTTAAGAGAACCCTGGCAGGGCTGATCTGCACTTGAAAAGCCCCCTGCCGGCTTCATGACATACGACATGTGTAGCATCAGTGCAACCTGCCCTGTCAATATCCTTCTGCTTAGACACAATTAGCCAAAAAGGAGGAGATGGCCATAAAGCAGTGTGTGTGTGTGTGTGTGTGTGTGTGTGTGTGTGTGTGTGTGTTTCGCTTAACAAATGTGCCTGCATTCATCTCAAGGCCGCCGCAGTACTGCGAATTAGTAACTGCACAATCTAACATCACGATACACTACGTATAGAACACAATATGTAGAACCAACCATGTTTGGACACGCCCACTTACTGCCCATGTTCTCACTTTCACTTAATGTAAAGCTGGACGTTGTAGTTCTACAATTCCACTCTGTAGTCCATCTGTTTGTGTTCTACAGAACATACTATGTTCTCTGTTCTAATGGTCAGGACCCCAATAGTACCACCACAGAGCAGGGGTTATTTGGTGGGTGCATTATTATTTTTTATCCCAGCAGTGTAACAGGAGAACATGATATGAATTCACTGTGCCAAATGTAAAGTTCGGTGGAGGAGCTCAAGCTATGTTGTTAGCCTAGAACCCATAGTTAAAGTTGGGGGATGCATTACGGATGTCCTTACAATAATTTGGGGAAGGCCCTTGTCTACTGCAGCATGCAGAAAGCGAGATTCATATTAAGCTCTGGTTAATAATCACATGTCCGGGTGAGTATGATGTGGAGGATACCACACAAATATACCTCAATGCCTTTTAATGCCCTCTGTATTCATTACTATGGGAAGTTAGAGTCCAGCCTGCTCGTCCAACATCAGTGAATGAGAAACATTTTCAAACCTTAAAACAATGTGTTAAAGGTGTTAAAATGGGGACTGACTCTCTGCGCTGTGCCCCTACTGGTGTAATTATTCAACAACACAAGAAAGTGTTCTTAAGTATAAAATGTGGGCTTCGCTATAATCCATGACGATCTACACGGACTCTCAGGAGACCTTTACCCTCTTATTGAACTCCCTGCATCCGAGTCGACACGATGCCACCGATGCCGCTTGTTATCACCCCATCTTTCACGCGCCGGTATTTATCTAGAGGCACGACGTCATCTCGATATGCTGTTATCCTTATCTGCTCTAGACACTTGAAAGCCCTGCTGACCTCTTAACCCTTGGGTGGTGGCAGAAACCTCCCTGGGTTCCTCATGTTCCTCAGTACACTCACCAGCGCAACTCAGCTCATCTCTACATGAGAACATACCAACGTGAACTCGTCCATCTAAATGCACTTTGTAGTTCCATGTGTAGAATTTTTTTCATGACAAAATGTTAGTTCGTGTTTACATCATATAAATAACAAAGATTTCGGGGATTCTTTTTGTAAAGTTATTTATTGCACAATAATCACATAATTGTGATAATTTCTTAGACAATAACCGTACCATAGCAACACAGTAGTGCTGCTGAAGGTTTCAGACAGTGTGTTCACTTTCACCACATTATATTAGACACATCCTCCATCTACACAACAACCAAAAATGTCCAGCTACCATTTTCAGAACAGTATCACAGAGGTTGGGGTGTTGGGCTATCCATCTAAAAGTCAAATCCCTTATCCACTGAAGTTACCAATGTGGGTCCTTGAGCATGGCCCTTATCCCTCATTGCTCTCTATCATGACTGACCCTGTGTTCTGACCAAACCATCAAGTTGGGGTGCTTGTAAGTCACTTTGGAGAACAAAAAAAGGAAAATGACCTCATGTAAATGTAGTTACCTGCATCATTGAGCACGGATGAAGAGTGTGTAAGTCCTATACAAACCCACTCAGGTACATTTGGTTATTTTAGCAGACGCTTTTATCCAAAGCGACTTACAAGGTGAGCACAGGGTTAATCACAACATCCCTGGAGCAACGAGGGTTAACACTTGCTCAAGGACCCACACAGGTAACTTCAATAACTGGGATTTGAACCCACAACCTTTAGATTGATAGCACAACACCCTAACTGAGCTACCACACCCTCATGAAGACTTGAAGGATGACAAACACAAACTTTTTAAGTGTTTGTGAGTAACAAAAAGGTAGATGTGACATTAAAAACCATGGTATGTAGAAGTCCAGCGGCAGCACTGAGTTCCACACACTCTCACACACCACCATGTTGTGTCTCTAAATAATAATTCCCGACTATTGGAACACACAGTAATAAGATGAACAACATACTGTCATAGTAAAACTACAAAATGCATTTGTATAGTAACCAGCACTGAGTGGAGAATCATGCTTAAGTGCCTGATGGGTGTCAACAGTTTAATCCTATATATATATATAAACACTAAACGTAAATAAAGCAGCCAGGCTTTTAATGGCTAAATAAAATGCACTCCCAGGTATTATAACACCTACAGTTTCACGTTTAACATATTTATACTATTTCAGTTCATAAGAAATGCAATAAACCTGCTATTTAAGATCTAATTGAACTAATTGAATTGTTTGTCTTTAAGACATCGTGCTTTGTGTCGCTCACCTGTTTGCCGACGCCGCGTTGCTTTTTAAGTCGTTTAAACGTTGAAACATCCCAGAAATCGGTCCCGACCGAACTTTACAATTAAAAGTACGTTTTATTTACAGGAAAATGTCAAAAACCAACTAAGTTACGTTTGTTAAACCGAGTAAATAACAAAGTAACAACAAACACGAGTTCAAAGCTCCCGCTGCTTACTGGCCGCGTCCTAATCGCTACAACTTTCTAACGAGTGATACTCAGTAGTGCACTTGACGCTTTTTGATTACTGCTATTGAATACGCCGATAAAAACACTATGTTTTAAGGTGTTTTACCATTTGACGTCGTGTTTAGAACGATATATGTTTAATATTCTGAATTATAATGAATGTACCTCTTCAAATCAGTAGTTATTAGGAGGAAAGGATCTTAGATTCACTAAAAAGCCATAAGCATCATTAATAAAGTCTAGCCTTTTTTTAATGTAAAAACAGAATATTGTACGTTTGGTAGCAGAGTATTAAACCTGTTAGAAAGTTTCAATTGTACTGCTATAACACCAACAGCCAATTTAAAGTAGCTTCCAGCTAAAGAGAGAAATTAATTATGAAATACGGAAACGAGAAATCAAACAAAAATCCCTAGATTTGCTGTAAATATCAACAAACTCCTGCAATTAACCCAGACTTTGTATTTGTGTTTATTCATTCATTCATTATCTCCCGCTTCATCCTCCATTAGGGTCGCGGTGGGATTCCCCATGCCCATCCAGGGGAGAACATCTCGGGCGCTGGGCAGATACACCCAGGACAGGGCGCCAATCCATCGCTGGGCACACACTCACACACACAGACACACTCTATATGGGGCAATTTGGAGAATTCAATTGACTTCATTCATGTTTTTGGACTGTGGGAGGAAACCGGAGAACCCGGAGGAAACCCACGCAGACACGGGGAGAACATGGAAACTCCACCCAGCTGGGGATTCGAACCGGGAATCCCTAGCGCTGAGAGGCGAACGTGCTAACCACTAAGCCACCGTGCCGCCGTATTTGTGTTTACATTATATAAATAACAAAGATTTCGGGGACTCTTTTTGTAAAGTTAATTCTTGGACAATAATCACATAATTGTGATAATTTCTTAGACAATGACCGTACCATAGCAACACAGTAGTGCTGCTGGAGGTTTCAGACAGTGTGTTCACTTTCACCACATTATATTAGACACATCCTCCATCTACACACCAACCAAAAATGTCCAGCTACCATTTTCAGAACAGTAACACAGAGGTTGGGGTGTTGGGCTATCCATCTAAAAGGATCTTTGATCCACTAAAAAGCCATAAGCATCATTAATAAAGCCTAGCCTTTTTTATGTAAAAACAGAATAGTGTACGTTTGGTAGCAGAGTATTAAACCTGTTAGAAAGTTTCAATTGTACTGCTATATCACCAACAGCCAATTTAAAGTAGCTTCCAGCTAAAGAGAGAAATTAATTATGAAATACGGAAACGACAAATCAAACAAAAATCCCTAGATTTGCTGTAAATATCAACAAACTCCTGCCATTAACCCAGACGTTGTCTATTGTAGATTAAGACCCCAAATGTACCCCCTCCTCCTCCCATTCACTGAAGTGAGCACTTAAAATCAGAGATGGTGGAGCCATTAGAGTCGTAGCTTTTGAGATGTAAAGCGAGGCCAGTCGAGTTGAATTTTCAAGCGGGTCGAGAGACTTTTATTGCCCGGGGAAAGCTCGGTGCAAGCACATGGATGTCAAGGGGTGTCTGGGACTTGGGTGGGCTCCTCATTAGGGTCAACAAAAGGAAGTGAAAACAAGAAAAACAAACTAATTTCGGCAATTTGGAAAGACGCGAAAAACGCGGGCACAGGGAAAATGTAAAGAAACAGATCCTGTTGAATTCGAATAATTTTTCACGTTTTAAATGTTGCTTCGCAAACGTTTGTACACTATTTGACGGACAAGTATCCCACCTTGATGGTTGTGGCCACGATGAGTGCAGCGTAACGGGTCTGCACAAGGGGCCACACTGGCAACTTGGTGCACTCGCTGATTGACAGGCCAACACCGTAATCACGATATAAACCCAGCATTACGACGTAAACGATATTAAAACGTAATGCTGGATCTGTATAACAATTTAAACAGTGCACCTGAAGACGAATCAAAGAACATGGTGCATCAAAACTGCACCCACCGAACCACTTTATCTGATATGTCATAGATCAGAGCAAGTAGTTAAGGATGTAACACAGACTCACTAATTACTCTAAGACGCTCTACCTGCTGCCAGTCTGCCTCACTTCCCCCGACGGTGGACTTGCAAGTAAATTAAAACAACAACATGGCAGGTTATGTACAGCGTATTTACTTTTCCACACGTACAGCAATCCAACCACGTCATTATATTTACAAAAATAATAAAACAGCAGTGAACGACTTCACTAAATAAATTAATACAGCTCACAAAAAAGCGTTGTTTTAGGCTCATTTATCATCATGCATTAATCACCGGAGCCGACAAAGTCGAAGTTCAGCTCCCTAAAATGCTTTGAATAACTTGAATCCAGCATCTTCTTTTCCAATCTTGGTCTGATCTCTGCAGACATTCGGTCACGTTCCCACATCGTCACACGCGTCGGTTCCCTTTAATGCTGCAGCCGTGGAGATCCTTGAATCTGGAAGGTGCCCCCACCCCCACCACCGCAAGTCCACACTTTGCCCGAACTGTCCTCCCAGCCATTCACCAGCAGGAGTATGAGAAGAGAGGGTACTGGCTCCAGTCAGTCACATTGGCATGGTGGTAGCCATGATGGACCGCCTGGGTACTGTAGTCTGTTGCCAGGTGGTGGTGATGGTGTGGTGGATACTGGGCTGAGCTAGTGGCACTCCATTGGCTGAGAGACTGATCGGCACTGTAGGGTGCATAGAGCGCATGATGTCCCAGCATGCTGGGTTTAGCGGCCTGCGCCACTGCCATGTTCAGCACCCCGGTGTAGTCGACGCTGGTTGAGGGGGGAGGAGGGCACTGTGGCACGGCCATGTCGGCCACCGCCGTCTTGGGTTCCTGTTCTGGAACGGTGGCTACATCGGGCACGCGGGACTCAAAGCTGGTGCGACCTGCACTGCTGCCCATGCTGGAAGAGGTTGGCGAGGGGGACTTACTGTAGTCTTGGAACCTGGAGAAAGAACCAGAAATGTATCACGAAGGCAATAAATATCATTCCTTTTATATATATACATATAATATTTTTATATACATTTTTTCCCTGTGTTATCTAGCACCACGGCGGCACGGTGGCTTAGTGGTTCAGATAAGATAAACCTTAATAAGATAAGATAAACCTTTATTTGTCCCGCAATGGGGAAATTTTTTTTTTTTTTTTTTAAAGCATGTTCTCCTCTCAGCACTAGGGATTCCTGGTTCAAATCCCTATCTGGGTGGAGTTTCCATGTTCTCCCCGTGTCCGCATGGGTTTCCTCCGGGTTCTCCGGTTTCCTCCCACAGTCCAAAAACATGGAACAAGTCAATTGAGTTCTCCAAATTGCCCCATATAGAGTGTGTCTGTGTGAGTGAGTGTGTGCCCAGCGATGGATTGGTGTCCTGTCCTGGGTGTATCTGCCCAGCGCCCCAAACATTCTCCCCTGGACGGGCATGGGGAACCCCACCGCAACCCTAAAATAGGATAAAGCGGAAGATAATGGATGAACGAATATCTAGCACCATATTAGTCAGTACCTGTAGGGCTGGTATGTGTTGTGTCCTGGAACAAGCTGCTCTGAACTGTACATATCCCGAGCGTTGGAGCCCAGTGGGGAGTCTCTCCCCAGACCATGACTGTTCTCCCGATCAGAGGCTCCTTCCCATGGAGAATTGGGTTCTTCCTTAACCCCTGCCTTACAATCAGCCGGCCCATCAAAAGAGCAGCGCCGTGACACTTTAAAGAACCAAAAACATTCTGTTAGAATATTTTTCCTGCACAGGGGGTTTGCATAATAATTAAAAAGCAACGACTTTTATTTACCTGGTGGACTGTCCTGATCCGAGTCTCTGGCCATCGAATGAAGCTTCTTCGACAGCCGTTCGCTATCAGCCGGTCTGTTAGCACGTCTGTAGTGGTGAAGGACAGGACAGTGGTTAGAATACATATTCATTCATTCATTCATTCATTATCTCCCGCTTATCCTCTATTAGGGTCGCGGTGGGGTTCCCCATGCCCATCGCTGGGCACACACTCACTCACACATACACACTCTATATGGGGCAATTTGGAGAACTCAATTAACTTGATCCATGTTTTTAGACTTTGGGAGGAAACTGTTGAACGCGGAGGAAAACCACGCAGACACGGGGAGAACATGGAAACTCCACCCAGATGGGGATTCGAACTGGGAATCCCTAGTGCTGAGAGGCGAACGTGCTAACCACTAAGCCACCGTGCCGCCATTTAGAATACATAGGTGCTCAAAATTTAATGTACTAGGTATATACATTCGAGGGGCGGCACGGTGGCTTAGTGGTTAGCACGTTCTCCTCTCAGCACTAGGGATTCCCGGTTCGAATCCCCATATGGGTGGAGTTTCCATCACCTCCCCGTGTCTGCTTGGGTTTCTTCCGGGTTCTACGGTTTCCTCCCACAGTCCAAAAACATGGATGAAGTCAATTGAATGCTTCAAATTGCCCCATATAGAGTGTGTGTGCCCCGCGACCCTAATAGAGGATAAAGCGGAAGATAATGGATGGATGGATATATATTCGAAGTATAAATTCTTTGCTGTACCAACCTTTTCGAGTTCAGGCCCTCATCTCTGAATCCCTTGGCAAAGGGATTGTTGTCAATTTTTAGCTTGGTAATCTGGAGGCAGACACACAACCCTTAAGTATCTATGCATGATGAAATAAAGACAAAACAAATAAAGAACAAAAAGTTTGTAAAAGAGACCTACCCTGGTGTTCTGGTAAGCAGTGACCGCAGTGAAGGAGGTTTCTGGGAAGGTAAAGGTCTGGAAGACACTCCAGCGTACGCTGTACAGGTCATCTGCTTGCACGATATGGAAGCGGGGATGGTAGCGGTGCATGGAATGCAGAATGATCTAGACAAGGACCAAAAAAAATTATGGCGATTCGTGAAGTCGGTTTGGATGTCACAAACACAAATGAGGAGTTTATGAAGGTCTGCATACATGGCCATGCTGGTCCAGGGCATTGTTGGTGAGCTTGAGCTTGAGAAAGGAGACCGATTGCTTCATCCAGTGGCTGCCCGGAGCTGGAGAGTCCGGGTGTAGGTAGGTCCTGTAGGGGGGCTGAGGCTCGGCCTTGCCTGCGACCTCCCACTTGTCTTTATTCCACTGTACATAGAAAAGATCATGAGTTAGACCGGAGAAGAAGCCGTCAGAAAAACAGGGCTAGTGTCGGAGGGTGAAGGACTGAGGGAGGGGGTGTAGTGTGAGGTTTTGGGGGGTTGGGAGGGGGGCTCCCAGTTGCTCTTGTAAAAACAGGAAGGGTCCTGGCTCTTTGAAGTGGGGTGTGAGCCGCATACAGTAATCAGCGGTTAGAGGACACAGAATACACGAAGATGGATCTGCTGCTCTGAGATCTAAACGTTTAACGTCTAACGTCTAAAATAAAAAGTGAAATGATGAGCCTCACCTTGTATCGAAAACCATCTTCAGGCACAATGTCCACCAACAGGATGTATTTAGCGTAGGGCACAAGACCCGAGATGTTGATCTTACAGTGAGGGAACATCCTCCTGCATAACCCACAAAATCCAAAATATTAATAAACCAACCAAAATCAGCCAAAGAAATATCCTTCACATCCGTCAGCACCTTCTCAGATACGTACCGGCCAGGTTTGGTGATGATCATCTCAGTGCCTATCTCATGGAAGGACTTCCAGAGCTCCGGGTCCTCCAGGGTCATTCTGATGTTGCCCTGGTGGAACGTGTCTGCGGCTCCAGGCATCGCGGACGGAGGCGGGATGCCGAAGTTGTGCTTTAGATCTGAGTGAAGGGACAGGGAAGGAAACAGGACGCATTGTTAGAGTTGAACTTTTTAAAAGTCTGAAAAGAAAAAATGGAAATAAAAAGAAATCATTTCAAAAATGGTCCACACTCACCTCTGATAGCTTGCATTTTTTATGTGTCTCCTCAGATCCAATAGAGATGTCTGTAGAAGAGATAAGCAAATGTTCCTTTAAAATCTGTTCCAATTACAAAACCCGGCTCTCCATTTGGTTTCTGGAAGCTTTAGGTCATTAAGATCTTCAGTGCTCAAGTGTGGAGTGTTTAAAGTCCAAAGGTGTGTTGAGGAGTTAAAGGCTCTCAGCTCAGTCGGAAGCAAAGGGGACGCCGGCATATTTAAGGTGGTGCAGTCCATGGGCGGAGCTTGTCTCCCCAATCCAACCCTTTGAAGTGACCCAGGGATGAATCGATGTCTCGATGTGATTGGATAATGGGGGGAATCAAAGAGACTTAGCACGGCCTTGACAGAGTCCCAACAGGAAGGGGACCGGTGGAGGAAGGTGGTCTTTATGAACTGCTAAAAGACTTTTAAACAAATACGCACAAACCCTCCTCGAACCAACAAACAAAATCACCTTAATTCTGTCAGATCGCACAAGTGAGAGTGCCAAAGGGCCTAAATGGCTTAATTAGATGTTCACACAAACGAACCGTGTGCACGCCGGTGACTTATTTGCTTATTCACCCAGAACTGTTTGCTTGAAAGCTGCAAAGTGGTAAAATTCAGCAGGTCATTGACAAGATGCCACGAAAAACCCAGGGTTCTTTAAACCCTTAGAACATGGAACTGGTCTTATACTACAGCAGAATGTAGCTGAACCAGGTTTTAAAAGAATTCTGGATCATTCTCCCCACTATACAAGAAAGTTCCTGAACAGCTGTGTGTATATAATCATATAACCATAATCAAAATATCCACCGTTCTGCTCCATCTATCTCCTCCATATAGATGCAATACAATTACAGACTGTGGTCCATCTGTGTTCTTTGTTCGTGTTAGTCCCCTGTTGGTTCTCTGTTGGTCAGGAGCATCACAGAACAGGTATCATTTGGGTGGTGGATTGTTTATTGTCAGTTCTGCAGTGACACTGATGTGGTGAGGGTTTTTTTGGTGCAGCAGTGCTGCTGTAGCTTCATTTAAACACCTCAGTGACACTGCTGAAATAGGCACCAAATAACCCCTGCTCTGTGGTGGTACTATTGGTGTCCTGACCATTAGAACAGAGTACATAGTATGTACTGTAGAACACTAACAGTAAGTGTAAGGGGGTGTTGTCCAGACTTTTGACTACATCTAGCTGCGATGACAAACAGCAGATAATAAATGAAATCACTGGCCGTTTATCTTCATCTAGAATACCATCACATCCATTATAGATACTGATGATGACGAGCGTAAAACTTTAATAGAGCTCTGACAGAAACGAGGCCCTCAGGCAACCGGGCAGGTAGACTGAACCTTACCTGAGGCACCAAGCCTGCATGCTCCCCATGGCTGTATTCAGAGGAGGAGGAGGGAGGGTTGTGTATTGTGGATTCAGGGTGTCTAGACGTGACAATGCCCCGGTACTTAATCTCATTAGGAGTTGGAGCACATTCCTCATGTGGCTTTTAGTTTTCTATTCATGCAGAGAGAAAGAAAGAAAGGAAAGTAAGCAGGGAACATCAAAATGAAAATTTAAAAAGGACATAGAGAGACTGGAGAATGAGCGTCATGTGATTTAGGGGTTCTGAAGGGAACATTGACCTTCAGTAAATAGACTGACTGAATGATTTCTGATCAGGTGATTTAACCGCATTAACATACAGCAGTATAACAAGAATTAAAATCAAGTAGCATGAATTGTAAACCATAAACTAAAACCATTGAAGTCTGTTCACAAAAACGTGAATTAAAAAAATGGTTTGGAGCAGCTGGCATTCTGACTGAATAAAAAGACATACCTCAGGTACGTTGTATGAAATGGCCTGTATGGCCACTACTTCACGGGCTGTTAGCACAATCGAGCTCCAGTCACACAGAACAAAACCCACGAGGCCAGGAGAAAGCTGGCTTATCAGCCGCCATCATCTCTGGAGGACAGTGCGGCCTATTGATATTCATTTGCGGCTGAAAGCAAACTGATGTGGGTGCTTGACCCGCTGTGTTCACAAATGAGGAAATAGACACCGGAGCCAGTCTGCGGTCTGGAGCCGACTGCATGGACACGGGTTCCAATGTGTACTAGAAAAACACCGGATGCTCAGCTTAAAGTCCTGGGTTCATCAATATATTTTATAATTCAGACACATGGCATAAAGACATCAGAGGCTGGCTGCATTTAGGCTACATGAAAATGAGCATTCAGGTTTTATGTGTTTGGATTTTTCTGGCTTGTTTACAAAATGAGATTAAAATTGAGACTTGAATTTACATTTTGCATTAAAAATAAAATTATCGTATGATTATTATGCCATAATTAAGCATAAGAGCTCTGGAAATTGAAACAATGCGCAATTTCTCATGTTTGTTAATTTAATTAAACACAAATTAACATTTTGTTATTAAAAAAAAAACATTTAGGGCTTTGGCTAAATATTAACACAAAATTATTTGGTGAAACTCAAAGGCAAAAAAAAAAAAAAAAAAACCTAGCACAAACTGCAGGTTTAACATTATATTTTGTTCTGTATGATTTGCGGCACTTGGTCTAAATTTCTAACCTTTGACCACAAATGCATTAAACTCTCTGCTCAATGGTTTATAAGATTAAATCATCTGCAACCAAATATATAATTATTTACCCAGTAAACTAAACCTATTAATACTATTGCTACTCATTACATCAGCGTACGTGGACATTACAGACCCAAAGCAACCCGTTAAGATCCATCTTCATCGTTTCAGTCAATAATGCACATAAACAGAGCCGTGTTTTAACTGCGGCTTCATGTTAAAAGCCAAAAGGACTCCGGAGCGCGTAAAGGGAGTCGTCATTCTAACAGGACTGTGTGTGTTTACGAGCTGAAAGCCTCATCCAGCTGTGAACATATCGACTGTATTCAGGTTAAAGTGGATGCATATTGCTCCTATAACCCGAATTCATCCATACAGAGACCCACAGGAACACTCCCCCCCCCATTATCATTAAGAGAGCTGGAAAGAAGAAGAATCGAGTTAATGCAGCTATTTCTCTGTAACGTAGGTGTGACATGCAGGTTTCAGTTTTATCACCTGAGGGAAGCTGGTAATAACCACACACAGTGCGTTGGTCGAGGCACCCTGCATCGTGCACATACACAGACAGCCCCCCCACAACGTCCAAGTAGGGCAATTCATATGTGATATTACGGAGTTGACTTATGGCAGATTCCACAGTGCAGGCAGGTTCTCAAATCCTCTCTGTGGAAAAAACAGAGTTTGAATTAACATACAGCTGTCGCAACACATCAGTCGAATAGAAAGCTAAGAATAGAAAAGTCCTTTTAAAGTGCTTATTAAGGGAACATTCTTTATGGGGAACAGAGACAAAAATATAGAGACGCCTAAAAATGACAGGAGCTTTGATGGGACATACAGTGTATTTTATCCATCCATCATCTTCTGCTTTATCCTCTATTAGGGTTGTGTGTGTGTGTGTGTGGGGGGGGGGGGGGTTCCCCATGCCCATCCAGGGGAGAATGTCTCAGGCACTGGGCAGATACACCCAGGACAGGGCGCCAATCTATTGCTCACTCACACACACACACACACACACACACACTCTGTATGGGGCAATTTGGAGAACTCAATTGACCTTTATCCATTTTTTTTACTGTAGGAGGAAACCGGAGAACCCGGAGGAAACCCACACGGACACGGGGAGAACATGGAAACTCCACCCAGATGGGGATTCGAACCGGGAATCCCTAGTGCTGAGAGGCGAACATGCTAACCACTAAGCCACCGTGCCGCCCGTTTATTTATATAGTATTCTAAATAATTGTCAATAATTGTAAATCCTCCTGGATCCTGGCCACCGAAATAGCCCTTTAACTTGGCATTGGCCTGTGTATGTATATATATATATATATATATATATATATATATATATATATATATATATATATATATGTCGGGTACAGAAAGCAATTTCTTAAATCAAAGAATCAAAAAGGGAGCTTTTGTTGTCTCAGCCCTTCAGTCAAAATCAGTCCAGTCTCAATAATTTCTTCCCACAGAGGGGAAAGCTATAAGCTGAGGACCAACTAAGAATGTAATATGTCAAAATAGCTGCAGTAGGTGTAATGTGTAGGTGTCCCAGTGTTTTTGTGCATACAGTGTCTGTGATGTTAAGCTGAATGTCTTTCTGGGTTTTCAGTCAGGTATAAAACCCAGACACTCACAGTATTCAACATTTTGTAAGAAATTATTCATAAACTCACAGATAAAGATGTAAAACGAGAGATAATATGTCGAGGTCATTATTCACTCCGTTCCTGTAAACTTGTTTGGAGGTGATGATCAGTTAGGACCTGATTACCCAACAGCGTGCACCCATCCACGCAGCTGCAGTGTGTGGGATGTTGATGGAGCGAGGTGTACGTTTCAACAGCACCCACTTCAAGACCATTACACACGTGACAACGTAGACGGATGGAGTTAACAGAAGAAGATGGAGGACAGAGATAGGGAACAGATCACAGAGTGCGGCTCCTGGGGGAAGAAAAGAGATTTGTTGGAACAGCAGATATGTTAAAGACATGAGGGTCCTCAGGTTAACGACACACTGTATAAAGGTCAGGATGATACTGTGTGGTGTAGCAGCTTAGGATGGATAATCTGAGGCATCCACCACATTAAGGACAGACTTCACCGCTTATTAACACCTACCAGGTGAGAGTCCAGACTCCAGTTGGAAGCGACACACATCGAGTAAAACAAGAAGCATGAGGTGTTATTTAGTTAAAGTCCATTTAAAACCAGTGGGGCATCTAGTCGTGCATGTCACTTTGGGGATAAAACATTTTGGGGAAGGCCCCAAGTGTGGAAACAGTTGTAGTTGCAATACAGGGAAATGCACAAATATATATATATATATATATATATATATATATATATATATATATATACATACATACATACATACATACATACATACATACATATATATATATATACATACACACACACACTTCAGCTCAAGGCACACATTAATAACAAAGCTGAGAAACTTGGCAGCACAATAAAAGAACATGACTCTAAATCAATGCAAACTAAAGCTTTCAGATAATAAACATTATATAATCTTTAGAAGTGCAATTCTATCAAACGCTACCCCAAAAGGTCATAGTCGAGTTCTCGTGGCTCACAGTTAAACTTCCGAGGCCGTCAAGGCCGTCCTAAAATCAAACCCCTGCTCTTTGATGTAGTGAAAATATCATTAATGTGTTGCAGAGGACACATGGCCTGTCTGTGGAGGAAATGTAAGGCCGTCCGAGGTGTCATACCTAAACGTTACAAGCGGCTTCCTGTTGAAGACCCCACAGAGATCAAGAGAGTCCCGCCGAGCTCCACACCGGGTTCCACACCGCGCGGCCTGCGCGTGTCCTGTTGGCTTTTGCTCTTTGGGAAGAGAAGATTCAGAGAAAGACAGCAGGGAGAGGAGCAGCCCGGGTCAAAGCCACGGCCATGAACGGAGCGTTTGTAACTTAACTCCAGGCGTGGAGATGAGCAGGGATGGTCCAGGTACTGGAACCGGTTCTTGAACCACAGAACACTATTAATCTAGAACCTGGTACCACTGAGACGAGGCAAACCCACCAAGACAGGACCTTAGTGAGAAATATTCAGGGTTCTAATGTTGCTTTCAGGCACGTTTACAAGGAAACAAACACTGAATAAACCAAACACTGCAATCAAATCTGCTGTATCTGGATCCTTACGCTTAGAACCCGCAGATGAAGACCAGATAGTCAAGACAGCATATAGTCAATAAGCATATAAACCAACAGCTGAGGTCTGCAGTTTGGGACACAGTCCTGGTTGGACTAACAACCATCATGCGTTCTATCAACACGCATGTGATGGAACTAAAAGCAATGGTTCTCCATGCAACAGCTTCGGTTCTCCAATATTTAAATGAGCTGTCTGTGTTAAACCCACCTGTATTCAGGACTGCAGTTGCAGCTCTTCCCCTCTTCTTTGCTAGGAGGCGTCAGTCACGTTTGCCATTTGCCACGCACATCATCTCACTCAATAGCTTAACAGCTGCCAATACACAGGCACTTCTGGGCAGGGATCAGACGGCTGTGGTCCCCCATAAAGACACCCCCGCCACCACCACCAGGGCCCGACGAGAAATCTCACACCTTTCACTGGCATTAGCCACGCAACGTCCTTTTGATGCTCTAATTGGCCACTTCTAGGCCTCAGGTACAGGCCTTCAGGAGGAAGATGAAGCTCGTCTGGGATACAGCCGGACTCGGGATAAGAGATGGGACACGATGGACGAGGCGTGCTGGGTTTGTAAACCAGACCCCTGAGATAGAACCGAACAAAGTGGGGCAAAAAGTAGAAAGTAAAGGGTAAAGTGTAGTTTGCTTGCCAAATAGGGCTGATGACAAATCGACGGCACTTTATAAGAAACCACTGGGAGCTGCTAATAGACCTTAATGCCTTACACATACGACCAAGCCCGTCCCTTACCCCTTTAACACGGCATGGCTAACACAGAACACAGTGGTCTGACAGCCGAGCGGCAACGAGTTAGGGGAAGAACAAACATTGTTTTATATCTCGAGTAACTCTGTGACTGTAGCTCAACGCAGGAATGAAAGGGATCCAAAGTCTTTAAAGGCACAATACGCGACAATAGCAAAAATACATAGACATTCCTATGACACCACCAGCAGGTCCCCTCCTGGGCAGCCAGAACAGCTCCTTCACCAATGGTTTGATCCAACAAATCGCCATTCTAGTTCATTCATCAGGGTTGGGGTCAGGTTCTTCCACACCACAGCCCCCTCACAGACCTTGCTTTGTGCAATAAACAGAAAAAAAGGACCTTCCCCAAACTGTTACCAAGTTGAAACCATGTAGTACAGGTCCTGACTGCATGGCTAGGCTTAATTTGATCCACCACAGCTAATGGGTTGGAATTGGAAACATGAAGAGGAGGAGGATCATAATACGGTGCTCGGTGGATGGATGTCGGCTTGGTACGATTCTAGATGTAAAGCAAGGAGATGGAGGATCTGACCAA
This sequence comes from Corydoras maculifer, assembly GCA_019802435.1. Lineage (NCBI taxonomy): Eukaryota > Metazoa > Chordata > Actinopteri > Siluriformes > Callichthyidae > Corydoras > Corydoras maculifer. The sequence goes on from JAFMOD010000092.1 coordinate 1,656,416, forward strand.
AAGGAGAAGTGGTGAAGATGAATATTCTGTGACTCTTAATGGGGAAAAGAAGTATGGAGAAGATTAGGAATGAGGTAATTAGAGGAACGGTTGAAGAACACAATGGAGACAAAGTTAAGGTTTGGACATGTACAGAGGAGGATGAGGGCAGAAGGATGCTGAGGATGGAGCGGTGAGGGAGTACAATTGGAAATACAATTGGTTTGGGGGGACAGAGGAGGACAGTACAGGGTGTAATGGAGAATAATGAGCCACGGTGGCGCCCCCTGGTGAGAACAGCAAAATAAAGTGCAAAAATATAACACAGAAAGGAGACGAGGCGTGAAATTGTGCACGAAGTGTAATTTTTTGGTTTCGTGACGAATTCAATGCAGCAAAATCAGACTCTGAGAGAGTTCTCAACCCTCGCGAGCGCTTTCAAAGCCATCGGATCATCCCCCGAGTTACATTCCTCAAATGAAGCGTACAAAAAAAAACAAAAAAAAAATACACCTTTACATTTTACAAAGTAGAGAAAAATACAGACATCTTCACACCTTTGTGCGGGTGGGCTTCCGCCCGGACGCGTTCGGCCCGCTTCTCAGGTCAGCGCGAGAGTTTGGCCTCGCAACTTGCAGAACGAGACATCTTTATTCACAGGTCGAGAAAAATACTGAGGGAAACAACTCCGTAGAAAACATCACCGTAAAAAAACACCGACACAAGAGTTCGGCTCGTCCAAAAATATACATCTCCTCCAAAACACAAAGGATGCGGCGCCTCGGGGTCACAAGAGTCCTATGCACAGAGACCTTGAGACCGCTGGCACGGGAGAGTCCATTCTGGAGAAGTAACCCCGAAAAACCCCAAATATGTCATGAATTCTTCCTCTGAGTTCTGGGATCCTCGTTCCCAGAGAAGTAGAATGTCTTTGATTAGATTAAGAGTCCAGCCTGGTTTATGCTCAGATCCCAATCCAGTGAGGTGCATTTAAATAAAAAAAAATAATAATAAAAAAAACACGAACCACGTCCCAAATTAGACAGGAAGAATGGAAATCAGCTTAAATCTAATCATGATCACCTAATTTCATCCTGCTGTGACCTCTGACCCCCTCAATGGCTATTCATTAGTAACCTACAATTATAATAGAACAATAGAATAACACGGTAAACTGCATGGGTCAGTAAAATGACGGCTCAGTAGGCCGTTGCTTTCTGCGCAGAGGAGGATCTGCCAAAATGTTTGTGGTTCCACATGAGCGCCGGATCAGCTACGGTGTACAGAGGAAGTGCGGTTTCAGTACACGGTAGAACGGCATGAGAACGTTTGATAGTTTTGCTGGTGTGAAGGCTACAGTGGTGCATTATGCATAAGACATTCTGTATTAACGCTACAAAAGTTTCACCGCAGACACTGCACACGGGGCAATCTGCGCCGACCGACGTACTCGGTCAGAAATACCGCTTTTGTTTAGTTTTTTTTTAGCTCATTGAGTCGGAGTCAGGGTTTAAACGGCATTAATACGTAACGTAGAGTGCAGGTGGAGGGTGTAGGAAGCACAATGGAACATGACGATTACACAAAAGAAAGTCCCTAAAGTCACTGCACAGGAACTTCTCCAATCAGCACTCAAATATTCAGGCTCCCCGTTTAAAGTACATACATTATCAGTCAAAAGTTTGGCCACACCCCCTTTTTTGTCCATTTATCATCCATGTTCTGTTTTAATTACTGTAAAGATGGACTTTGTGGTTCCACAATTCCACTCTGTAGTCCACCTGTTTGTAGACTACAGTACATACTATGTACTCTGTTCTGATGGTCAGGACCTCAATAGTACCACCACAGAGCAGGGGTTATTTGGTTGGGGCATTATTCCTATCCCAGCAATGTCACTGAGGTGGAGGAATGAAATGACAGTTTTATCTATATGTTCGGTGGAAAAAAGAGACAATGGAGCACAAAAGGGGCATGTCCAAACTTTGGACTAGTACAACATCCCATAATTAAATGGACAAAGTCTAGTTTTAGCAGCACTTTACAGCAGCATAGATACAAACAGCTTTGGTTTTGTTAGAGGACATGATCGTCAGATTACTAATTACTACTAATTATGTGGATGAATAATCCAGAAGAGCATTAAGAAGGTCAGACACTGATGTCAGTACCTGCATCATGATCTCTATTACAACTGACACCAGAGGTGTTGGCTCAGGTTTCCCCCACCGCATTGTGCACCGGGGACAGTCATGCAGGAACAGCAAAGGGGCGTTTCCCAAACTAAACCCCATGAGGACTTAATAATAAGAAAGCGTTTCCTATCACTTAAGTGTCTATGAACCACCTACTGTTTTAAGAGTGAAGGGTCAAAGCATAAACCAGGCTCTGTAAGGGACTCTTTCTCTCAGGTGTGTATATGTATAAATATAAAATCAGTCGGCGCTACAGAAACCCGTGTAAACTCATGCAGTGGTCGAACCGCAATTCATAGAAAGGCTTATAGATGATGCACACGGTCACAGAAGCAGTTTGGCCATGCTGTAAGCATCCACCTATATCACACGGGGTAGCTCCACCCCCATACACAGGACACCCATGGGAAGCTGAGCGTATTGATGCCACGGGGGTTGAGTAGTCACTGGCGGTCTGAGTTTCAGCACCTCGGTTCGGATGTAAACTCGAATGGAACGCCTTGAACGTAACGCTGCATGAGACTGTCTGCATAGGGCTGGACGAGCCGCTGGACTAGCCGCTGGACCGAGCGATGATGCTTTAGCTCTACACGTTCTGCGGCGGGTTCGGAGGAAAAGCGGCACATTGACGAAACGGATCGGGCGGCGAACCCACGGCGCGTTGGCTGATGGGAGGACGGCGGTAAGGGATGAAAGCCCTTTCTGCAGGAACGTGCATACTGTGGCAGAGTGAAAATAGAAGGTGGGGGGGTGGGGTTGGGGGGGGGGGCAGGTACACTGTGCGCCCCGACGGAAGATTTGAGTCAGCGGACAGGGGACAGGTCAAATCCTGTCAGGAGTCTTTGTCGCCCTCTGGAGGCGGGCATTATTTCGTTCACATATCCATGTAGTCGTCCTCCTCGTCGGACTCACTGTCGGGCGACGACTCCTGGCTGGACGTCTCCTGCACCTCCAGCGCCGGCTGAGTCAGCGTGTCTTTCTTCACGTTAGCTGCCGACTGAGAGGCCAAAATCACATTCTGAGAAAGTAGTCAGAGCGAAAAGGGAGATTTGCAGCTGGCGGATACGGCGCATGTTCTAGACATCCCGTAGAACCCTGTTTAACTGTGCGCTATGACATCACGGTCAGTACAGGTCAGTACGGTCATAATAAAGCCGTAGAGAGGATGTCGCCTCACACATGACTTACCTTCAGCTTCTGCTTGGTCTCCTCCGAGATGCTGCCCTTGGGGGAGAGCAGTGTGGGCGTCGGGGGCGTGACCGTGATCTCGGGGGGGAATTTGCTAGCCGTGGAGGGCATGAGCAGCTTGGGCATGTTAGGGGGAATTCGGGCGCGGATTCGGCTGGCGTCCCCCTGCTTCGACTGATCGGCACTCTCTGCATGGGCATCGGAACAAAATGCAAATGAGGCGCATATAGATGATTCTATAACTACAGAGTACAATTCGCACCATCTGGTTCTCCACACAATCTGTTAGACCTTTTTAGTCCATTCTCTACAGATCGGAAACCCCATAAAACCACCTGAGCGGAGGTATTATGTGGGGGGTGGATGCTTCTTCGTAGATCGACTCTAGACAGCACTCTTATGTGCGCACTAATGGAGGAATTTTGGGTGACTAACACAAACAGCCCCTGATTATCTACTGTCTGTGATTCTACATCTGCAGGGTGGAGCACTAAGTTGGACAGTGTCCACCAGCAGCACTGCTGTGTCTGATCCACTCATACCAGCATAAAACAGACTCATCCGCCACCCACATCCTATAGACAGTGCACATATATAAGTACAAAGTGTATCCATATAATATATAAAGCAACAAGCAACATGAAAACTATATATATTTAAACCATTTATCCTGAATTAATTTTTCTTGTGAAGTATTGGAATTTAGTAGAAAATAGGCAATTTATCCATAGAAACCAAATTCATTAATTACCACTAATTAGTTAATGAATGGGTCATTTTTTAATTGATTCATGTGTCGCCATCGATGACAATTGTGCAAAGTTTCAGCTTAGTTGGATAACGGGAGGCGGGTGACACAGCATTTGAAAGCTTTTTACCAGACACACAGACAAACAGATGAAGCTGATGGACGACTGTCGAAACGAGCCGTGTCTGGACTGTGAAGTTCAAAGCAGCTAAATACAGCAGAACCTCTGCTCTTGTTGCTCATTGGTCAAACAATCGGTGAAATCCGAGATCGATGAAAACGGAGGCACCTATTTTTCAATTTAATATACGGCGATTAAATCTGAAGTCAACGAAAACAGAGGCTCCACTGCAGTTTGAAATGTGATCCTGATGCGTTCACATACTTTGGACTGAGGGATTACCTGAGCCCATGTTCACTGAGCTGGTGGCGGGTTCATGGCTGCTCCACTTCAGCATCTCGGGACTGTGGGAAACCGTGGCCATCTTCATCTGCTGACACAGACGAGACTCCTGCTGTCTGTATGCCAGGCCTTCTGGGGCTGAGGCTTCTCGGCCCTCTACACACACACACACACACACACATTACAGCCAGGTACCCTCATAATTTGTTCAGAGAACTCTAGACACTACACTTATATAATACGTGAATCGACCCATCTGGCGCCATTAACCATGTCAAAGTAATACCAAACCAAACCTGACTTACTGCACAGCTGCAATATGATTGGCTGATTAAGTGAGCTTATATCGCTTGCGTAGTGCTTTCTGATTACGCACGGACGTATGCACACTTAAATGAGCTGATACTTAAGTACTATTTTTTAGTGAAGCTCTGAAGTCACCTTCCCAAACAGACCCTGCACTTGAGACGGAGGGTGAACACACACTCACACCTCATTATGTCATGAGGATCATGATGGACACTCATTAATGCAATAATCCACTCGTCTCTGTACGTTTCCCTAGCAACCAAACTCAGAGCGCCAGAACACTGTGGCTTGACGCGAGACTCTGCCTAACCTCCACCGCTGTGTGCATCTCTGTCTGCCCTCTCATACGACACAATCTAAATCAGCTGATGAGTGGTGTGACTCTGCCCTCTGCTGGTCTCGTTCTGACATCACACTCCCATCATAAAAAAGAAACTAACAAAAATAAAGAACGATAAAATCCAACCAACGGATCAGAACGCTGCTCCACACCTGTATGGGGTACGAAGGCCATGCTCACGCCTGGCTGACTGGGTGTGGTCCTGGGCTGGGCAGCGTCCTGCTGGGCTGGAGGCGGGCAGTAGATCTGTGTAGGTGTGCTGGCCGTATGCGAGTGCGAATGCGAGTGTGAGTGCGAGTGGACCGGTCGGGTCGCCTTGGTTACTCTGGTCTCGTGGTCCTGGCCGGGTGAAGGGTTTGTGTGAGTGTGTAGGCACTGCGTCGGGATGGAAGCAGGGAAGAAAATGTGCTCTCTCGTGAACTTAGGGGTTGTGGGGGCATCACAGGAATTCTGCAAAACACAAACAAAGAAAGGTTTTTAAAATGACAGACAGTTGATTCAGTGGTCTCCGTCTTGTGCCTGTCCTGTTTGTTTTGGTTAAAAAACACCTCAGATAATTAACACAAACTGTACAGACGAGCTACTGTCTCAAGGTGGCGCCATGACATAGATGTGTGTAATCAAGTGCACAGTAAGCAGTGTTTTAAACCTTAAGCAACACTACGGTGTCTGATCCTCACATACAAACACCACCAGCATGTGAGAATCATCTACCACCCAAATTATACCATGGTCCTCATGGCCTGTAAAGGTAAAACGACAAAGTTTATCCATGTGGAGATGAAAAAACAGTGAGATACAGACATGGCGCTGTGAGATACACTAACCTATAGAGACAGGAGATATTATGACATCACAATCCAAGTTGGCTCCACTTGTGCAACTACAACACCTGCCACGTTTTCATTAAGGCTTTCCACACAGTACTGGAGTGTGTTCTGTGTCCTGAACAACATCTGTGAGGTCAAACATCAACGTTGGCAAGAGGGTCTGGTTCGTAATCACCATCCCAATTCATCCCGAAGATGTTTGATGGGTCGAAATCAAGGTTTTGTGTATGACAGACATTTTTCCGACACTAAACTCACCCAACCATGGAGCAGTGGGACCCAAAAGGACCTTCTCTAAACTGTTTCACAATGTTGGAAGCCTACAGTTGTCCAAAATGTCCTGATTTTATGCACCTGGGCCCGAATTCGACCGCTCAGAGCTGTGTCTAATACTTCAGTCCAGTTTTTCGTATTATGTGGTGAAGTGCTCGTCCAGAGGGTCTGCAAATACCAACACATCAAACAGCAGACGGCTTCTAAACCAAACTCCACCAGACGTCAACATCGGTCTAGATGTTGAAAAAACATCAAAAGCAAACATCAAAGGGAAACAACGACAACTCTTTTCCATTTGGCTTCTTTGCGCAGACGACACAACCCCGTTTCCCAAACGTCTGTCCACAGATGGAGGAACAAAGCCCTTTAAACCACCAATCAGCTCTCTGCACATAGCCTACCTGCCTGATTCGGTGCTCCGTCACGTTCTGCATGCAAGAAGTCGGCCGTTACCGACAAACATAAAGCTGATAAATTAGATAACAAGCTCTCTGTGAAAGTGTTTTCTGCGTCTTCAGAGGACCCAACGAGATCGGCCGTTGCTGCGGCAACCCAGCCGGAACGCGGCCAACAGATGATCAAACAACCACACACTTGTGCCGTCTTCCTCGTGCCTTCCTCCTCCAGCACAGAGCTGGACCACGAACTGCAAGCGCAAGCTTGAGGTCAACCACCAATAAAACCAACGCAATACTTTGATTATTGGATTTACGCGAGAGTACAAAGCTTGAGAAAGAACAAACAGGAGAAAGCAGCTCTGAAAACGGGGAGCCAGAGTTTGGGGAAGTGGCGAGCGGCTTGTTGTCAGCCACTAGAGGGCCTGCTTGTTAAAACTCTACAAGGTTAGGGTGATGGGAGCCGAACACACGTGATCTCACGTCTGAAAAACGTTTCTGTTACTTAGCTGACGTGATTTGATTTAAGATGCAGAGCCGGACAAACGCTGAGCTGCGAGGAGTTTCGGTGCCAGCCTGTTACTATGGAGACGCATCATATCTTTGTGTTTTGACGCTTACACAATCATCAGGTCAGACACTTGGTGATAAAACGCAGAGTTATTTCTCATTATGGGTAAATCGATCCAGCAAATAACAGCACGCACTATATGGACTACTATGGAGTGTGGTAGCTCAGTGTTTAGGGAGTTGGAATATCGATCTTAAAGGTTGTGGGTTCAAATCCCAGATCTGCTCAAGTTACCAATGTGGGACCGGGAGCTTCTATATTCACCCATCGATCTGTCTAGCGGCATGAACCAACCGAGATTCATTTATTCATTATCTTCCGCTTTATCCTCTATTAGGGTCGGGGGTGGGGGGTGGGGGGGTGGGGGGAGAACATCTCGGGCGCTGGGCAGATACACCCAGGACAGGGCGCCAATCTATCACTGGGCACACACTCACTCACACACTCAAACACGGGGCAATTTGGAGAACTCAATTGACTTGATCCATGTTTTTGGACTGTGGGAGGAAACCGGAGAACCCAGAGGAGACCCACGCGGACACGGGGAGAACATGGAAACTCCACCCAGATGGGGATTCGAACCGGGAATCCCTAGTGCTGAGAGGCGAACGTGCTAAACCACTAAGACACCATGCCGCCCCAACCGAGATTATGATCATGACTTTAGACATATCCTGTATATTTTTTTCTGCCATTAATAAATCAACCATGAAACTAATAAATCTGTTTAATCCAGACTGAACCTCCGACTATAATCGACCCCCCGAATTCTGCCGAGTACAAAAGCCCTTCCTCCATCACAAAGGCGAGATGCAGCGGCTCATCGACGAGTCAAAGGCCGGCCGCAATTAACAGAGATGGGGATTTAAAAAGGGCTTAAAAAAGGTTCTGACAGCGTCGGAGACTCACGACAGGCAGAACGACACAAAGACGCTGGTTCTAATTAAATGGAACGCAATTCAATTCCAATGCTGCTATTCTGGGCGGCCAAAAAAAAATAAATAAAAAAAATAAAAATAAAAAAAAGCGGGACTTGGGACACGCCGAGTGGCGTTTCAGAGAATAAAAGGTCGATTGGGACGTAACGTGGATCGTACATAGAAAACGACGGCGCGCGTGTGCAGACGTAGAGAACGCGTTTCTGATGAGCTGGCATCTCCTTTTCAGTCAAACCAAGGCTAGAAACCTATGTCTCTCACATCCTGTAAGGCTTCCTGCACCCAAGAAAAGGCACAAAAGACATGTGACAGAACCTCGCATTGAGTACAGATCAAAGACAGGTTCTATATATAACACGAATACTACACAAAACTACTAACACGGCTGAGCCGTTCATCCAGCCGTGACATCACTGACATTAACACACACCTCTGAGCACTTCACATTTATATCACAGCCTGATATACAAAACATTATTTTACCATGAATGGAAATACAGTTCTGTAATTTGGCCATTTGATGTCAGGGGTTGATTGTAAAGGAAAGCGGTATCCTGTTACTCAGCGATCAGTGTTAGATTACGTCACAGAAGAGCAGATCATTAACGATTTTGTAATTAATAAATGCATTTATAAATCAAACCTTGGTTTTTACTATAGTGTGTTTATAACTTGACACTCGAGGTTGTGTGATATCAAAATAAATTACAGGAAAGTTGTAATTATAATTGTACCCGGCTTCATGTCATTGTGTGTGCTGCTTCGTAGGTGATGCCAAGCAATGCACAACCTCAAAAACCTTATAGCTTTATTATGATGATTTATTATCCATCCATCCATCCATCCATCCATCCATTATCTTCCGCTTTATCCTCTATTAGGGTCGTGGGGGGGGTTCCCCATGCCCATCCAGAAGAGAACGTTTCAGGCGCTGGGCAGAGAGACCCAGGACAGGGCGCCAATCCATCGCTGGGCACACACTCACACACACACACACACTCTATATGGGGGCAATTTGGAAAACTCAATTGACTTGATCCATGTTTTTGGACTGTGGGAGGAAACTGGAGAACCCGGAGGAAACCCACACGGACACGGGGAGAACATGGAAACTCCACATAGATAGGGATTTGAACCGGGAATCCCTAGTGCTGAGAGGAGAACATACTAAACACTAAGCCACCCTGATTCATTATCATGATATCATTTTATAGGATATTATAAGTGAAATTAGGACAGCGTGATGGTATCTGAGGAGTCATGACGGAGTGCTGTAGACTGATTGTAGGTATGGGAGGTGAAGGGAGCAGATGGAGATGTGAAAATGAGGAAACCAAACTTTTTGAGGACAAAAGCGTCTCAGAGGACTTCAGAATCGCTGCCGACTGTCATCAAGTAAACGAACATCACGTTTTTCATTGTGTGCGGAAGCCAGGCATGGCCGCGTCATTTCCCAGGACATTCGCCTCTGTGTGTGTGTGTGTTACCTGTCTTTGGGCCGACGTTGCCATCTGAACCTGGCAGAACTTCACAGCCTGTTCGAGCGCCACGTCCTCGTCCACCTGCAGAGGAATGAGAAACGTCAGACTGGGTGGGGTTCTCCCGGGCATCCATTAGATAGCCGCGCAGAACCGATCTCAATAACAATGAGGCACAAAACACAGAAGCGGGAAACGAGGCTGGTGAAATAAAGCTCGCACTTGGCCGTGAATCGCTGTATACATTAGCGGTTCACACACTAACTGTGAAGGCTGGATTACATTAGTGGGTGGTGGTGGGGGGAACAGTGTGAGATCTGGCATCCACACAGTGATTTCAGTAATGAGTTTGAAGGCGATGAAACACTGACTGTAATGAATGTACTACACTACATCACCTTATCCATTAAATCGGCTCCACCCACCATAGATGGACTTTGTAGTTTTACATAAACAGTCTGTAGTCCGTTTCCCCACACACACACACACACACACACACAAGAAACGGTCATGGAGTTGATCAGCTGGATCTATTAAAGTGGCCTGCTGATTACAATCTTTACATCACTAACATGTTATGATGTCATAACCAGAGGTTTGTTTTCCAGATGGAGAACGTGGTCAGGTGGAAGCCCCTCGTCCTCAAAGGCTGAAAAAGCAGACGACCTAAAAAGACCCCTGACTGGAGCTCCCGTGTCTATGGTAACGGTGGAGGCCATGACGGGGTCTCCCTGTGTCTGTTTAATCTCAGGTTGCGGGAGCGCGCCGCGCTCTCCTTTAACGGCATGTGGGAGGAACCGAGGGTGCGAGGAAAAACGGAACACACGAAATAAATGCAAACATGTTGGCACACGTCCATGTACTTTCAGAGGCACGCGGAACGTAAACACGGAACGTAAACACGGAACGCTCGGACGTCGGAGACTGAAGCAAGAAAAAAGACCAGCAGGAGAATAACAGAACCCAGACGATCAGAGTCATACAAATCAGAACAGATGAACACACACACACACACACTTTGCTCAAACACACCCATATGTACACATTCATACACACACACACACAGAGTAAATATCCCCATGGTGGGACAATAAAAGATTATCTTATCTACATACACAATATACAGACCCAGAGACACACACACACACACACACACACAAAACACAAAAACATATGTACACCACACACACATCTTTGCTCAAACACACACATATGTACACATTCACTCACACTCTCTCTCACACACACACACACACACACACACACACACACAGAGTAAATATCCCCATGGTGGGACAATAAAAGATTATCTTATCTACATACACAATATACAGACCCAGAGACACACACACACACACACACACACACACACACACACAGGAACACAAAAACATATGTACACCACACACGTCTTTGCGCAAACACACAAATATGTACACACACACACACACACACACACACACATCTTTGCACGCATGCGCACACACACATTGAATTTCCCCATGGAAACACAAAAATATATGTATACCATACACATGCACACGTCTTTGTGCAAACACACACACACACACAGGTCTTTGCGCACACACACAGGTCTTTGCGCACACACACACACAGACATCAATACTTTAAAGGCAGTGATGTCGTTCTAATCTCTGACTCATCATGGAGGTGAAGCTGCGTGTGTGTACAAGTTAAATGGAAAAGATGTCAGGACTTGTTTCCTTCAGTGAATGATGTTAACACTGAGTCTCACAAAACCAACCCCCACCTCTATATCCACCACAGGTACTGCCCCCCCCACCATCACCCAAAAAAAATAAATAAATAAATAAATAAATAAATAAATCCCAGAGCATTATTTCTCCTTCACCAAACTTTACAATTGACCCCCTCTCTGCAGACTACATGCCACGTGGTATTGGTTCTGGAGGAGGTTCTCTACGCTGTATTAAACCGCCTCGTCTCCATGACGTCCTTTGATCGAAGGCAGATCTGAATTCTTGGTAAACACCAGGCGGCACCAAAAATATGCAAGCGCTCAGGAAACTGAAATGCTGCGTGTGCTATTTGGGGAGAACGGGTTTAGTAAAAATCTAAACATCTAAATCTGAAGCTCAGAAGCAGATTATCATGGCGCGCAGAACAGAACGGCACACAGAGAACACAGAACAAGGAATAATGACAGAGGTGGGACAAAATGAGGGGTTATTCACTGTGAGTGAGGTATGGACTAGTAATTGACTGGAAGTGTACGGAGTGTGTGAGTGTGTGTGACAGTGATTAAGCCATTATGTGTTCAAGCCGTGAACACAATAGAACTTCAGCGGTGGACGTTTCCTCGGACTGGAATTAAGAGTGATGTTGAAGGTTAATATGCAGGTGGAAGATAATCAGACAAACAGAACAACGGATTACTAATCTACTGAATACAGTACTGACAGAACCACAGAGTCCCAGAGTCGAACCCCCAATCACACTCATACAGAACCAGCAGCCAGAACGCAATAAGGATGCACTGACACACACACACACACACAAAGTACAAAATTCACACAGATACACACATACATAGTGTACACACACAGTACATACTGTATACACACACACACACAGTACACACTGTACACACACAGTACATACTGTACACACACAGTACATACTGTATACACACACACAATACATACTGTACAAACACAGTACACACAGTACATACTGTATACACACACACACACACAATACATACTGTACAAACACAGTACACACAGTACATACTGTATACACACACACACAATACATACTGTACAAACACAGTAAACACACACGCAGTACATACTGTACACACACACACACACACTGTACACACACACACAGTACACACTGTACACACACACACACTGTACACATACACACACACACTGTACACACACAGTACATACTGTACACACACACACAGTACATACTGTACACACACACACAGTACATACACAGTACATGCTGTATATACACACACAAACAGTACATGCACCACATAATGTGCACACACACACTTAGGATATAATGTGCATGCACACACATTCAACATCCTGAACACACTGCACATACACCATACACACACACAAACAGACACACACACACACACTTCATACATACAAGCTGCTGTAAATATAAAGGGAAGGTGTTTATATACTTTTGTCCAAAGTGTATAAATAAAGATAATTAAACTCCAATACAGAATATTAATCACACATTTCTCTTGTTATTGTTACTCATTAGGTTAAAATACCCCCCCCGCCCCTCCCTCATGAGTTTACACATGAAGCACTGTGTGTACACGGTCCCAGCGCCCGTCTCCCGGTCTTCCCCTAAACGCTTTCATTCTTTCGGGTTGAATCATCAGACCGAGAGCCGAGGACGTCCCCGTAATCTGACGTCTCAAAGACACGGCGTCAGAACAGGCCGAGCGAGAGCGGCACGTCCTCACCTGTTTAATCAGCATGTACGTCTCCGACATGATCTTCTCGATGCGGCCCAGGTCATAGGTCATGCCCTTCTGCCCCTGCTGCCACACCCTGTACGCGTCCAACAGCAGTGTCTTTCCCGACTCCACATCCTCAAGCAGCTTCCTCTTCCTGTTTGGGCGTGAGGGCGTCGGAGCGTGGGACCCTCTCTGGCCCTGACACTGCATCAGCTGCTGCCTGGAACTGATGCTCAGCTCCTCCAGGGAGAGCTCTGGAGGCCGAGCCCCGTCTGGAATCCGCTCTGTGCTTTCTCCCGATCGGGGAGGACCGTGCTCCTGAATCTCACAGGGGGCCCGAGGGTCTTTGGGTTTCGACACGCCCAGCCAGGTTCCCGACTCGAGCTCCATGGGTTCTCCAAAGGCGACGCTGCTGTCCCTGATCTGGCTTGGCTTCCCAGGTTCTAAAGGGGGACGGAGGGGCGGAGCTAAGGGCTGGGCACGGCCTGTGTGGGCAGCGTCGCCGCTGGATGCCGAGGAGTCCAGAAGGCCTAGTTTGGGGAGCTGGGACTTTTTGGGGTCCTCTGTGGCGGGGGTCCGAACGCTCACATCAGCTGTGGTCATCTCGGACGGCTTGGAGGTATCAGATACCTGAAGTAAAAAAAAAAAATTGTGATGTCATAATGTGGATGGAATACAATAAACAAGTAGAAACAGACCTGACTTTCCTGAAATCATTTTAATAAAAAAAAAAATAAATAAAACTATATTTCAAAGAACTAATGGTTGAGCGCCCAAACTTTGGGACCCGGCTTCCTGCGGCTTATGAGTCAGTGAGAATAAATCAGAATCAAGCTCACAATAGCAGGGCTTTGAGTGACTGAAGTGAGGGAGAGGAAACGAGGTTAAAATAAGGAGCTGTGTCTTTACCGCCGTGAGTTTATCCAGATTGTCCTCCAGCACTTTCACGGTGAAGAAGAAGGCGCGTTTAGCCAAGACCTGCCGGTCCACATCCCGCAAATATTTCCTACAAACAGCCACCCAGAGAGCGAGCGAGCGAGAGAGAGAGAGAGAGAAGCAGTTACACACTCAATATAAATGTATAGTATACTACATGTATTGTATACTACACACAATATACATATAGTATACTGCACACAATATAAATGTATATTTTACTACATGTATAGTATACTACACACAATATACATGTATGGTATACTGCACACAATATAAATGTATAGTATACTACATGTATTGTATACTGCACACAATATACGTATAGAATACTACACACAATATACATATAGTATACTGCACACAATATAAATGTATATTTTACTACATGTATAGTATACTACACACAATATACATGTATGGTATACTGCACACAATATACATGTATATTATACTACATGTATTGTAAACTGCACACAATATACGTATAGAATACTACACACAATATACATATAGTATACTGCACACAATATAAATGTATATTTTACTACATGTATAGTATACTACACACAATATACATGTATGGTATACTACACACAATATTAATGTATAGTATACTACATGTATTGTAAACTTCACACAATATACATGTATAGTATACTACACACAATATACATATAGTATACTACACACAATATACATGTATAGTATACTACATGTATTGTATACTGCACACAATATACATGTATATTATACTACATGTATTGTAAACTGCACACAATATACATGTATAGTATACTACACACAATATACATGTATAGTATACTACACACAATATACATGTATAGTTTACTACATGTATTGTAAACTGCACACAATATACATGTATTATATACTGCACACAATATACGTATAGAATACTACACACAATATACATATAGTATACTGCACACAATATAAATGTATATTTTACTACATGTATAGTATACTACACACAATATACATGTATAGTATACTACACACAATATAAATGTATAGTTTACTACATGTATTGTAAACTTCACACAATATACATGTATAGTATACTACACACAATATACATATAGTATACTACACACAATATACATGTATAGTATACTACATGTATTGTATACTGCACACAATATACATGTATATTATACTACATGTATTGTATACTACACACAATATACATATAGTATACTACATGTATTGTATACTACACACAATATACATGTATATTATACTACATGTATTGTATACTACACACAATATACATATAGTATACTACATGTATTGTATACTACACACAATATACATGTATATTATACTACATGTATTGTATACTACACACAATATACATAGTATACTACATGTATTGTATACTACACACAATATACATGTATATTATACTACATGTATTGTATACTACACACAATATACATATGGTATACTACATGTATTGTATACTACACACAATATACATGTATATTATACTACATGTATTGTATACTACACACAATATACTACATGTATAGTACACTAGGCATATTGTATACTGCACACAATATACATGTATAGTATACTACATGTATTGTATACTACACACAATATACATATAGTATACTACATGTATTGTATACTACACACAATATACATGTATATTATACTACATGTATTGTATACTACACACAATATACATATGGAATACTACATGTATTGTATACTACACACAATATACATGTATATTATACTACATGTATTGTATACTACACACAATATACTACATGTATAGTACACTAGGCATATTGTATACTCCACACAATATACATGTATAGTATACTACACACAATATACTACATGTATAGTACACTAGGCATATTGTATACTCCACACAATATACATGTATAGTATAGTACACACAATATACTACATGTATAGTACACTAGGCATATTGTATACTCCACACAATATACATGTATAGTATACTACACACAATATACATGTATAGTATACTACACACAATATACTACCTGGATTGTATACTACACACAATATATGATATATATAGTATACTAGAAAATATACTTCATGTATAGTATACAGTACTACACACAATATACATGTATAGTATACTTTACATATGGTAAAGAGTACACATGGTATACTACATGTATGCTACCGTTTGTAATATTGGTGTAATTGTGTTTTTTGGAGTAACATGCAGTTGGTTGATGTCAGGAGGAGAACTAATGGAGGAGTAACGTTTAAGGTCTAGGTTGCAACCCTTTATTCCAAAAGACGAGTAAAGAATGCTGACTCCATCGGTCTCATCAGTCTATAGGCACATGTATGATGATGACGATGATGATGATGATGATGACGATGATGTCGTGACAGTGAGCTGTACAGTCATCGCTCTCTTACTTTCCCTGGTCGGGGGTTCTCTGAAGCATGAGGGAGATTTTTAACAGCGTGTCGTGATCTCGCAGTTGTGACAGAACATCCAGCAACAGCACCACGGATCTGTTCATATGAGACGCAAAACTGCCGGGACGATCGATTTCATCTACTGGAATACGCCAGATGCCCTGGAGAGAGGGAAAAATGGGGGGGGAGGCAGAGATAAGAGATCTGCTTTCAGCTCTACAGAGGAGAACAGGCCGGCTTAGGAACCACTGCTGCCATCAATTAGGCGGGAGAACAGAGTCACCCGTCCAGGAGAAGTGAGACGTCAGGAATTACAGGGGTGACGGAGGACAGGGTGGAGGATGAAAGAGCGAGGAGGGAAGGAATGAAACGGGGAATAATATTGTTGTAAAGCCATCTGTCTCTGGTTGGAAAGAGCAGGCGTTTTGATGTATTGGATTCTGCTTATGGAGCGAGCAAATGAGAGAGAGAGAGAGAGAGAGCCAGTAATCTGCCCACATGGCTTTTTTTCCCTACATTTTGCCTCCCACTATTTCTTTTCCCTGTATATACATTTCTGTACCTCCTTCCTATCCCAGCCTCAGGATGCCAGGTTCCTCCCACAGCTCCACGCTCCATCATACAGCCTAAAGCAAGTCATCACAGCCCTTTGAGAGTCACCCCCCTATTAGAAAATAAATTTGGGGTGTGTGTATGTGTGTGTGGGGGGGGGGATCGAACCGGGGACATTCAGGTTGCAAGGCTGGTTTCTTAACCACAAGCCTACGCCTGTCCCCAATCGGCTCCATCACAGCCCTTTCAGAGTCACCCCCCTATTAGAAAATAAATTTGGGGTGGGGGGGGAATCGAACCACGGACATTCAGGTGGCAAGGCTGGTTTCTTAACCACAAGCCTACGCCTGTCCCCGAACGGCTCCATCACTCAGAGCAGTAGCATCACATTATTTGCTTTGACTGAACAGTAAAGGAATGAATACTCAATCGGAGGAACGTAACTCAAAAGCATCCACTAAAAAAACAAGCGGAGAGCGAAGGCGCTTTGGCAGGTTCCCATGTTTGGACATTCCATACTGCAGTGAGTAACAGAGGAAGCCCTGCACAGTCTCAGCGAGAGAACGTGGCAGGAAAAAGTCCCAACAACACGAGGAGCAAGGGGGGGGGAAACAACACAGGGGGGGCATGTTCAACCATCATGCTTACAGGCAGCGGGGTNGTCCCCGAACGGCTCCATCACTCAGAGCAGTAGCATCACATTATTTGCTTTGACTGAACAGTAAAGGAATGAATACTCAATCGGAGGAACGTAACTCAAAAGCTTCCACTAAAAAAACAAGCGGAGAGCGAAGGCGCTTTGGCAGGTTCCCATGTTTGGACATTCCATACTGCAGTGAGTAACAGAGGAAGCCCTGCACAGTCTCAGCGAGAGAACGTGGCAGGAAAAAGTCCCAACAACACGAGGAGCAAGGGGGGGGGAAACAACACAGGGGGGGCATGTTCAACCATCATGCTTACAGGCAGCGGGGTGGTGGGGGGGTCTACCTCATGGCCGAACAGGAAGTTGATGAAAAGTAATTACTGGTACACAGATGTCTGGCAGCCGCCTGCTTTTAATGTTTACACGGCGGAGCTAAATTTAGAGCCGAGCTCAGAACGATCGTGCCTCGATCCAGAGGGGGGCGCCGGATTAAAACCGAGGCTTTTCCTCCCACAGGAGGGATGAAACCGACGTGGCGGCGCGCCGACGGACGTCAGTGCGGAGCCGCAGATGCTCGTCCGGGGCGTGCTGTTTGGAGATCCATACCTGGGTCTCTCACCGGCCCACGTGGGCATGACAACAAGCGTGCATGAGGTGGGAGGACGGGGATGAGGATTCGGGCAGTGCGGCGGTGTAGTGATTGGCACGCCCGCCTCTCGGCGCTGGGGATAGAGGTTCTCCAATCCCATCCTCCCATCCAATCCTCCCATCCTCAGATCCTCCCAATCTGGTGGAGCACCCATGTTCTCCCCGTGTTCGCCTGTGTGTTCTCTGGTTTCCTTCATGGATTCAAGTTGAATTGGCTGCTGAAAATTGCCCCTATAAAAATCTATATTGCCCCTATATAGTGCTCCTTGCTGATCACCCCACACAGTCTCACTTTCTCAGGCACTAAGCAACAAACCTCCAGTGGGTGGCAGTATTAGGGATGAAAACACCACAGCCCGACGGGATGAGCTGACCGAGACATCCACCCTCACAGAAAGGAAATGCTGTTTCTAAACATGGATCACAATAGACCCAGTGTTCAGGGGATTTCCATCGTCCATGGCTGAAATATTAAAGGCCAGGTTAGTCCCCTGTTGGTTCTCTGTTCTCTGTTGGTCAGGAGCATCACAGAACAGGTATCATTTGGGTGGTGGATTGTTTATTGTCAGTTCTGCAGTGACACTGATGTGGTGAGGGGGTTTAGTGCAGCAGTGCTGCTGTAGCTTCATTTAAACACCTCAGTGACACTGCTGGGATAGGCACCAAATAACCCCTGCTCTGTGGTGGTACTATTGGGGTCCTGACCATTAGAACAGAGAACACAGTATGTACTGTAGAACAAACAGATGGACTACAGACTGGAATCTTTACAGGACGTGGAACTGAGAACACGGACAATAAGTGGAGCAAAAATAGGGGGCGTGGCCAAACTTCTAACAGATACCATATATACAGTACTGTATGCTCATTCATTCATTCATTCCGTATCTTCCGCTTTATCATATATCAGGGTCGCGGGGGGGTTCCCCATGCCCATCCAAGGGAGAACGTTTCGGGCGCTGGGCAAATACACCCAGGACAGGGCGCCAATCTATCGCTGGGCACAAACTCACTCACACATACACACTCTATATGGGGCAATTTGGAGAATTCAATTGACTTGATCTATGTTTTTGGACTGTGGGAGGAAACCAGAGAACCGGGAGGAAACCCACGCAGACACGGGGAGAACATGGAAACTCCACCCAGATTCGAACCGGGAATCCCTAGTGCTGAGAGGAGAACATGCTAAACCACTAAGCCACCGTGCCGCCTATACAGTATGCTATGAGGCAACAATTTGTGGAAGACCTTCATAAATCAGGCATGACTGCCCCCACAGAACACTATAGAGATGAATTGGAATGACGACTGTAATTGCGTTTATTGAGCTTAATGTCAAGATACAGGATGGAGAACATGCAGACTCCACACCTCCTGTGTGAACACGCTCCCTGTGTTACGGACCTCGCTACACCCTCATACTTATCCCTAGTCCTTTTCAAAACAAATCTCCACCCAGCTCAGAAGACGGCGTGCAGATCAGTCCCTCTAACAGGTCTTTCCTGAAATTCAGCACGACCGGCGCTGCTACGCGAGTCCAGAAACGCGATGACGTCATCGATAAGGGAATCTCACATGTGTTCTTATAACAAAACCATAAAGAGAGGAGTTTAACTTTGGCATAAGTGCTGGCGCCTGACAGGCCAGTTTCAGCAAACAAAGACATCTATGACGTTCATCTCTATGACACAGACAAACGATACAGTCATGAGGGGAAACTACCTTCCAATTACCCAATAGAAAAATAATAAATTGGTATGTTCTCCTTCATTTCTGAAGCAGCTTTATCTCATTATCTTCCTTTTAACCCTCTACTAGGGTTGTGGGAATGGGGATTGCCTATCCACTGAAAAACATATTGGACGCTGGGCAGATATACCCAGAACAGGGTGCCAATCAATTGCTGGTCACACACTTACTGACACATTACATGGGGCAATAATTTTGAGCCAATTCACCTTAAATCCATGGTTTTGGACTGCGGGAGCAAACTGAAGAACCCGGAGAAACTCCACCCAGATCGGCATTCGAACCTGAATCCCCAGCGCTGAGGGGTGGACGTGCTGACCGCCACGCCACCGTGCCGCCCAATCCCATCATGCACTGGGACTCTTCGATGTCCAGCATGAGGTCACAACCGATTAAACATGTCAGGTGGAGGTTCAGGTCGGGTGGCCGCGGTGGGGCAGTCCAGATCGAGGTGAATTGGGATGGCGATTCATTGTGATAAACAGACGCACACACCGTTTTTGCACGTGGCCGCTCGTAGGAAGCCGCTTTGTTAATATGCTAATTTATGACGGTAATTATTATGAAACAAAGAGGAAAGCGTGAAGTCATTAAGTTTGAATAGCAAATAAGTGCAAACGTCTGCAGCGCGCAATTATTTATCATAAATTACAGCTTCAAAAACAGAGAGGAGGAAGACGGGGTGGGGGTGGGGGGCTACCATATCGAGGTGTCGGCTCGAACCGCGCGCAGTGCACACGCAGCATTCTGGAGGGGAAAAGCAAGAGACGAGTTTCCGACCACAGTTACCGTAGTGATCACATCCTCTGCTGCAGACGGCCATGCAACTTCCAGCCGACCTGCCGCGACTGCGCGTAAAGCTCTCTGGGATCGGAATCAGATGGCAGCGTTCTGCTGTGGGCTTTAACAGAAGGACGACACGTGTGCGCATCGACCGCGGCGTGGCTACGAGAACCGGAAAACAGCTGGACTGCTGACAACCTGACCCCCACGGCGAAATGGGATTAAAGCCATCAGGACGAAGGAATCCGTCTGGAGACAGCTTCAAAATGCAGATCGGGTTCGGGAGGCCCGGCGGTGAAGCCTCATCAGACGTTAAAACAGGAGGGTTTACCATCTAATAAAGCGGCCGGTCAGATTCATGTACCTCAGGACCTTTAGAACATGGAGGACGGTAAACTCAGGGCGAGGTTCTGCTAGATTACCGATCTCTGATGCGGGTGTTATCAGCGGATGAAGCGGCACCACCCTCTAATGCGATCGATGATCATTACTCTGTCATACAGTCAACCACCTAAAAAGGCTATATATATATATAGATTATATATAGACACACATATCCATCCATCCATTATCTTCCGCTTTATCCTCTATTAGGGTCGCGGGTGGGGTTCCCCATGTCCATCCAGGGGAGAACGTCTCGGGCGCTGGGCAGATACACCCAGGACAGGACACCAATCTATCGCTGGGCACACACTCACTCACACAGACACACTCTATATGGAGCAATTTGGAGAATACAAGTGACTTGATTCATGTTTTTGGACTGTGGGAGGAAACCGGAGAACCCGGAGGAAACCCACGTGGACACGGGGAGAACATGGAAACTCCACCCAGATGGGGACTCGAACTGGGAATCCCTAGTGTTGAGAGGAGAACATGCTAACCACTAAGCCACCGTGCCGCCATATATATATATATATATATATATATATATATATATATATATATATATATATATATATATATATATATATATATATATATATATATACACACACACACACACACACACATTACTCAGATTTATGTACCTCAGGACCTTGAGTAAATGGAGGACGGTAAACTCAGGACGAGGTTCTGCTAGATTACCTGATGCGGGTGTAATCAGCGGGTGAAGCGGCGCCATGATCGATGATCATTACTCTAAAAGCAGCAAAGCAAAACAGACTGATCAGAGATCAGTTCAGACGCAATCATAAACAACCCACCCCAGATGACCCTCAAGAAGCACAAGTGCTCTGCACAACCACAGACCGGAGAACCACAACCCTGGAACTCCGGATCAGTCTCTGAGGGCTGTTCCAGATTAAAACTGTTCTGAAACAATAACAATCTCAGATCTCCTGACTCCGCCCCTTGGAGAAATTAATTTTTCCCGTTAAAAAGAGCCCTTCGAAAGGATCAAACTTCAGTACAGATTGGTGGCTCCGCCCACAGCAAGAAGGTCCTGGGTTCGATTCTGGAACCCAGGGGGACACCAAACGGGAACAAGCCATAGAGAGAGGTGAGAGAGAGAGAAGAATGAGAAGCTGGAGGAGATGAAGAAAACGAGAGAGAACCAGAAAGAAAAGGTGGAGAAAAAGGAGAAATGAGACGAAACAGGAGGCAAAATGAGGAGAAGAAGAAAAGGAGGAGGTGAAGAAGGAGGAGGAGGAAGAGGAGAAGAAAAAGCAGGAGGAGATGAGGAAGGAGGAGGAGAGCAACGAGAAGAAAAGGATGGAGATGAATGAGAAGAGGAAGAACAAGAGGAATGAAGACAGGAAGAAGGAGAAAAGGCACATGCACCTCTGCTTATTTACCACATATTTAATAAAGCCTGGTTTCTGGAGCCTATCCCTGCCTCAACCTGAACTAAGAATTGAAGTCCATGTGGAAAGCTGCGCTCTGTTTGGAGTCTCAGTTAATCAAACACAGACCAGAACTTCAGAAGTTCCTAAAGTGCTCTACTGTCGCTCTCTCTCTCTCTCTTTGTCTCTCTCTCTCTCGCTCCCTTACTCTCCCACACTCTCCTGCTCTCGCTCTCTCTCTTCCTCTTCATTCCTCTCTCTCTCTCTCTGTCTCTTTCTGATCTACTGGAAAATTACCGCACTCTTATAAAATGTGGTGTAAATAATCGTTGGCACCAAAATCCCAGAGAAACTGGAGCAACAGAATGAAACTAAAGTCTGAAACGGAGAACTCTCTCACCATCAACTTAAACGGAACAAACTCCATCTTTCTGCCCATGTTCTCAGTTTCACTTTCTGTAAAGATGGACTTTGTAGTTCCACAATTCCAGACTGTAGTCCATCTGTTTGTTCTACAGTACATACTGTGTACACTGTTCTAATGGACCCCAATAGTACCACCACAGAGCAGGGGTTATTTGGGTGGTGGAGCATCAGCAACACTGCAAGGAGTTCTACAACTTGGAACTTTTCATGCAAAACATATTCCCGCCAAATCGGTGTTACCTCAGAGGTGAGTTTCTGGTTGCAAACTGGTGTAACCCCAATAAAAAGCAACTTAAAAATGTCAGTGTACACCACCTATGATCTATATATATATATATATATATATATATATATATATATATATATATATATATATATATAAAGCCTGCGGCACGGTGGCTTAGTGGTTTAGCATTTTCTCCTCTCAGCGCTAGGGATTCCAGGTTCAAATCCCCATCTGGGTGGAGTTTCCATGTTCCTCCGGGTTCTCCGGTTTCTTTCCACATTCCAAAAACATGGATCAAGTCAATTGAGTTCTCCAAATTGCCCCATATAGAGTGTGTGAGTTTTTGCCCAGTGATAGATTAGCGCCCTGTCCTGGGTCTATCTGCCCAGCGCCCGAAACATTCTCCCCTGGATGGGCATGGGGAACCCCCCGCGACCCTAATAGAGGATAAAGCAGAAGATAATGGCTGGCTGGCTGGCTGGATATATATATATATATAAAGAGAGAGAGAGAGAGAAAGAGAGAGAGAGCCTGTTTAGGTGGTTGACTGTTTGACAGACAGGAGTAAACACCTTCATCCGATCACCTGTCTATCAGAAGGCAGACAGTCACATTCACAACAAGAATTATAGTACCATTGACCCTCCCGACTTTAATGTCTTTGAATTGTGAAGCCGAGGAGAACATACCAACTTCGCATACGAAATGCCCATGGAATCAAACACGGTTCAAAATAGTATTTTTGTTTGGGAGGAAGCGTGATGCAATTAAGGAACAGATCTTCTGCCTAATCCTGTACTAGGGACTAGAGTCACGGGGGCTTTCCCCATGCCCATTCAGGAGAGAATGTTTCGGGCGCTGGGACACCCAGGACAGGGCGCCAATCTACCCCATGTCACACACTTACTCACTTCCACAAACACACTATTAGGTAAGGGCAATTTAGAGCAGCCTATTCCCCTTGAATCCATGTTTTTGGACTGTGGGAAGAAACCGGAGAACCCTGAGGTAGCCCACACGGACACGGGAGAACACGGGGAGAACACGGAAACTCCACCCTAATCAGGATTCGAACCTGGACCCCTTGCACTAAAAGGCAGTGCTGACCACTACAACGACGTGCCGCCAATTTAGAGATAAATCACATCCTGAAAATTCCAGAGGAACGCAGGAGGTGCAGCGCCGGAAGACGTGAAGCCTCCGGGGAACTGGCAGGCGGACGAGGGGGAGTGAGTGGGCAGAGGGTCTGAAGGTCCCTGGCTTTTCTGACTCATCTTCGTTCCCTCCATCGTCGGTTAACGTGGTGGTGAGAACATGATCTTTCTCCATCAACCTCGTCCCCCTCAGGTCCTCCTCGTTTACAAACTTGACTCAAAGCGCAATCCTTTCTCACTTCCCCCGAACCCTGCAACCTGGTTACCCCCGACGACGGGCAGGAAAAGTTCCACAGAACTGCACCCCCGCCACCCACTTCTGCATTTCTTTCTCTCTCTCTCGCCACGGCAAGCGAAGGTTCAGAGTGGAAAGCAGGACGTGAAGCACTCACCATCACCGAGGAGAAGCTGCTCGGCTCGGAATCCTGCTCCTGAACGCAGGGCGCTTGGGATCCGCGGCGCCGCTCCACGGCTACAGAACGAGGAACGCCGGGGAGGCAGGGATCGGCAAACGAGCACGCCTCATCCAAACACGCGCACTAAGCAGCTCTGCCATCTCAAAACAAAACGCCCACGCTCGCTCTCTCTCTCCTGCTCTCTCTCTCGCTCTCTCACACGTTACTCCCCCTCCTCCTACTCTCCTCTCTGTACACAAGCCGACAGCCAGCCCCTTTTAAGGGCGGCGGCCAATCAGAGGGCAGGAGAGCTTCCCTCAGTCCGTCCACACGAGCAACATATACAAACAGGCAGAGAGAAGTAAACAGGGTGTTCATGAGGAAGAGTGCGCGAGAAAGAACAGCAGCTTGTTTCCTTTTTCGCTCCTCTTATCTTGTGGTTTCGCCCTGGTAACCACACACACACACACACACACACACACACACACACACACACACACACACACACACACACACACACACACACACGCTTTTCTTTACAATAGGAACCAAGCGGAAACCCAACATCATCTATTTTTGCAGAGAAAACAGTCTAAACCTTTGAATTTCAACATCTCTGACTCGACACGTCCTCAATATTCAGCCCCCCCCTCCCCCGAGCAATACCGCCCCCTGCCCACCCTCTCCAGTGGTAAGAGACGTGGTCTGAGGACTCCCGGGGGGAAATAACACCTAGGCCACTAGCTGATCATTTAATTTGCTGTTTTTCTCTTTAATTTGCTGGGGAGAACATACAAATTTCACCTGTGTAATGTTACCGTATTATGCTGCAGGAAACACCCCGAGAAAAAAAGAACCAGGCCACGTGTCTTATGCTCTGAATTTGGGCGTTTCATTGAGTGTTACTGCAGTCCGATATCAACTAAGTGGGAACAATTTGGGGAAGGCCTGTTGTCCTCGCACACGATGTGAGGCAGGTAAAGGTAGATGTGGGCGAGTTTGGCGTAGGAGAACTTGACCTAGCCCCCCCAGAGAACGGCGATGGGATGGCCGTGATTTTTCAAAGTCTTGCAGGAGGAGCGTAGGTGTGAATTCTCCCCTCAACCGCTGTGTGTCGGCGTCTCGTCGCAGACCCGTCCCAATACTTCTGCTCACAACAGCAGCTTAGCGTCTATCAATAGAACCTGATATGATTTACAGCTGAACTCCGGAGACACTCCAACTAATGACGCGGAACGAGACGCAGGCATGTCCTCCCGCCAGTCTGTTCATCACTGGGCATGGCGCGTGTGCCTGCCTTTGCCAAAGCAACATTACCGACGCCGAGTGGCGAGGAGCCACACGCTGGGGGGAGCGGGGGAGGGAGGAGAGGGAGGGAGAACGGGGGTGGGAGCATATGCAAACGCATATGTGAGAGCGAGAGTTTTGAGAAACTATGTTTGCTGAGCATCCACCATGTAACGTACGTCTTATGAATGCAGCTCAGGTTATAAGCGCTGGACATAGAGATGAGGGCCAGTATCCATCAACCACCTAATAATACCCTCATAATTCTGGTAGCGAGTTCAGGATTCGAACCACACCCACCAGGTCGATGGGTTGGGTGTGAAAGGGTGTAGGGTGGACAGGTACATCCGTCAGCTCGGTACGTAAACACAGAGAGTGGTGGGTATAGAAAAGCAGTCAGCCCTGCTCGTTTGGACAGGTGGACACGGCGTGGATAGCGTTGGCGGTGCCAGGTGGTTGCACCGCCACCGCCACCGCCCGTCAGCAGGGGTCGGTGCCTGCAAGGCTCCAACATGCTCAGCGCCTGACCAGCGGTACCACGGACTCCTCCATCCAAACGACAGCAGTGCCATCTGTCAGGGTCATGGAGTTACTGTTCTGTTACAGTCTGTTTTCCAGCAAGCTCACTTTACGGTGTGTTGGGGGGTGGTGGTGTGCATGCAATGCTGCCACAGAAGAACGCTCGCTGGGTCGATCTACCACCATGTGGTTATCGATACGCTCATTGGCCATATTACCACATTACAGTGGTCTGTCTGCTTCTCAATTTGTTAGTTGCAGGGTGGGCGACACGGTGGCTTAGCATGTTCTCCTCTCAGCGCTAGGGATTCCGGTTCGAATCCCCATCTGGGTGGAGTTTCCATGTTCTCTCCGTGTCCGCGTGGGTTTCCTCCGGGTTCTCCGGTTTCCTCCCACAGCCCAAAAACATGGATCAAGTCAATTGAGTTCTCCAAATTGCCCCTATGCAAAGTGTGTGTGTGAGTGAGTGTGTGCCCAGCGATAGGTTGGCGCCCTGTCCTGGGTGTATCTGCCCAGCACCCGAAATGTTCTCCCATGGATGGGCATGGGGAACCCCCCCACGACCCTAATAGAGGATAAAGCGGAAGATAATGAATGAATGAATTGCAGGGTGGGGGTTCCCCATGCCAATCCAGGGGAGAATGTTTCGGGCGCTGGGCAGAAACACCCAGGACAGGATGCCAAACCCATCGCTGGACACCCGGACCATGTCGCGAATCGTGTCACCGCCGCCAAAAACCCTCCGCTGACCCGATCAGTGGGGCTGCGACACATTAATGAGGCGCACATGACTTACGTTGAACAAATTGGTCTTGTTTCTCTCGCAGAAAAGTCCTTGCGCCGGCATGTGCTTCAGCTGTTGCCATGGGACACTGCTTCCTAGCAACACATCCCTTGCCCATTGCAGGTTCTGGAAAGATACAAAATCAAGTCGGTTAGTTGTGTCACGCGTGGTCATGTGTGTGTGAGCATGTTCTCCTCCCCACACAGCCATCGGGGACCCGAAGAAAAGCGCGAGTGCACCGACTCATGGCACGACGGGAACCTACGGACTCCGCGAGTACTTATTCAAACCGCACACGTACCGCTGAGCGTTGCCATCGCAGTCGAGGTTTTAAGCTGTGTCTGATGGGTGGGGAGGCCAGATCTGGGGCTCTACTGGCTAAATCAGGAGTCAGCACTGGGAAGCGGGCTGGTGGCTCCGCCCTTCTAACACACAGGAATAATATACAACGACGCCAACATCCCAACCCCCCCAAAGGGACCTTAAATTTGCACTTTATTTATTAATATTATTACTTTTTTTTTTTTTTTCTTTGTTAAAACAACAAAATCTTTTTCAGAACCAGAATTCAAACCCACACACCTCCCTCGTCACATTCAGCGGCGGATAAATAAAAATATAGAATAAAAAATAAAATCGCATTAGTCACAGTACACTGAGCGAATTTAATGGAGAGCGTGGTTAAGAGGTGTACAAACGAGTGCCAGCTGGGTGGAGTGGAGACAGTACTGAGACGAGGGGGACGAGGGGGCAAGAGGTGACGGGGAAGAGACGCTGTGATTCTCGTGAGGATGGCAATGATCGGGAGGTTATCAGAGGGATGGGATAGGTAGGACGTCCTGGAGAGTAAGTTAAGGCGGTGAGATGGTGGGGGGGTCATAAAGTAGGAGGGATGAGGTATTTATTGGAGAGGGTGGGATGGAGATTTGTGAGCCACTGTGGTGCCCCCTGTTGGAAAAATGGGAAAAGAAGGACGCTAGGGATCCAAGTTTAAATCCCGATTTCATTCGAGTTCGTATGTTCTCCTCATGGGTTTCCAAAAACATGGATTGAAGGTGAACTGGCTGCTCTTAATTGCCCCTATATATAGTGTGTGTGTGTACCCAGTGATTGGTGTATCTGCCCAGGACCCTTAATGCCCCCCCTACGAACTCAGTATAGGATTAAGTTGGAGATAATGAGATGAGAGACGGCGTAGGTGCGTAGTCGCAGCAAGACGTTAGAAGCAGGTTGACAGGAAGTTGCTCTTTGTGAAAACAAAAAAAAAATGCACAGCTGCAGAGTGTGTCGCGCATGGCAGAGAAACGGCATGTCAATATTGTACACACACACACACACACACACACACACACACACACACACACACGCACACACGCGCGCGCGCGAGGCCTTGCCGTAATAATGGTGCACAGGGCTTTCAGCGTCGCCGTATTCATAGCGCCGCTCGCAGCCCGTTGTGTAATTATCTCGCCGCCCCTCTCACTCTCACAGCCGCCATCGATACTGTAATAATCAGCGCGCCGCGTTTCTCTGAACGGATGATGCTTTTCCCCCGACCACGTACAGAAACGCGTGTCCTCGCCGAGAGCTGAGTAGCCCATCGGTGACATCACCCCGCCCTCGACCCAGACCGAGGGAAGGAGACCCGCCGGTCACGGTCGGAAACTCAATTAAGTATGAAACCTGGGGAAACCCCGAGCTCCGCCCCCTTCTTTTAGAGCTAGTTCCTATGACATTTACATTTATATTTGGTCTTTGAGCAGACGCTTTTATCCAAAGCGACTTACAAGGTGAGCACAGGGTTCATCACAACATCCCTGGAGTAATGAGGGTTAAGGGTCTTGCTCAAGGACCCACACTGGTAACTTCAGTGGACCTGGGATTTGAACCCCCAACCTTCAGATTGATAGCCCAACACCCTGACTACTGAGCTATCTTGTCCCATCTCCCACGATAAGTTCCTGAAACGTGTCACCAGCCGCTCAGGCGGGAACAGCGAGTCTTGGGGGGGGGGGGGATAATGTAGATTAAACAGCTGGGTCTTTAATATCAGCTGCAGAGATGGAATTAAACTGCTGATGGATCCATTCCAGAGATCTGCAGCGTGACGTAAACTGATTTAAAGCGCGTCAGTGTGTCTTCTAGGCAATGCCACGAAACACATGAACTAATTCACTAAATCGCCATTCGAACCCAATATTGATTCAGTACTGCCCCGGGGTGGATGAAGAGGGTGATGGAGAGAGCGCAACACGAACGGAGTCGGAAAGAATAAATCTAGTTAAGGCGGCACGGTGGTTTAGTGGTTTAGCACGTTCGCCTCTCAGCGCTAGGGATTCCAGGTTCGAATCCCCATCTGGGTGGAGTTTCCATGTTCTCCCCGTGTCTGCGTGGGTTTCCTCCGGGTTCTCCGGTTTCCTCCCACAGTTTAAAAACATGGATCAAGTCAATTGGGTTTTCCAAATTGCCCCATATAGAGTGTGTCTGTGAGTGAGTGTGTGCCCAGTGATAGATTGGCGCCCCGTTCTGGGTGTATCTGCCCAGCGCCCGAGACGTTCTCCCCTGGATGGGCATGGGACCCTAATAGAGGATAAAGCGGGAGATAATGAATGAATGAAAATCTAGTTAAAGCGTCAGATTTGGCGCAAGACGAGAAGTGATGATGTCGATGTGATGATGTCACAGACACGGTGGGTGGGTTGGTGGGTGGGGGTCCGTACCTTGTGTGTCTTGCTGCAGGCGTAAAGGTGCGCGAGGCGGTACAGACTCTTGTAGTGCTGTGGGAAGCGACTGAGACACAGGAACAGAGCTCTTACACACACGTCCACCAGCACCTTCTGCTGCTCCGCCCGTCCGGTCGGCAGGCATCTGGGCACCTCGGGCAGTTCGGGCGGCGCCGGCGGCTCGGGGCGGCGCGTGGCCGGGCGCGGAGGCGCGTGGGTGGGCGTGTCAGGGGCTGGCGGTTTGGGGAACGAGACCTCCAGGGACGTAACGGAGATCATGGTGTCGGAGGACTCCTGAGAGACGGTGGTGGTGGTGACGTCTGTGTGCTTGTCCTCCGGGAAACCTGGAAAAGGAGAACAAGTTACAAAAGCCGGCATGGTGTACGTTGCACATCCCAAATGTCCTTTAAGATAATCTCTAAACCTCACCGTTGACCCCAGAATGCACTCACTGTGAGGGGATTAGAACTTTTACTAATTACTAACGTTCCAACATCTTCCCCAGGCGTACCTGCATCTTCCACCGGCGACGCCTTGTCCTTCACCGACGTGTTCAGGTCCTCCGAAAACGAACGGCACTTCTCTGAACCCAGCTTGTGATTGCTGTCCTGCGAGCTGGTGGGGTCCAAGAACACGTCCTGCAGCGAGCTGGAGTCCGACAGAGCCGCCACGCTGTCCTGACTTTGCTCTAGAGAGGAACGAGACGTGCACACAGACAATAAAATATCACAGACTAAAGGTAGAGCACCAGTCCAATGTTAGGACACACCCCCTTCTGGCTCCATTCTCTATTTCCTCTACTTATCATATAGATGGAATTTGTAGTTTTTTAATTACAGACTGTAGTCCATCTGTGTCCTTTGTTTTTGTTTGTCCCCTGTTGGTTCTTTGTTCTCTATTGGTCAGGATCATCACAGAACAGGTATCATTTGGGTGGTGGATTGTTTGTTGTCAGTTCTGCAGTGACGTGTTGAGGGGGTTTTAGTGCCGCAGTGCTGCTGGAGTTTCATTTCTCCACCTCAGTGACACTGCTGGGATAGGATTAATGCACCCACCAAATAATCACTGCTCTGTGGTGGTATTATTGGGGTCCTGACCATTAGAACAGAGAACCACAGTCTGGAATTGTAGAACTACAAAGTCCACCTTTACAGGAAGTAGAACTGAGAACATGAACAATTAGTGGAGCAGAAAGGAGGCGTGGCCAAACTTTTGGCTGGGGCTTAACTGTACGGTACGTTTCTTTCGGGCAAATCAAGATGCAGAACCCACAAATCAAAATCCCATCATTTTCTTCCACACAAGTGAGATCACCATGGCTTTCTGGACGCAGCAACAGATCTTCAATTAAAGCATCCCATCGTTAAATCCATACCGGGTCGTTATACCGGCCCTTAAATCCGTTTGACAATTGTGACATCACTGACAATAACACACACCTCTGAACGCATTGGTATCAAAGCGTGAAATACAAAACATTATTTTAAAAGAATTAAATACAGATTAATATAAACAGCAAGCTGGTTCCTGAGCAGTACTAAACCTGTTACAGCTGTTTTAATCAACTGTGTTCTGTAATTTGGCCACTAGATGGCAGTGTTTGATTGTTAGCAAAACCGGAACGGTCAACGAACATTGTTCAGTTTAAAAACCAGACTAGATTACATCGTGGAAGAGCAGATTATTAACGATTTTGCTTTCTATAAATGCATTACTGAATCAAACCTTGTTTTTTTTTTATCTTCGCGTGTTTGTAAGTTTTATTAAAGCAATTAGACACTCGAGGTTGTGCGTTATTGTGAAGAAATCATGAAAAAGAGGTGGAACTGTACTCTGTCGCTCTGTCGTGTCTAATAACGCCTCTTCACCGTGATTTATTCACAATAACGTCACGTCCTCTCGCACCGCATTGCTCTAATAAACAGAATGGCGCTCCAGAAAGCCAGGTTCTGCAATCATTCTGATGGTTCCACACTCACAGGCTGAAAGAGGGACAGGCTTGTAAAACAGCAGGACAGGTGGCATTTCTGCAAAGCGAACGGAAACTGAGGGGTCAATTTCAATAAGCTGTACTGAGGCACAGAGGAGGGACAGGGGGCCATTTTCTCGGCTCGCTATTCGACTTTTTGCCTCCTTGTGCTGACCATCGAACAATCCACATCCCAATGCATGCTGAGAGAAGCAAAGCAATTAGCAAGGGGGAAGCCGAAGAGGGGGTGGGGGGTACAACACCATCAGCACATTGTAATGACAGAACAGGATCAGAAATCTATTAGGGACCCGATGCACCGGCCGCATCAGCGCGGGGCCCCCCCCCCCCCCCCCCCCCCCCCCCCCCCCCCCCCCCCCCCCCCCCCCCCCCCCCCCCCCCCCCCCCCCCCCCCCCCCCCCCCCCCCCCCCCCCCCCCGATTAGGGACTTGGCAAGCTGGGGCGGGAGGGGGCATTTACATGTCAGTAGCCGGATGGAGCACCACGGTTTCGCACCCAGATAAACAGTCACACTTAGGGACGACGTTCCATCTGTAACACACCTGCCACCATGTTGAGTTCCACACCAACAACATACAAACCCCCGAAAAAAAGGACCTCGGCCACCCCGCCTAGGGTTCGAACCCCGGATCTCGCCATGAGGCGCCCATGGTATAAATGCGCGCAGGTTTTAAACTGGGGAACATGGGCCACAAGGAGGAGTGCAGTGCTGGAGCAGCTGGAGGAAGTGTGATTACACAGCAGAGATTTTGGAGAGGCTGAGAATGCAGGTGCAGCGTGTTCAATCAAGTGGACTTGATTGGACGCGTCAGTGCAGCAGTGGTAGAGAACGGGTTCCGTTGGGCTGATTGCATTTCATATGATGAAAAGACTAAGGAATCATGAATTCCACTTCCCCCAAATACGGTGTCCAATGACTGTATACTATAGTTACACCATACTAATACTACAGGGTACTACACTATACTATACTCAGTCAGAGCTCTAGAACACTTATTTAGTCAGCTGTTACCCCATGGGGGGATAATAAAACCAATTACTCCTATAATTGTCTCTTTGGCATCCAGAACACCGCCAGAGCATTACAGCAACATCCTCAGACTCTACTAGGGACTAGAGTCGGGGGGGCAATTTACTACTACTACACTATATGGGGGCGGCACGGTGGCTTAGTGATTGGCACGTTCGCCTCTCAGCACTAGGGATTCCCGGTTCGAATCCCTATCTGGGTGGAGTTTCCATTTCTCCCCGTGTCCGCGTGGGTTTCCTCCGGGTTCTCTGGTTTCCTCCCACAGTCCAAAAACATGGATCAAGTCAATTGAGTTCTCCAAATTGCCCCATATAGAGTGTGTTTGTGTGAGTGAGTGTGTGCCCAGCGATGGATTGGCGCCCTGTCCTGGGTCTATCTGTCTATCGCACAAGACGTTCTCCCCTGGATGGGTATGTGGAAACCCCCCCCCCCCCACGACCCTAATATAGGATAAGGCGGAAGATAATGAATGAATGAACCTCAGAGGACTTCAATCTCTACTAGGGACTACGGTCAGGGAGGGAGGCAATTTACTACTACTGCACTATACGGGGCAATTTAAAGCAGCCAATTCACCTTAAAGCCATGTTTTTGGACTGTGGGAGGAAATTGGAGAAAGCCTGCATGGACACGGGGGAGAACATGGAAACTCCACTCAGATCAGGATTCGAACCTAAATCCCCAGGGCTGAGAGGCCGACGTGGTGACCGCCCCGCGACCGGGGATTAGTGGATGTGCGGTCCTGATGGATGCTGCACTGTTAATACCCGGCTGCTCGAGGAGGATGAGCTAAGCCTCGGTCCTTACAAGGTTGTTTGAGTTTTTCTGTCACACTACACTCCGTTGGGACGATTCATTCATTCATTATCTTCCGCTTTATCCTATATTAGGGTCGCGGGGAAGGGGGGGGGGTTCCTCCATGCCCATCCAGGGGAGAACGTCTCGGGCGCTGGGCAGATACACCGAGGACAGGGCGCCAATCTATTGCTGGGCACACACTCACTCACACAGACACACTCTATATGGGGCAATTTGGAGAATTCAATTGACTTGATCCATGTTTTTGGACTGTGGGAGGAAACCGGAGAACCCGGAGGAAACCCACGCGGACACGGGGAGAACATGGAAACTCCACCCAGATGGGGATTCGAACCGGGAATCCCTAGTGCTGAGAGGAGAACATACTAAACCGCTAAGCCACCGTGCTGCCCCCATTGGGACGAGGTACTATAAAAAAAACAATGAAAAAACACTTTATAAATAAAGGAACTGAAATGGAAGCTGAAAGTTTGGGGTAAGGGGAATACTTTGGATATTATAAAGTCTCTGTTGGTTGCAAATAGCGAAATTCTAATTCACGTAATTTTGCTGGAGTGCAGTTAAGAGCGAGTTAGCGTTTAGGCAGTAAAGGTTAGTTGAATGTTCAGGAGAATAGAAACAATAAAGAAGCTTTAGTGGTTGTTCTCTACCACAGCCGAGCGGTTAGCCCTCGCGGACTGGAGGGAGGTGTCTGTAGTTTGTACCATACGCCGGTGTCGCTCGGAAAGCGGCCGCGGTCCCCGACCGGCAGTAATCGTGGTCGTGAGAGAGGTTGGCTGCGGAGGAGACCAGGCCTTTAGAAACATTCAAACAATCCAACTGAAAGGATTCAAGATTAGCGTTTACCTGAAAGTCGGTGGAAAACTGCATGCATTTTATGTCTGGACAGCACTGAAGAAGAGGGTCGGGGGTTTTTTGTTGTTTTTTTTAAAAAAAAAAAGCACACCAGAAACACTCATTCCCTAAATCCCGTTTACACCCCGGCAAGATCCAGAACACACACCTCAAACGAACCCCCCGCAGCCCCGTGAAACACCCACACGCGACAGTACCCCGCACTGAGGCATTAAGGGATGCGCCAGAAACCCTGCACCTCATCCCATCATGCGTGATTTAAAGAGCGGGTGCAAAGCAGGTCAGAGGCAGGCAGGCAGAGAGGGAGCAGGCGGGAAGGCAGCAGGAAGGCAGCAGGGAGGCAGCAGGGAGGTAGGGGGAGCTCGAGGGAGCCGCAGGAAAGACATGGAAACGGGGCGACACAGCTGCAGGGCCACCGACTCGGATTGGTACCAACAAAACCCGTCCACGGTAACGTTCTAAGGTGAGTTTGAGGACAGTGAAGGAGGCGAGGACGTCGGCCAGAGGTCCTCTTTAAACAGCAGACGAAACAGTTAAAGGCGACGTACGGTTGGGGGGGGGGGGTTTAAATAGCAGACAGGTAATAAAGCAAGAAGCCACAGGAGGAGGTGGGGTACAGGTTGGGGTTTCCAGATAAGAATAAGCATTGACAGAGCCGCACCCCCTCGAGTGGCTTTTTGCTTTTTAAAAGGCAACATAAGCAATTTGACGGCATACGCTCAGCGGCCAATTTACTAGGTTGACCCCCCTGTGTGCACACTATAGAGTGAGCTCCACTTTTTACAAACTATAGATGGAATTTGTAGTTCTAAAGTGATACACTGTAGTCCATCTGCTTCAAGCTACACTTAGTTAATCCCCATTCTTTAATGGTTAGAATCTCCATGGTACATTATACAGGTGGTGGATTGTTCTCAGAACACTCTACTGCCACTAATTATACAATTATCCACAAGGTGGGGCAATGGGGTAAATGTGTAATAGAGTGGACATTGTGCTTCGCCACCAAAGTCATCCACCACCTAACAAAGGACTGACAAAGTGGGTGGAGCATCAAATGGTTAGAATCTCCATAGTATATTATACAGGTGGTGTATGGCTCTCAAAATAATCTACTGTCACTAATCCTACAATTATCCACAAGGTGGGGCAATGGGGTATAATATATGTGTAATAGAGTGGACATTGTGCTTCGCCACCAAAGGCATCCACCACCTAACAAAGAACTAACAAGGTGGGTGGAGCATCAAAGGGGCTACAGTATGTAGGGGAAATATATGGGGCAAGGATTGTGGAAGGATTGTGGTTACGGATCCAGCCTTGCGACCTAAGGGTCCCCGG
This sequence comes from Corydoras maculifer, assembly GCA_019802435.1. Lineage (NCBI taxonomy): Eukaryota > Metazoa > Chordata > Actinopteri > Siluriformes > Callichthyidae > Corydoras > Corydoras maculifer. Next base: position 1,692,642 of record JAFMOD010000092.1, read on the forward strand.
TTCGATTCCTGGGCCCACCAAGTACTTCGGCTAAAGTGACCTTGGGCAAGGCACCTAACCCCAATTGCTTACCGCTCCGGGCCAGGAGCTCAGTGTGTGTCACTGCCCTTTAAATGTTTAAATGTGGAGGACACACCGCTTTGTGTGTAAGTACAGTAAGCAAAATTCATTCATTCATTATCTCCAGCTTTATCCTCTATTAGGGTCGCGGGGGGGTTCCCCATGCCCATCCAGGGGAGAACGTTTCGGGCACCGGGCAGATACACCCAGGACAGGGTGCTAATCTATCGCTGGGCACACACTCACTCACACAAACACACTCTACATGGGGCAATTTGGAGAATTCAATTGACCTCGTAAGTATGTGTAATAGAGTGAACATTGTGGGAGGAAACCGGAGAACCCGGAGGAAACCCACACGGACACGGGAGAACATGGAAACTCCACCCAGATGGGGATTCGAACCGGAAATCCCTAGTGCTGAGAGGAGAACATGCCAACCACTAAGCCACCGTGCCGCTCCACTTAAATTTAATTAATAAGTGAAGCTGATGAATCAGATAACAGGTAATAAAGCGGGTGGAGGTAAAAACGAGGTGTAGTTTTTAAGGCGAACGTCACGTTTTTTTGTTTTCGTCCTCTATTCCATCAGAACATATTTGAGAGACGAGTTCACCCAGTTCGCTCCGGTTCCGTAACTAGGTCGAGCGTGTATTCTGAGCCCGACTCGGCGGCTCTGTCTGCGTTCGACCAAAACAGGACACTGCGAAAGAGGTTCCATTAATCCTCTGTTTACACGGGTCTATAATCACGGAAATGAGACGTCTGAGGCTAAAAACCAATGGCAGCTTATATCCACGAAGTGAAAGCAGCAGCGACGGACCCCCCCCCCCAACGACCCCCCCAGTAATATTAAATCTGTGCACGATGGGTCACGTTAGTTCCCTTCGGCTCCGTTCTCTGTGGGTTCTATGTTCCACCCTGCGCAGGACGCGCCGCCATGCTCAGTGCTATCTTACACCACGCCAACCGCACACACTCCAAGCCTTTTGGCCGAACCCTGCCAGCGGTGTCGCCCATTCTTCCACGTTCCCAGGGGTGGGAGGAGTCAGAGCCCTAAACCCAAAGCCCTGATCAGTGAGACGCTTCGGGACCATCACCCCCGTGTGAGTGAGTGAGTGAGTGAGAGAGAGAGTGAGGGTGAACTCCAGGCCAGGTGTACTGTACCGTCCTGCGGCTGCCCCTGCCTCTGCTGCAGCTTTTTACGTTTGGCGTAATCGTGGTCGAGCGGCGCGACCGCGCACGGCGGGGAAGTCACACCTGCCGCGCCGTCACCGGGCAATGTCGCGGGGGTCGCCGTGGAGGTCGCTGCCATCATGGGGGTCACGGCCGAGGACGAGTGCGAGTCCTCGTCGTTCAGGGACGGGTGCTTCTTCCTAAGGGAGTCACAGAGACACAGAGTCCAGCGTCATAGTGCTCTACATGGTGAAAGTGGTGTGGCACTCATGTGGCACATGTTGGTCCCGCCCACCACAGTCCTCGGAGATGATAGGATGGATTGTTATGATGTCATAATAAACCCCGTGTTTTAATCAGACATACTTGTCCGCAGTTCTGGGCACGGTCTTCTCCTCTCCCCGCGCGAAAGGACCAACGGCCGCCTCAGCCAGCATGTTAAAGAAGACCTGATAGTCCACCTGATCATCTCCCTCAGACTCACCCTCCAGAAGCTTCAGAATGGTGGCGGCTGTACGGAAGAACAACTGCCCCGGGAGAGGAGCGCATCCCGCTGAGTCAGCATTTTAATACTAGTGTGCGTTTAATGTAATACCGTCTTTAAAAAAAATCTCCTCACCTCTAATGCCTCCACGGCCAGGTCGGGTAAGTTCTGGTAGGTGATTTTTTTGGGATATTTGGCAGCCACTTCGTGGAGATAATGGGCAGACTGCACGGAAATAAAACACAACCGCAGAGAGAAAAAGACATGGGATTAATAATCCACAGGTTTATTATCAGAAGGTTCCATTAACAGATAGAGATGAGGTTTGCTACCTATAGGCTTAATCTGAAGAAGAAGTTGTTCCTGGAATTCAAAGGGGAGAAAGGGAGACAGAGGAGGTGAGGGAGGGGGGAAATAGGGGAGGGAGGAAGAGAGGAACAAGAAGGGGAGAGAGGAGGTGAGGTGAGGGAGGGGGGAAATGGGGGAAGGAGGAGGAGTGAAGTTGAGGGAGAGAGAGAGGAATGAAAAGGGGAGGAAAGAGAAAAGAAAGAAGAGAGGGAGAACAGGAGGAGAGAGGAGGTGACGAGGTGGGAGGGTGGGAGGAGAAGAGAGAAAGGGCAGAAGAAGGAGGGGAGGGAGCAGAAAGGAAGATGGAGAAGAGGGAGGGAGAGAGGAACGAGAAGGAGAGGTAAGAGAAAAGAAAGAAGAGAGGGAGAACAGGAGGAGAGAGGAGGTGACGAGGTGGGAGGGTGGGAGGAGAAGAGAGGAAGGGCAGAAGAAGGAGGGGAGGGAGCAGTTCACATGAAGGAACCAAAACCTTCAGGAATCATTCAGGAGAAGGTTGTGGAGTCGGGTTCCACTCACCTTCTTGTAGAGCTGCAGATATTCTTTGGGAGGTAACTTGTGCTTCTCGGCGATCTTGCCCAGCATGTAGTGTATGAGCCACTCCTCCTCATTACAGTTGCCCCCGCAGGCCGCCGCGCTCTGGAAGCACCGCGCCGCCGTCTCCAGCATCGAGTCCCTGCGCTCCTCCAGCTACCATCAACACACCCAATTAAAGAAAGCCATCCCGGCCGGTCGGCGCAAAAACAAATGACCGACGATGAAGCCGCTGCCGCACTCGAGCTCCTGAAACGTACCGGCTTGGCGAGCTCCGGCGGCATCTCGTTCCTCCACTGCTTCAGCTGTCTGGAGGCGAAGGAGTGCAGGCTGTAGGACATGGTGCCGTATTCGATCCACAGGCTCAGGTTGGAGCTGTCGATCTCCAGCGCCCGCTTGAAGCAGGTCAGCACGGCCAGCGAGTTCTTCCAGATGGGGCCGTCGTTCTTCAGCTCGTTGGAGTTCAGCTTGTCCTGGATGCGAGAGGCCCGAGCCAAAGCCATGCCGGCCCACGAGTCGAACCTGGAGCAAGAAACGACGGCGGCTTAGGGTCACGCGTACCACAAAAAGCATTCGCGCATCATGCGTTGGAACCTGACTGACCGATTGGGGCAAACGCAGATGTCATGCATGTAAAACTTAATGGCTTTGGCCTGTTCTTTGTTTTTGAAGTGGTAGTCCGCCAGCAGGTAATACAGCTCGTTGACTAGTGGGGGTGCTGGAGGGCTTCCATCGGGGAGGGCTGGCGCCTAGAAAACAAATTAACAAATTAAATCAGATTGAGCGAAATGATCAACGTTTTTTTTTAAAAAAACAATAATTTTTTTTTTTTACGTAAAACATTGTATTGTAACAATTAGCTACACAGCTATATATTAGCTATGACTTTTCTGATTCCAGCGGTAGTCACTGGTAGCTAAATAACAGATTCGATATTTTCTTATACAGATGACAGAACTATGAAATTTCCTAAATGCTGATGCACGTTGATTGATCTCTTTTACCTTGTTTGCTCCGCCCTCGATGTACACCGACACGTCATCCATGGAGATGGTGGGCTCGCTGGCGTGAGGGATGATTCCAGTGAGCCGTTTCAGGAGGTTGGCCAGATCGGCAGACACCGTGCTGGTCTTATAGCTGTCGAACTCTGGCAGGGTCTTGGGCTTGAAGTATTCGAACATGAAGAGAGCGTCGCTCCACTGAAGTTCCACCTGATAGACAACAAAGTTTATAAACCATCCATCCATTATCTACCTCTTTATCCTATATTGGGGGGGGGGTTCCCCATGCCCATCCAGCGGAGAAAGTTTTTTGCGCTGGGCAGATCTACCCAGGACATGCCAATCTATCGCTCGGCACACACTCACTCACACAGACACACTCTATATGGGGCAATTTGGAGAATTCAATTGACCTTGACGCATGTTTTTGGACTGTGGAACCGGAGAACCTGGAGGAGACCCACGCGGACACGGGGAGGACATGGAAACTCCACCCAGATGGGGATTCGAACCGGGAATCCCTAGTGCTGAGAGGAGAACGTACTAAACCACTAAGCCACCGTGCCATCCCAAAGTTTATATCCATCCATCCATTATCTTCCGCTTTATCTTCTATTAGGGTCGCGGGGGGGGTTCCCCATGCCCATCCAGGGGAGAATGTTTCGGGCGCTGGGCAGATACACCCAGGACAGGGTGCTAATCTATCGCTGGGCACACACTCACTCACTCAGACACACTCTATATGGGGCAATTTGGAGAACTCAATTGACTTGATCCATGTTTTTATACTGTGGGAGGAAACCGGAGAACCTGGAGGAAACCCACACGGACATGGGGAGAACATGGAAACTCCCCCCAGATGGGGATTCCAACCGGGAATCCCTGGTGCTGAGAGGAGAACATGCTAAACCACTAAGCCACCGTGCCGCCCCCAAAGTTAACAAATAACAAAATTTATTCTGAATTTAAAACAGACAGGGAATCCAAGTTAACGAGTGGATTCCCGATGCATTTGCAAGGTTTTCCCTCTGCCGCGAGGCCATTGTTAATTTTATGAACCTCATTAACCCCCCGCGCTTTATTCAGCGCCAACGACCTCCCCACGAACAGCTTTGCCTCTCACTTGGGTATAATTATAAAGACACAATGGCGGTTCAATATCTTCCAGGAGAAGAGGGGGTTATTAAGTTTCAAACCGCAGTGACAACGCTGGAATAATTACGCCATCGGCGCCGGATGTCTTGCCTTCTACCCTTCGTTCTACCCTTCGTTCTACCCTTCGTTCTACCCCTCAGACGCATCACGGCAGCCCCGAACCGTTCCGTCAAACGTTGAATTTCGGAACGACTCCTGAAACAGACAACATGAATGGAGGTGCTCGCAGCCGGGTGGAGGTGGTGGAGCAGGTCATGGGGGGAGGGGGGGGATAGGCACCCGTCTGATTAGCACCGAGTCTGTCTGCTGTCAGCGGGGCCGCTTGGGGAGAAAAGGAGCCACCTATGTGTCTAATTAGCTCTGGGAAAACACTCGTAAACTCATTAACCGCCAGACTCGCCGAGGAGCCGCGGGGTGGAGGCGATCAAGCGGAGAGCGGAGACGAGGGACGGGGAGACGGAGCGTCGTTGCAGAGCCGCAGTCGGATGTGGGGTTAGCGAGGAGGACGGATAATTGTGGGATGTGCTTGCTTCTGACTCATGTCTGTGGACATTACTGTACTGCAGTGGACCTGTCCACAGTCGAGACGTACTGTACAGACAGAACCGCCCAGTGATCGAAGGAACGCATCACTCTAATGTTTGGGCCCTCAACCCTCATTGGTCCAGAACGTTGTACAATGTGAGCGTCTGTGAAACACACCTTTAAACATCCAGGACCCGTCTAACAATATTAGGATGTGTGTCTGGGGGCATGTGTGTATAGAGTGTATAATGCATGTGTGTATTTAGGTATAGGTATGTGTGTAGGAAAGTGTTTATAGGTTGTTTTTTCCCCTCTCTCTTCTTTATTATTTTATTTTTTCTACGTTGTTTTTATTTTCTCTCTCTTCTTTATTATTTTATTTTTTCTACATTGTTTTTTTCCCCTCTCTTCTTTATTTTACTGTTTCTACATTGTTTCTTTTTTCCCTCTCTCTTCTTTATTATTTTATTGTTTCTACGTTGTTTTTTTTCCCCTCTCTCTTCTTTATTTTATTTTTTCTATGTTGTTTTTTTTTCTCTCTCTTCTTTATTATTTTATTGTTTCTACGTTGTTTTTTCCCTATCTTTTCTTTATTATTTTATTTTTTCTACGTTGTTTCTTTTTTCCCTCTCTTCTTTATTTTATTTTTTCTACGTTGTTTCTTTTTTCCCTCTTTTCTTTATTATTTTATTTTTTCTACGTTGTTTCTTTTTTCCCTCTCTTTTCTTTATTATTTTATTTTTTCTACGTTGTTTCTTTTTTCCCTCTCTTCTTTATTTTATTTTTTCTACGTTGTTCTTTTCCCTCTCTTGTCTTCTTTATTTTATTTTTTCTACATTGTTTTTTTCCCTCTCTTCTTTATTATTTTATTTTTTCTACGTTGTTTCTTTTTTCTCTCTCTCTTCTTTTCCTCCTCTTTTTCTCCCCTGTCATACATCGGAGGAATAATTCAAATCGATCAAATAAAAGCACAATTAAAAGGAATACGCTACAATAATCTGTAGAACTGTTTCTGTAAAAACGTAAAAGCAAACATGTATGGTACATCAGTGCAGCCAGATTACCATTCAGACTGCAAAAGCTACCAGACACGACATGCTTTATAAAAAACATAAATAAATAAATAAAAAATCCAGGACCCAATCTTATATCCGGTGCATCTCTGTTATGTTTAAAAGAAGGCGGAGTGTGTCTGGTGTCTGGGTGTGAAGCGGCCGTTTCAGAATGAGAGGTCAAAGCTGTTAGCGTTGACTTTTCCCCTATAATAAAGTCATCCACTATTAAATTAGGAAACAGAGCCCACGTTTTTTCTTAGAACTCGAGATTCCTTAAACTCCATTTACAAAAGTGGTTTCCCGTTAATGACTGTCGCCGTTGATCTTCGCTCGGGTTACAGACAGAAACATGCAAGGAATCAAAAAGACATCAATTAAAGTAATGGAAGGCACTTACCGGCCGCTGCCATCACTCTCTCTCTGAAGCATGGCGGCACCAGGCGTTCTCGTTATCAAAACAACAACTTTACTATGACTAGACTGTTTCAGCAGCACTAGAACTTTAAAGGGAACCAATGGATAGAACCAGTTAGGGCTTCTGGACTTTTAGGTCTAGGACCGCTGGGGAGCCCAGGGGGTCCACAGACAGAACCAGCCATGTTTGACGGGTAGGAGGTCAGAAGAGGAGTTCAACTGTCAGTTTAAAGAAAACTTAGGTGGCGCAGCTTGGCTGGGTCACAACATAGACATGATCGGGCCAGGTCTGATGGGTGGGAGCCTGGATTGAGTATGTCCACATAAGCTGTTTCAAGGCTGGCACAGACCAGAAGCCCACCAATACACAGGGCTACACCTCCTTTTTATGGGCCTATTATATTGACGGTAAACTTTATTACTATAGCGCCTCCAACTTTGGATCTCAGAAACAATGACAACAATACCTGTGGTGCCGTGTGCTCCTCCAGGTAGCGAGCCTTGCACTTCTTGCTTGGGTACGAGTAGAGGCAGTAAAAACACTGCTCCAGTGCTGTCTCCAGCTCCTCTTTATAGGGGAGGCCTTCGGCGTCCGCGAGTTTTTGCTGCAGGACCAGGACCTGCGGGATTGGCACAGTGGGACACGAGGTTTGAGTGAAGAGCAGAAGCGATGCAGATGTGAAGTGGAAACACGTCGTTTCAGATTCGACTCACAAAGAACTTCAGAAGAGCGCCGTCTGAATTGCAGCACCAGGAGCGGCGGCCCAGAGACTCGTGAGCGGTGTTCAACAGCATCAGCGACGAGGGCATGGGAGTGTCATCTTCTAGACCACACACACACAGAGACACAGAGAGAGAGACATGGAAGGAAGACATATAGAAAAAGAGAGGACAAAACAGACAGAGAGACAGACACAAAGAAAGAGACACACACAGAGAGAGAGGGAAGCACACAGAGAGAGAGAGAGAGAGAGAGAGAGAGAGAGAGAGAGAGAGACATAAAAAGAGACACATGGAAGGAAGACATATAGAAAAAGAGACGTGCACAGAGTAAACAGACACAGAGTGAAAGAGACACACACAGACATAGACAGAGATGCACACAGAGAGACACACAACCACAGAGAGAGAAACACTTACAGAAAGACGTGTAAAGAGAGACGGGCACAGAGAGAGAACCCGAGAGAAGCACAGAAAACCCACACACACACAGATTCACATGTGCACACAGACAGACAGAGACAGACAGACAGACACACAGACGTGAAGACAGTGAGAACCGTGGTACTTCACTGAGAGTTCTAAGCTTGCTGAAACAGAGTGAGAGGACAGTACCATCATCATCCACGTCCGCCTGCTGCTGCCGGAGCATGTGGTCGAATTCGGCCTCGTCCTGCTTCAGCAGGTGGTACAGCAGCATCCAGGGCAGCATGGAGGAGAAGTGGGGCTCTTTGGGGTCCTCAGGTAACACCATGCTGCATGCGATCAGCTACAGAGGAGCAGCAGCATCACCTCAAACTCAGACCCCGACACTCATCACAGCTTCATCCAACACTCGCTGACCAGTCACCCACCTGAATGAGGTTGCTGGCGAGGCGGGGCAGATTGGCAGCCTGCGGCGTGCCGGTGAGGAGAGCCGGCTGCTCCTTGATGCACTGCTCGACCCCCCGCAGCATCGCCGTCACCGTGGCCACCCACTCCTCTTTGGCGGAGGTGCTGTCAGGCAGCGAGTCGTTCAGGTGCTGCATGGCCTCGTTCAGCGCCACCTCTGTACTCTCCAAGCACTGGGCAAAGTCCTTTATGCGCAGCAGGGAGCTCTGCGGAGAAGCAAAGTGGAACCTTCAGAGCGCTCCGATGCTTTTTTTTTTTAAATAACATCTCTTTTTATTAAACACTTTTCAACATCATACATTCATCTTGGGCTTATGTGTAAAAAAAATCGAGTGTAAACAAGAATTATATGAAAGAAACGGAAGAAATAGTAGAATAATAACAATAAAAACTATCAAGAGAAGCCCACCCCCCATCCCCAACCCTCGAAACACATCAACCACTAAGACAAGACAATAAATTAATCAATACAAAAGTACAGAATATTAAAGGAAAATACTAAATAAATATAAATTGGAAATAAATTAATAAGGATTAAGAAACACAATAAAAAATAAAATAAATAAATCTAAATAATAACAGGGCGGCACGCTGGCTTAGCGGTTTAGCATGTTCTCCTCTCAGTTCTAGGGATTCCCGGTTCGAATCCCCATCTGTTTGTAGTTTCCATGTTCTCCCCGTGTCTGCGTGGGTTTCCTCCGGGTTCTCCGGTTTCCTCCCACAGTCCAAAAACATGGATCAAGTCAAATGAGTTCTCCAAATTGCCCCATGTAGAGTGTGTGTGTATGTGTGAGTGATAGATTAGCGACAGATTAGCGCCCTGTCCTGGGTCTATCTGCCCAGTGCCCGAAACGTTCAGCCCTGGATGGGCATGGGGAACCCCCGCGTCAATGTACCTAAGAACAGGTAACCAAGTTTTTTTTTTTATGACCGTAGCTTTTCAAGTGTAATATTGCCTAGAATCTCCTGGAGCCACCGATCATGGGTAGGTAGGGAGGCGCTCCGATGCTTTGAAACGTCAGCGGCGAACGTCGGCGGTCGTGCTCACCTGCAGCAGCAGCAGCTGCGCCGGTCGCTCCGGAGCCGAGCTGATGTACCCCAGCGGTTTGGGCTGCCCTGCGCCGTGACCGTAGCCCAGCGTGGGTAGCAGCAAGCGCACCACTGTCTGGTAGTCGCCACTTTCGAACAGCCTCTGAATCTCCTCCAGCGACTGGCACCGTTCCAGAGACTTCAGCTTCTTGTCAATCTAACAACAAAAAAAAGTCGACGTTATTATAAAGTGCACGACAAAAAAAACCCACAAGGCACCTGGGTTTGTAGTGTAGGCCACAGAACTCCATATAGACTTTATATAAACTATAAATCTTAATATTCGTTGATTGGATTTATTGAGGCGGTGGCTTAGTGGTTAGCACGTTCGCCTCTCAGCCCTAGGGATTCCCGGTTCGAATCCTCATCTGGGTGGAGTTTCCATGTTCTCCCCCGTGTCCGCGTGGGTTTCCTCCGGGTTCTCCGGTTTCCTCCCACAGTCCAAAAACATGGATCAAGTTAATTGATTTCTCAAAATTGCCCCATTTAGAGTGTGTCTGTGTGAGTGAGTGTGTGCCCAGCGATGGATTGGCGCCCTGTCCTGGGTCTATCTGCCCAGCGCCCGAGACGTTCTCCCCTGGATGGGCATGGGGACCCCCACCACGACCCTAATAGAGGATAAGCGGGAGATAATGAATGAATGAATGAATGTATTTATTGCTTTGTAACAAGCTCTGAAATGTGGATGTGTCACTTTGCTGCCACCTTCTGGAGGCAGTCCATCACTGCATCATGTTTGTTATAGTGGTATATCAATCATAAACTATGAAATTTTGAATCGTGACACCATCGGCGGCACGGTGGCTTAGTGGTTAGCACGTTCGCCTTTCAGCACTAGGGAATCCCGGTTCGAATCCCCATCTGGGTGGAGTTTTCATGTTCTCCCCGTGTCCGCGTGGGTTTCCTCCGGGTTCTCCGGTTTCCTCCCACAGTCCAAAAACATGGATCAAGTCAATATAGTTCTCTAAATTGCCCTATATAGAGTGTGTCTGTGTGAGTGAGTGTGTGCCCAGCGATGGATTGGCGCATCTGCCCAGCACCCGAAACGTTCTCCCCTGGATGGGCATGGGGAACCCCCCCGCGACCCTATTAGAGGATAAAGCAGGAGACAATGAATGAAAGAATGAATAAATGTTTGGCCCTTTGAAACACCGGCTCCCACCGTACCTCCTCCATCGTGATAGTAGCGTCAACACACAGGTTGGGCAGTTTGATGGTCAGTTTGTCGGCGTCACTTTCCTTCATTAACCCGATACACAGATCGTAACGCTCCAGTGCTTCTTCCATGTCGCCCTGTGGGAGGAATAAATAAATTTAATTGCTCAATTAAAAATATTAGGTAATAATGAAAGGGTAGGGATAGACTGGCGGGGTTGTTGGCGCCAGTGAGTAAGTTAGTGAGGCCAATTTTTACATTAATTTCTGCTGCTTTTGTGACTTTTAATAACTATGTTATTAAAGCAGAAATTAATGTAAAAAGTGTTAAAACGGCTCCCGTAGAGAAAGAGTGGCGTGGTCCATACCATTGGTCTGCTATGTGTACCAAAAGTCCTTCAAAAGCAGTAACCAACCAATCAGAATCAAGTATTTAATAACGTGGGTGTCTTAAGGGACACAGAGTTCTCAGCCACAGTCCAAATCTCTTCAGCCTCATTGGTTCCACTTTAAAAAAGGCGGCGCTACCTGAAAAGCAAGATGTCGAGCTTTCAGCCAGTGGACTCTGATGGTGAAGGAGAGCCAGTCGTGTTGGAAGACGTCTGTCTGAGAGGAAACCATGATCAGCGTGAACAGGTCTGTCTGGAAACGGGACTCCTGGCTGTCCAGCGCCGTGTGTTCGGAGGTGTGAGATGCACTCCGCCGCTGGGACACTGAGACAGACAGACAGACACCCCGTCACTGCGACGGATCAGAACCATGTGGTTCTTATAGAGAGCACGGGTTCTTACTGTTCTTTCCCTTTGTGAGGACCCAGTGGTCCAGCTGAAGCTCCATACAGGACAAGGCCATCATCATCATCTCCTAACACACACACACACACACACACACACACACACACACACAGTCTGTAAATGTAGAACTACAAAGTCCATCTTTATGGTAAGTGGAACTAACAAGGGCCGGCACGGTGGCTTATTGTTCAGCATGTTCTCCTCTCAGCACTAGGGATTCCTGATTCTAATCCCCATCTGGGTGGACTTTCCATGTTTTCCCCGTGTCTGCGTGGGTTTCCTCCGGGTTCTCCGGTTTCCTCCCACAGTCCAAAAACATGGATCAAGTCAATTGAGTTCTCCAAATTGCCCCAAATAGAGTGTGTCTGTGTGAGTGAGTGTGTGCCCAGTGATAGATTGGCGCCCTGTCCTGGGTGTATCTGCCCAGCGCCCGAAACGTTCTCCCCTGGATGGGCATGGGGAACCCCACCGCGACCCTAATAGTGGATAAAGCGGGAGATAATGAATGAATGAATATATAAATGGATGGAACTAACAAGTGTTTAATAAGGGGGCGTGGCCAAACTTTTGACTGGTACTCCATCCTCCCTCACCTTGACGTGCTGGTTGTTGGAGTCCCGGAGCAGGGGGTTGGGTAAACCTGCACTGTGCCTCCTCCAGCAGTTAAACATCTCCACCACCACAGAGCTCAAGCTGGATGGCCACTCCTCCAGAAACCTCTGCCCAATCGCCTTTAAGTAGCGCATGAGGAGCTCCAGTATGCCGCCATTCTCCATGTTGGCGAGCAGAAAGGAGTGCACCTCCTCATGTTCTAATAGGAGACAACAAACACACAGAGACGTGTACAAACATAGAGAAGTGTTCAGCACTGGATTAAAGGATTATCTAGATCTTACCTCTCTCCATGGTGCTGATATAATCTGAGTGATTAGACCCCGCGCTCTGGTTCATCTGGGATGCGGGTTTGACCTCGAGAGGGGTGTCCATGTTACTTAGGTTCTCCTCGTCCTCGTCAGCATCAAACTTCTTTAAACTGCAGCGCGGCAGCAGAACATCGGAGCTGGATTAGTCTTTAGTGTTCAGTGGCTCTATCAAAATGACCAAAAGATGTTTTCATACCGTGGTGGGAGGAGTTTAAGCAGCAGCTCCTGGAAGTCGATCTTCTCCTCCTTCTTGCATCGAGTGTTGCGCACGCGAGCCGAGCGGCGCTTCGCCGTTTCGGCGCAGTCCTCTGTGGTCGTTCTCTTCCTCTTCGTGGCCTTCTTAGCTTTTTCATTCAGCGCAGAGTCGAAAACTGTGCAAAAATAGATCAACCCTTCATCTCCAGCTGATCGATCAACAACCTTAAACAATCAATCGAGGTCTTTAACTTTTAAACGTTTGTCTCTTATCTGACAACTAACGGGCTTTGGTTTTTACACTGTGGTGCGAGGAGGTGGGAGGTGGGAGGGTGTACTGTACACTAGTTTACAGTACAGAGCTTTAAATCATGTTTCAGGGTTACAGTGTTGAGTATCTGTGCGATACTCAAAGCTGGAGCATTTTCATTAATTAGTGAATATAAAGCACCAACACGAGCTTAGTGGTTTAGCACGTTCGCCTCTCAGCACTAGGGATTCCCGGGTTAAATCCCCATCTGGGTGGAGTTTCCATGTTAGATCAGTGGTCAAGGCGTTGGGCTACCAATCTGAAGGTTGTCGGTTCAAATCCCAGGTCCACTGAAGTTATTACTGTGGGTCCTTGAGGGCCCTTAACCCTCATTGCTCCAGGAATCCGGTACTGTACCTCCCTAACGGCATGGTGGATTAGTGGTTTAGCACGTTCTCCTCTCAGCGCTAGGGATTCCCGGTTCGGATCCTCATCTGGGTGGAGTTTCCATGTTCTCCCCCGTGTCCGCGTGGGTTTCCTCCGGGTTCTCCGGTTTCCTCCCACAGTCCAAAAACATGGATCAAGTCAATTGAGTTCTCCAAATTGCCCCATATAGAGTGTGCCTGTGTGAGTGAGTGAGTGTGTGCCCAGCAATGGATTGGCACCCTGTCCTGGGTGTATCTGCCCAGCGCCCAAAATATTCTCCCCTGGATGGGCATGGGAACCCCCCCCGAGACCCTAATAGAGGATAAAGCGGAAGATAATGAATGAATAAAAGCCCCAACACATGGCGTTGCGTTTTTATAACATTAATGATCAAACAATAGTTCTAATACAGATTATTGTCAGCAGCAGATCTAAGTGCAGCAGTGAGACTCACCCCCCGGCGCTGCAGCAGCAGTAAACGTATTCATGGTCGCCGTACCGTTCGAAGCCGGAGCAGCAGTCAGTGTCACGGTAACATCCACCTCCATGGCAGTGGGGCTCAGCTGGAGGTTTTCAGAGTGGCTGATTTGTGGTTGAACAGGACACTCAGAAGACATGAGCACAGTGCTACCTGTGACGCTCAAGTCTGTGGACGGGGGGGGAGGAGGAGGAGGAGGAGGAAGAGGAGTGGGTGGCGGTGGAGGATCAGGGGCCGAAACAGGTGCAGCAGATTGGGTAGGTTCGGTTGTAGACGATGCAGGAGGGTTAGGGGCTTCTGAAGGAGGCTGGAGGACGAGGAGACACTCCGGGTCACGGTACATGGACAGATCGACGCGCCGCCCGAAATCCGGTCGGGGAACCAGGCACTCGTTCTGGTGTTTGTACATGGCTAGGAAGCTCTCACCCACGTTCTTCCACCTGTGAATAAAGAACCAACATGGAAATGCATCATCTTTACTGAATTTAATACGAAATCACAAAAAACAGATTCATTACGCTTAAGTTACAGGTTACTAAAACGGCCTTGATTAAAAGAAAAGAAACATATGATCATAGTGTGCCCTCTTGTGTACAACCACTAGAACTGCATTAAACAGAATCATAACACAAAAGAACCCAGCGATATTAATTGTGTGACTGGGTAACAGAACAGAGGTATTAGGTTTCATTCTGGCCAGGGTGTGGCCAGGGTCTATTTTGTGTGGAATTTGCATGTTCTCCCCATATCCATTAGTTCTAAAACATGCAAATCAGCTAGATTTCTCCTGTATGGTTGTGTATAGGCGGCACAGTGGTTTAGCACGTTCTCCTCTCAGCGCTAGAGATTCACAGTTCGAATACCCATCTGGGTGGAGATTCCAGGTTCTCCCCGTGTCCGGGTGGGTTTCCTCTGGGTTCTCCGGTTTCCTCCCACAGTCCAAAAACATGGATCAAGTCAATTGAGTTCTCCAAATTGCCCCGTATATAGTGTGTGTGTGAGTGAGTGTGTGCCCAGTGATGGATTGGCGCCCTGTCCTGGATGTATCTGCCCAGCGCCCGAAACGTTCTCCCCTGGATGGGCATGGGGAACCACCCCCCGCGAACCTGATATAGGATGAAGCGGAAGATGATGGATGGTTGTGTATTGAGCTTCAAATTATATATTTAGAGAACATACGTAATGTATCGGACTCTATACATTACTCTAGCTCAATAAAACTAAATTACTGAAGGATTCCAAAAATCCCTCGTCACTCCATACCCCACTGAATGTTATATAGATAAAGAAAGCTAGCACAGCACTGTGGATGAGTGTTCCCACTCAACCATGAAGCCGCAGGTGTGTCTGATGGACGGAGGCCTGATGAGGGATTCCTCAGTATATGAGGTATATGGCTCTCACGTGAGGCGTTTGATGGGCTCCACCAGCTGAAGGTCCAGTCGAGGAGGCTGAGTGAGTTTGGCTTGTTTAAGTCGCCTCAGCTCCAGAGCTTCTTCTACAATCCCACGAGCTTCCTCCTCATCCACCTCCTCATCGTGCATGGTCATATCCCTGCAACAGCAATGATGTTATTAATGAGGTCATTAAGCAGAGACGTGAACCTGGCGAGTGAGCATGGTGATGTGGACATACAGTTTAGAGAACAGGTTCATGGAGTCTCGTTTGAGGCAGGGCTGCTCATTGAAGATCTTCTCTTTCAGAACCCTGGCCTTAATGTAGCCGGCATCTTTCTTCAGGGCTTTACGGATGTAATAAAGGCAACCTGAACCATCAGCACACACAGACAGGGTTTATAGGTTATACATGGAAAGTAGTGTATAGAAAGACGTGCATAACAGCATATTCTAGATGTTCTAGTGGAGTACGTACAGCTGTAGTCACCGATGGTGTACAGGACGGTGATGAGGTTGTCCAGACACGGCCAGTGATCGGGGTTACAGCGCAGACCCACCTCGAAGGCATGACGAGCCAGCGGGATCCTGACCCTCCTCAGAGCCACCTGCCCCAGTTTATACCACATACTGACATCAGTGGAGTCCAGCAGCACAGCCTGTACACACAGATCCATATTATATAAAGGATATACCGTATACACACCTAGGGATTCCCGGTTTGAATCTCCATCTGGGTCCATGTTCTCCTTGTGTCCGCGTGGGTTTCCTACGGGTTCCTCCCACAGTCCAAAAACATGGATCAAGTCAATTGAGTTCTCCAAATTGCCCCATATAGTGTGTCTGTGTGAGTGAGTGTGTGCCCAGCGATAGATCGGCGCCCTGTCCTGGGTGTAACTGCCCAGCGCCCAAAACGTTCTCCCCTGGATGGGCATTAGCGACCCTGATAGAGGATAAAGCGGGAGATAATGCATGGATGGATGTATACACACATGTGTATGTATATATATATATATATATATATATATATATATATATATATATATATATATATATATTTCATTCATTATCACCCGCTTTATCCTCTATTAGGATCGCGGTGGGGTTCTCCATGCCCATCCAGGGGAGAACGTCTCAGGCGCTGGGCAGAGAGATCCAGGACAGGGCGCCAATCCATCACTGGGCACACACTCACTCACACAGACACACTCTATATGGGGCAATTTTGGAGAACTCAATTAACTTGATCCATGTTTTTGGACTGTGGGAGAAAACCGGAGAACCCGGAGGAAACCCACGCGGACACGGGGAGAACATGGAAACTCCATCCAGATGGGGATTCGAACCGGGAATCCCTAGTGCTGAGAGGCGAACATGCTAAACCACTAAGCCACCGTGCTGCCTATATATATATATATATATATAATGTATTTGTATATAAAGTGTGCACACACAATGTTTTGAAACATTTCCACAGAGTTGCGTTGGTTCTGATCTGATTAGATCGGGTCGAGTCGGTTTGTTACCTCCACATAAAAGTCAGTAGCGGTGTCCAGGTCATCTCTCAGCACGGCGAGGCTGGCCAGGTTCTTGTATGTTGAGTATTTCAGCATTAGCCCCGGGTGTTTCAGCCCAACCTTCTCGTCCTCAGACGCCACCGCCTGGTACGAAGAACACACATGCTCAATGCTCAATAAACCACTGTTCCAAAAAGCGAAACCCCGATCCTCCTACCTCCTTAAGCAGCGGCGTCTTGAGGAGCTCGTGATAAGCTCTGGCCGACTCTTCGAACTTGTCATGCTTCTGCAGATCGAGAGCTCGGTGGTACAAGGCGAACGCCTCGGCTTCCTACGGCACATCGAGGGGGGATGAGACATCGGGGGCTTCGGAGTCATTACTGTAACAGTGTGCGGGTTACTCACCTGAGCCTCTTTGGTTTGACCCTGCTTCGAGCTCCTGAAGTGATCCTCGTGTTCATCTGCCGTCTCAGAGGCCGCATTGAGGGCCGCGATCCGGATCTGCAACAGCAACAGAGGCATAAGACACGGCAGGCTGACGACTTAATGCATCACATCAGCAGCTATTCCAACAGGCTTCTTACCATCGTCCTTTATGTGCTTCCTCGCATCACCACAGACTGGAAACAGAACAGATATCCAATCAGCCAATCACAGGGCAGCAGGTCAGTGCAATAACAATGATCAAATCATCAACAATGAGATAGCTCTGTGGTTGGGGTTTTTGAAGTGATTTATTTTGCCTGCAGTGCTTACAAAGGACCTTGTGTGCGGCCCAAGGCTAATTCAGCTATAGTTCTTGGTTGGACCAGGAACCGAGGACCTTCAAATCACAAGGCTGGTTCTTTAACCACAAACCTGCAACTGCCCCAACTCCACTGAAGTTACCAATGTGCAAGACCCTTAACCCTCATTGGTCCCAGGGGGCAGAATCCTGTTTGACCGGGTGTACTGAGCCTAATCATTAACTTAGAACCCTTTGATAAATCTATTACAATAAAGACATCTGCTAGATAACCTGACGTCATGAAACAGCAAGCTACACTGAACTGATGCTCTATGAACTGAGCCCCTTTTCTCCAAACCATACATATCTACACGTGTTTCTTTTTATTGCAACAAAATGCAAACACTTAAGCTTCTCACAGAGTCTCATAAGCTTCATTACGGGTTTAAAGAACCGAATAACAACAAACCTACAGACTACTAAAATGTACAAAGAACACAGAACCTTAAAGCTCAACTCAATTACACTGCTCCCAAACTCTCCATTATCTTCCGGTTTATCCTATATTAGGGTCACGGGGGGTCCCATCCCCATCCAGGGGAGAACGGGCACCAATCTATTGCTGGGCACACACTCACTCACTCAGACACACACTCATACATATTCTATATGGGGCAATTTGGAGAACTCAATTGACTTGATCCATGTTTTTGGACTGTGGGAGGAAACCGGAGAACCCGGAGGAAACCCACGTGGACACAGAGAGAACATGGAAACTCCACCCAGATTGGGATTCGAACCGGGTATCCCTAGTGCTGAGAGGAGAACATGCTAAACCACTAAGCCACCGTGCCGCTCACTGCTTATACTGATTTCATTCATTATCTTCCACTTTTTTCTTATACTGGGGTCACGTGGGGGGGGGGTGTTTCCCCATGCCCATCCAGGGGAGAACGTCTCGGGCGCTGGGCAGATACACCCAGGACAGGACGCCAATCTATCGCTGGAAACACACTCATTTACACAGACACACTACATATGGGGCAATTTGGAGAACTCAATTGACTTGATCCATGTTTTTGGACTGTGGGAAGAAACCGGAGAACCCGGAGGAAACCCACGCGGACACGGGGAGAACATGGAAACTCCACCCAGATGGGGATTCGAACCGGGAACCCCTAGCGCTGAGAGGAGAACATGCCAACCACTAAGCCACCGTGCCGCCCCCTGCTTATACTGGTTTCATCATTTATAAATAGTTCCTCCTGTTGTTTTAATGTACCCTGTTGTTGTTGTTGCTGTTCGCTCTGTGTATGAGGCGACATTACAGTCCTGCTGCTTTATTATCAACGTTAGCAACGTAGCCTCCTTCTTGTTTATCAAACTCGCAGCAGTAATTCACATCTTTAGCCCGAGCGGCTGCACGTTTCTAAAACAGCAGCTCAAAGCCCGAACATCTCGCTCCGGTCTGAATAAAAAACACATGGATTTCGTTTCTTATTCACATTTTAAACGACTTACCGGCTAAAGACAGACACGCAAACCGACGCCGTCGCCTGCACGAACCGCCCGAGTGCCAACATCCAACAATCCGATTGGACAATCCGCCACATGTGCAACTGACCAATCACGAGCCGGGAAGTCGCTACAGCTCTTAGCCGGTTAGCTTTAATGTTAATTGTTTTTTTGTAATGTGTTTTAAACGATCAGCTTTCAAAACACAAATAAGAATTAAATACATTTTTAAAAAGATATTTAATATTATTTATGTTTACCCGTTTTTAATAATAACTCTCGGACATAATTTGTTTTAGAAAGTTTAAGAAAAAGCACTGTTGTATTTTTTAAGCATATTTTCAATATATCTTTAATATCAAAATACTTATTTATTAACACAAAAATTATATATATATACACAGGGGCCTCTCAGCGCTAGGGATTCCCGGTTCGAATCCCCATCTGGGTGGAGTTTCCATGTTCTCCCCGTGTCTGTGTGGGTTTCCTCCGGGTTCCTCCCACAGTTGAAAAACATGGATCAAGTCAATTGAGTTCTCCAAATTGCCCCATATAGAGTGTGTCTGTGTGTGTGAGTGTGTGCCCAACGATAGATTGGCGCCCTGTCCTGGGTCTATCTGCCCAGCGCCCGAGACATTCTCCTCTGGATGGACATGGGGAACCCCACCGCGACCCTAATAGAGGATAAAGCAGAAGATGATGAATGAATATATATATATATATATATAGGGCAGCACGGTGGCTTAGTGGTTTAGTATGTTCTCCTCTCAGGGTGTGAGATGCATTGTTTTAAGTAAATCAGACTGAATCTACTCACTGTGCCTTGGCCACACCAACCTTCCAGCTTGTAGACGTGAAATCAAAAGACAAGAAGTCATTTGTTTGAAATCATCTGTTGATCCTTCATCAGTGCTTTCATGGACACAGTAAAGAGGATCTCAGGGCTGTGCCTTCTCTTGGTGGAACACTGCATGGAGGAACGCTCTGCAAATTAGAACTGCTTTGCGGGGATTCTAATCATTAGAGTACAGATTAACGGGGACTTAATGTACATCGAGGAACAACGACTGCAATCTGGACTTGAAGAACTACAAAGTCCAGCTCTACAGTGAGAGATTACAAAATGGTCCAGGAGGTTAGAAACAAGGAGCTTTATGTAAATTATACCACAAAATTACAAAATTCAGTTATTTATTAATGATCACGGATACTTAAATAGTTTAAAATCACCTTAGTAGAAGATTTAACTCTATTAAAAGCTTTAAGATTTGCTTCTGGACATTTTTACATGTTTATCTGCAAGCAAGTCAGCAGCCCAGCCATCTCCAGGCAGAGGATGGGACTAATCTCTACAAGCCAGACTTCCCAGGAGCGCTTCCTGGTCCCTCAGATCTCATAGAAGTCAGCTGAGAGAAGGTGGACGATCTAGAACTCAAAACTGCAGAGAGCTTTCCTTCAGAGAAATCTTCCTGATACGAATTGGAAATCTGAGTGTGAACACTGCTGGCTGAATTCGCTGATTTCGGTCCTCGCCCGCTGCTGCTTCGATCCGAACCAGAGTGAGTTGCAGGGTGGAACGGTGAGGGGCTGCGTGAGTGCTCTGTAACCTCAGGTTGGTCGAGAGGCGGAGGGACCGAAATGAAGAGCACACCATCAGGGGATCGACGGAGATGTGCGTCCCTGAAGGCAGCAGGTGCTGCAGAGCCGCTGCTGACAGACGGAACTGGAGAAGCCCTTTGAAGGTCATCTGCGACGGTCCTCTGGTCAAGTTCTCGTTGCTGAGTTGAGGAGAGCTGAGGATGACCCAGAAGCTTGAAGTCAGACTGCTCGAGCCCGGCCATGGATGCCAGCTGACCCAGCCTAATGATCAGAGATGAAATTTGAAAAATCAAAACAAAAAAGCGGCAGGTCAGCTTGAATATAATTGGGTACAGGGATCAAAGATCATCTGCAATGACAAGATAAATGCACAAACTACTCGTTTTCAGTCAAAATCATCCATTCATTCATTATCTTCCACTTTATCCTCTATTAGGGTCGCGGGGGGTTTCCCCATGCCCATCCAGGGGAAAACGTCTCAGGCGCTGGGCAAATAGACCCAGGACAGGGCGCCAAATTATCACTGGGCACACACTCACTCACACAGACACAGGCTATACAGGGCAATTTGGAGAACTCAATTGTTTAGTCAAAACCCTTCAAAAAAAATTCAAAAATTTGACGGGAGAACATCTACCAACCCGGCATCTTTCAGCAAATCCAGAAAGGCGTGAAACTTCTGAAAGGAAGCTTCAATGCTGTCCAGCACCTGTTCATCCTCCAGGACAGAACGACTGATCCGGGTCTGACCTTCAACCAGAGACTCGTTCACACCGCGCAGCCGATCGTTCTCCAACTCCAGCTAGTGAGACAACGAAAAAGCCTTTAATGGTTCGAAAAAAGGGGTCCTCAGAATTTCAAGGGTCCAGGAAAACCAGTGTTAATAGTTATGTTACATCTTTCAGCTTTAATACAGCCAGACGTTCTGTACCTGTAATAAACGGGAGCTGGTTTTCAGCCTCGCACTTCTTTCCTCCTCCAGTCGGAGTCTGCACTCCTTTAACTCATCCTTTTAAATAAATATTATAATAGAATATTAAGACATGAGTATTAATAAGAATTCTGTTTCTGTGTCTGTGTCTAAATCCAGTCTCCGGTGCTCACAGTGTCCCAGAATGTGATAGTCATGGTTCAACATGTTTATGGAGGATGGGTTAAATAGCCGTTCATGTTGTTTTAGTGGTGATTTTCAGAGAGAATGTGTCATCATTATTGGTTCTGATCTGTTGATCTACCTGCAGTCGACTGTAATCAGCTTGCAGTTGTCTGAATTGTCTGCTGCCGATGTTCTCCGGACTCCTGAGAGAACGTGCAACTTGCGGCGTAGTATCACTCCCACCTTCAGCTTCTGACTCGCTCTCTGATTCCAGAGTGACTCGGATGGAGGAGGCGTTCTGAGGGTCAGAGTAAAGTCTCTGTTAAATCTGTATACAACTACATTTTTATAGCACTGCAGTGACATGGATGGGATGGTGGTGTGTGTGTGTGTGTGTGTGTGTGTGTGTGTGTTTAAATACAAAAATGGATCCTAACCTGAAAACTACGACGCATTGAACCATCCTGCGGGATACCGCTAAATAAAACACACATTATGTTATAATAAAGTGTTATCGTCATAGATACTCTGCAAACCTTAAATAATAAGACCGAGCAACTGAAACCACAGGAACAGTGTAAGATTTGATGCCATCTAATGGTGAGGTTTATGGATAGCAACCAATTTAATACCATTTCCTCTGAGCAATACAGTATTGTAGTTTTACTGTTTAATACAGCTGCGCTGGTCGAGGACAGCTAGTAATAAAATTTAACAATCAAATAAATAAATGTAATTAATGCTCATCAGGTTTGTACTTTCATGTTTCATTTTGGGGGCGGGGAAGGAAGGGGGAGAAAAAAAAAAAAAAAAAACAGAATGGCAGTTAGACTTCCGCAGCATTCTTGTTACCATGGTAACAAATCATTTTCCAGTTAGCCTTCTTTTGAAATTTGGGATGATGTTCGGAGTCAAGATGTTAAAGTTAATGACCATTAGAAAATGTGGGTCCCATGCTTGGACCAGTTGAGAAGCCCTCATTACTTACCGCTGAAGTTTGGCCCGCGCTGCGGTGCGCCATGGAATGTACCCCACACAGCCGGCCCGAGGAGGCCGCAACCCTACTGAAGATGTCCGTCGTGATGCTTTCATGAAAACACAATAGGAAAGCTTATTGTATCTGGAATGCCAGCCTCACACCCCGCACATTTATAACAACTGTGATGTATTACCAATTCTGTACGTGGCTTTCCCCGGGTTCCTCCTCATCACTCGACTGGAGATCTCGTGTGTATCTCTAGCTGGAGGTTTCAGCCACAGATACTGCTGCACCACACACACACACACACACACACACAGTTATACAAACATTGTGTTTCCTCCTCTGTACATGTTCGACCCCCTCAATTCCAACTCCTTAATCTGGTCTCCAAATGTCCCATCTACACAATCCCCTATTAACCCCCTTCCTCAGCATCCACATCTCTCCTAATGAGGATTACAGCATCCTCTTCTCCACTGTTTGTGGGTCAGAACCACTGTTTCTAAGCTGCACATCACAGGTCCCACTACTGTCCTTGTAACTTCAAAGTCGTGGATCACGCCCGCCACTCTACACCCTCCCCTCCACCCTGCCTGCACTCCCCAAATTCTAGGGCACAAACTAGTTTCATCTTACCTGCGAGTCCGTCCCTTTACTGTTTATGAGCACCTTCGTTATTACGGACTTTATTAAAAAATTATCTGAGAGATAAAGCAGAAGAGACACACGTCAGGAGTTTTGGCCGAGTTAGCATCTGTAGTGTGAATGACCTGTAGGTGGACCCACCCACTAAGGGGTTCCTTCTGATGTCCAAGACACATAGAGTGGAGTTGGACTGAAGCATCTTCTCCAGAACTTTAGCTCCATCGTTGGAAATGCCACATCGCTGGAGGTCCAGCGCTTCAGGATCAAAAATATATATATATATATAACGTGAGTACGGGAATATTGGCAAAGTTGTGGAACTTCTATTTTTGAACCCACAGACCTTTGACCCACAGGTCTTCGGCGAGTTCTTGAGCGAGCGATTCCACACCTCGGTCCCCAATTAAGATGTTGTCGTTAAGTGTGATCCTGCGGAGCCCACCCATCGCCTCGAACTCCGCCTTCCGGTACCTCAGCGTGTCCACCCAGGCCGTGCTGTGTCTCTTTACTGCCTGGTGCTGATGGAAATATCAAAGAATTTTTAAATTCTAGTCTCAGACTTTAGTTTAAAGTGATCTTTTTTGCATACTGGGCAAGACTCTGCTTGGCATTCAAACATGTGTGCACATTTGGGGGTTAAAACCCTGAAGTCCACCAAAGGTTACCCATGTGGGTTCCTGAGCAAGGCCCTCAACACTTAAGGAAAGCATCAAGACTGACCCTGTGTTCTGTATAACTCAACAAGTTAAAATAAAGCAACGATAAACTTACCTTTATAATTTTAGCCATATGCTCTGCACCTCGCCAGGTGATATTACAGGCGCTGAAGTCCAGTGTTCTGATGCTCATGGAATATTTAACACTCTGGCAAACAGCTGAAGACAAAGTGACACAGTTGTCATAAAGCATCTGAGGAACGGTGATTAAAATCACTTACGCAACTCACTTTCGAGGCCGTCATCCGAAATGGGACACTGCGCTAGAGACAGAGACTCCAACGAGACGTTCTTATCCAAACCCTATTGAGGGATAAAGACCCTGTAATCATTACAACCACAGGACGGCAGAATTTTAAGATAGAGGAGATCGTCCCTCTGCGTTCCCCTACTTTGGTCAGCAGGTCGAGGTCCCGCTCTCTCAGCGGCAGGCCGTGCAGGTGCAGCGTCTGAATGCTCTGGGAAGCACACAGGCATCTCTGAACGGCTTTGCAAAGATGCAGCGTCACGCTTTTCGACTGGATGGCGGGAATCCTCTTCTGACAGGAGGCCTTATAGGGATCTGCAACGAGATCAGATAAGTGTGTGGTTCCGAGCAGAGTGCAGACAGCGGGTGAAATACCAACCGTGGCATCCGAGACTGGCGAGGTAGTGACTTCTGACGCCGACGTGATGTAGCTGTTTGTTAACAGCCAAGGCTGATAGAATGGGGGCCCAATCTGGGGAACCCACAACGTCTCCATTGAAGTCCAGCATCCCGGGACTCAGTCCTGAGGACACTACGGAGACCGGAGCCACGCCCAGAGATGCGCACACTGATTCGTAGCAGCCCTTAAAGTCCTGAGCCCCTCTGCGTCGCGTCTGAGCCGAACCCTGCATCTTGTATGAACAGCTGCAGTGATCTACAATATATCAGGGGTTAAAACGACAGAAGAGAAATAATAATAATAGGATTTTATTTGTAACTCACTTTTCACTTTGTAAAATCTCAAAGTGCAACAATAATGGCAAACATCCAACACTTAAAAAAATTAAATAAATTTTTTTTTTAAAAATTAACTATTATGTATGGGGCCGCACGGTGGCTTAGTGGTTTAGCACGTTCTCCTTTCAGCACTAGGGATTCCTGGTTCGAATCCCCATCTGGGTGGAGTTTCCATGGTCTCCCCGTGTCCGTGTGGGTTTCCTCCGGATTCTCCGGTTTCCTCCCACAGTCCAAAAACATGGATCAAGTCAATTGAGTTCTTCAAATTGCCCCATAGAGTGTGTCTGTGTGTGAGTGAGTGCCCAGCGATGGATTGGCACCCTGTCCTGGGTGTATCTGCCCAGTGCTCGAAACATTCTCCCCTGGATGGGCATGGGGAACCCCCCCGACCCTAATAGAGGATAAAGTGGAAGATAATGGATGGGTACTATGTGTGTATCAATGCATCAACAATTATATGCTTTTTTAAAAAGAAAAGTCTTGAACAGAGCTTTAAAAATATCCAGGCTCTGCACTGACCAAAGCTGGACCGGGAGACAGTTCCAGAGACGTGGTGCAGATGAGCAAAATATGGGATTGTTATGCTTACCACACATGACGTACCTCAAAATTCCTCTATTGTATTGATGAACCTACCAAACTATAATGGGGGTCCCACACGTCACCACAACTAGCTGTGCGAGACTGAAGGCTGCACTGTATATTAAACTACAGGATTCTGTCTTTGGGTTGGTGTAAAAGGAGTGTTCTCACTGAGCATATTAGGGTGTAAGATACATTTAGGGCTTAAAACATCAGGTTCCTTTCTCAAATGCCACCTGATTATACGCTCATGTCTCTCTTCTTTCTGAAAGAGAGTGGAAAACCTAATTAACCTTGTATTGTTCATTCATTCATTATTTTCAGCTCTATTCTATATTTGGGTCGCGGGGGGGGGGGGTTCCCCATGCCCATCCAGGGGAGAACGTTTCGGGCGCTGGGCAGTTACACCCAGAACAGGGCGCCAATCTGTCGCTGGGCACACACTCACTCACACAGACACACTCTATATGGGGCAATTTGGAGAACTCAATTGATCCATGTTTTAGACTGTGGGAGGAAAACCGGAGAACCCGGAGGGAACCCACGCGGACACGGGGAGAACATGGAAACTCCAACCAGATGGGGATTCGAACCGGGAATCCCTAGTGCTGAGAGGCGAACGTGCTAACCACTAAGCCACCGTGCCGCCCATGTTTGTATTAACGAAGATACCAATTAAAAAACAATACCAATTAAACCTCAGCTGCCTCAGTGACGTTTAAAGTTCACACCAAGTGTACAAACCTGCATTACCCAAACAGCTTTAACCGCTTCACCGACACAGTTAATCTGTTAATCCGCTGTTTAAAACGCCGTGTATTAAAGTCATACGTGCTTTATTTGTTTGTTTTTCACCTGTTTGTTGCGCTGCTACCCGACCGGCCGCCTCCAGGGAACATTTGTTGTTATAACCGCCTCCGTTTTAAAACGGCTTCAGGGCGTGTCCCAAACCGCACCCTGCCCACTACACGGCACGTACAAGAGCGGTAAACGGAGCGCGTGACTTATACTCTATCTAGTACAGTATAAGAGATTTGAGACGCGGCCAGTTTCTTCCCGCTTAGTGGTTTCTAAAAGCTGCTCGCTCTACCGCCCCCAAGCGGACAGAAGTAAACACGATGGAACTGAAACGAACTTACAAACCACTAAACGCATCGAGGGCGGCACGGTGGCTTAGTGGTTAGCACATTCGCCTCTCAGCGCTAGGGATTCCCGGTTCGAATCCCCACCTGGGTGGAGTTTCCATGTTCTCCCCGTGTCTGCGTGGGTTTCCTCCGGGTTCTCCGGTTTCTTCCCACAGTCCAAAAACATGGATCAAGTTAATTGAATTCTCAAAAATTGCCCAATTAAGAGTGTGTATGTGTGAGTGAGTGTGTGCCCAGCGATGGATTGGCGCCCTGTCCTGGGTCTATCTGCCCAGCGCCCGACACGTTCTCTACTGGATGGGCATGGGGAACCCCACCGCGACCCTAATAGAGGATAAGAGGAAGATAATGAATGAATGAATAAACGCATCGATTAAAACCGAGTTTGTCTTAAAATGCCACCGATAATGCGCTAAGTTTGGAATTATAAATAATAAATAATAAAAACAAATTTATTTATTAGTTTGCAATACCTACATAGCTGGCGGACGACTGATAGTTTACTGCGGATTAAAAAAATAAGTCACAGAAGTTTTTAAAAAAAGAGATAAATACAGATTAACGTTGAATTTACATTTTTGTAAACGTTTTAAAAAGTTAGGACTCAGCATTGAAGTCCTCCGATGATAAAACAACACAGAATAACTAACTCTGTGCAGCATTTGTAATTATTTTCAGTATATATCTATACATTTATATCCACCCATCCATTTAATACACTCTATAGACACAGGTACCACGACACGCCTTTAAGATCCATTCATTTCAGTGTTGCAGTCAGTCCTTCAGCCACAGGTGTAGAAAATTAACCACAAAGCCACGTATTTGGGACGTATATGTCCCTCCAATGTGGAGGAAACAGTTTGGGGAAGGTCCTTTCCTGCCATGACTGTGCCCCACTGCACAAAGCATGGCCTTCTGGAGGCCTCCCATTACTTGTGGTGTGTCCCTGCCTTACATCAGCACCCCCACCCCTCCCATTATTAATAATGCATGCATTCTAACTTGTGCCACATTGTAAGTTCTTTTGTACAGAATGTGTGTAAATCTGGCTTAGTGGTTTAGCATGTTCTCCTCTCACCGCTAGGGATTCCCGGTTCGAATCCCCATCTGGGTGGAGTTTCCATGTTCTCCCCGTGCCCGTGTGGGTTTCCTCCGGGTTCTCCGGTTTCCTCTCACAGTCCAAAAACATGGATCAAGTCAATTGAGTTCTCCAAATTGCCCCATATGGAGTGTGTGTGTGTGTGTGCCCAGTGATAGATTGGAGCCCTGTCCTGGGTGTATCTTCCCAGCGCCCGAAACGTTCTCCCCTGGATGGGCATGGGGAACCCCTCCCCCCGCGACCCTGATAGAGGATAAAGCAGAAGATAATGGATTGATGGATGGATGTGTGTAAATCAGTGATTTATGGTTAGAAACCTCAAACCCGGACTCATTAAAGCAGTGCGCATCAGTGAGCTGAGTGACACAATGAGATATTAATTTCATTTAAGCTGAATCACTCCTTTAATGGTAAAGGAAAAAAAATCAGTGAACATGGAAATGAGACTCCAGACCTCATTGGTTCTGAGCAACTTTCCCTTGGAAAGCAGTTGCAAATCCAGGCCGGCCTGTTTTGAATGGCCTCTGCAAGGTGGGAAATACTTTAGAGAAGTGACTTGCTTTTCTTTTTTTACGTGCACATACTGGATGTTACACAAACTCCAACACAACTGGCTAACGATGGTCCGTCACTGAGGGTGGACTCGTGTGCATGTACATGCATTTGGACTTACAGCAGACGCAGTGCTGACTAATCCACTCACGATACGTGTGTTCATTCTGATTCGGATTTTTAGAAAAGATTAGTCCACCAGTCCTCCGAATCTCACGGTCTGGTGCGTTTTGGAGCTCAAGTCCTGCCTTCTTCCCCTTTACACCACCACCAAGGACATGCAGTGATACTGATGCAAAGTGGCTGTCTAAGCAAACACCCTACTGTTGTGTTTACCTCCATAATCAGGACGATGTGGAATCAGAGGTTTGAAAAACCTACATTTTGGGGATGGGGGGGGGGGTCATTAAGTTCCTGCGACATTCTAACCCATGTGCAAATGAATACACAATGATCCCCCCCCCCCATGACCCTAATATAGGATAAAGCGGAAGATAATGAATGAATGAATGAATATTGCCTATTATTATCCACAATGCATGGCAAAAACATGGATTTAAGGTAAATTGGCTGCTCTTATTTGCCCCTATATAGCATTTGTGCCCAGCAATGGATTGGCGCCCTGCTAGGCACCCAAAATGTTCCCCCCTCGATGGGCAACCCTGAGCCCACATGGTTCACAACCCTGAAAAGTTGTATTGTAAGTTGTATGAAAGCCCATTTTAGTCGATGGGTGTTAGACTTCCAGCTTATGATCGCTGTTATAGAAAGTGATGTGGTGGCGCAATAACATATGTACATAGCTATGTCTGCTACCCAGTTTGAGAGGTGTATATAGGGCTATTAAAAATAAAAAAAATACCTGAGAAAAATAATAAACAATAAACACTCACATGCCACTTTATTAATTACACCTCATTGTGTATATCCTCACTGCCCATTAGATCAGCTCCACTCATCATAGAGATGGACTTTGTAGTTCTACAATTACAGTTTGTAGTCCATCTGGTTTCCTACATACTCTGCTAATTTCCTTTTTACTTTGTCTCCTAATGTACTGGACCCCCATAGAGCAGGTACTGTCTGAGTGGTGGATGGTCAACTGCAGTGACACTGATGTGGTGGTGTTAGTGTGTGTGTGTCATGCCTTATCGCTTCACCTAAATAAAATATAATGAATTTTGAATCATAAACAGTTTGCCCCTCCATCACTGCTCACAGGACCCATCTGAGGGCTAGATTATTGACATGGAGGGGGGTTAATAAACTGCTGTGTGTGATCACTGCAATGCTGGAAAGCATCCACCACCCAAAGTACACCTGCTCTGTGAGGATGCAGATCATTAGACTAGCAAAGTATGTAGAGAAGCAGATAGACTACAGGCTGTAAGTGTAGAAGTGCAAAGTCCATCTCTTTGGTACTAGAGCTGATATAATGTAAAATAAGGTGATCATGCTGAAACAAAAAAAGGGGCTTCCCTAAACTGTTTGTATTGTCCCGAGGACAGAGTTAGGGGCTTGATTTTAACAGGAGTCCCAACTAGGGGGCATTAGTATCCCTGGAGCCTGGTGTTGAGGGGGGTAACAACCTTAAGAACCTAGGTTCGAACCACCACAATTAAAAGTACTTGGATTTTTAAAGTTTTTATTTCTCTTCTCATTGATCTTCTCTTAACTAAAACTCTTGTCTTTATTTTTTTTTTACCTAACCTGATTCTATATGTGCAAATGTGGCGCTCGATGACGTCATGCGTATGGAAATGACCGAGTGCAGGTCATTAAGTCAGTTTCAGATCCTGTTTGCGCGCTGCACAGCAGAGAGGAGCGCACGGAGCAGAGAGGAGCAGTGAGGAGCCAGGCAGCTGGGATGCTTTAAGACAATGGTCTTCTCTGCGTCTTAAGTAGGGAAGATTTCCAAAAAGAGGTGCTGCTGGATGAGAGAAGTTTGGACAGAGTCGCAGTGGAGTGCGTAAAAGACCCGAGCAGCTTTGCGCGGTTTTGGAGACGAGAGCAGCGAGCGAGTCGGGAGTTTTGGTGAGGAGAAGGTAACGGGTTCGAACGTCAGGAGAGATGGCTGGGTGTTGTATGTCAGCGGAGGAGAAGGAGCGGCAGAGGATCAATCAGGAGATCGACAAGCAGCTGCGTAAAGACAAAAGCAACGCCAAGCGTGAACTCAAGCTGCTGCTGCTGGGTAAGTGCAAGTGCTCACCTCACCACCACCTTATCATCACCATCTCACCACTACCTTACCATCACCACCACCACCACCTTACCATCACCATACGATCACCTTACCACCACCACCTTATCATCACCATCTCACCACTACCTTACCATCACCACCACCACCTCACCATCAGCTCACCACCACCTTACTATCACCTTACCAACCTCACCATCTCACCACCACCTCACAATCACCATCACCACCTACTTACCACACCTTAATAGCAGCAGGTCATCTGCTGCTGGCGCTTTTTAAATTATAACTATTTCAAGGCAAATGTAAAAGAACACAAACAGTTACTGTGCAATTGTGGTGATGGGGGGGGGGATTAAAGCAACAATATGCGAATTTTCAGGATGTTGGATGTAAAGATTTCCTGATTAATACAAGTCATGACATGTAATAAAATGATGTCCCAATGCCCTAGAACCTTATTAATTTAATCTAAAGCATTAATTCGATGCCACTGTGTGTATAGTGTATGAAACATTAGGTTGTCACCTGATCCTCATCACCAGCTCGGTGTATTTAGGTGTGGCTTTTTAGTTACTGTAGCATGGTTTGGAGAACTCTAGCTTGTGGCCGGGCTGCATACCATGGCTGCTCTGTCTATGCAAACGCATGCAAAGCAGGACTTCCTGTCATATTGTGCTATGAGCCAACTTTCCTTAAAAGCGCCGAGGCCTGACGATACAGCCGGCTTTTTATCCCATTAGGTTCATTTCATTGACCTCTACCCTGTGCAACCACACGAGTACCTGCCCGTCTGTTTAAACGGAACCCTGAAACAGGTTGGATTTAGGTGGCTCTTGAATATTAACATCGGTTCCATCACTGAAATCCTCGTCTGTCGTAGTTCTGTGTTCTGTCTGTTGTGGATAAAAGTAACAGCCGTGCTTACAATGTGGAAGACTAAGCACTATCCCAGTGGATTCATTATCCCACTGACC
The DNA here is from genome assembly GCA_019802435.1 of Corydoras maculifer. Lineage (NCBI taxonomy): Eukaryota > Metazoa > Chordata > Actinopteri > Siluriformes > Callichthyidae > Corydoras > Corydoras maculifer. The sequence continues at coordinate 1,724,046 of JAFMOD010000092.1, forward strand.
AACTCATCTCCAGAGACATGGACCGATCACATCAGCATGAGTCAGACCAATGAGTGTACAGATATATTTACAGATGAGGATCTAGAACGCATGTTGTATGTGTCCTCTATGTCACATCGCTGTATAGCTACATGAGTGGCATCAGCTGGTCTGAGGGTCAGAGGCCATGTTTGGAGCATGTTTGGAGTTGTTACCTGTTTTATGGAACTCTTAGGTGGATGCTGGATCTATAGAACGTCACTGAATTCAACCTGCTTCCAACAGTTTAGAAAATCTCAATGCAGTTTAATCACAGCAGCACTACACTTTACACTTGTACATCACAGGTTCCTGTGGAGATCATGCAGAACGTTGGAGTCGTGACTCAGTGATTAAGTTACCGGACTGATAACACAAAGTCTGATGAAATAAACCCTTAACATGCAAATCGATGACGGGAAGGGTTGTTTAAGAGGAAGGTTTATGGGTCGTTTCTCATTTATTAATAGAAACCAGACAGAACGGTGTGTTGAGAGATGCTGAGGGGTTGATACATTCTGGTATTTAACTTATGTCACACAAAGTGCTGAAGCTGACAGAACCCAGTCGGTTTGGGTGGAGACCTCATTATAATAAGGTTAGGAATCTGTCATAGGACTGAAATCTTCCAAAAATAAAATGAAGTTTCAAACTAGTGAGCATTAATTTGACTTGAGATGGGTGTGGCAGCTCACTGGTTAGGTGGTTAAATGTTTGGGCTTCGAATCCAGAAGCCATCAGTGTGGTGCCATGAACATTAATCAGGGGTTTTCCTGTTCTTATGGGTGTGGTAGCTCAGTGGTTAGGGTGTTAGGATACCAATCTAAAGGTTGTGGGTTTAAATCCCAAGTTCACTGAAGTTACCAATATAAGTCTTTAAGCAAGACCCTCAACCATCACTGCTCCTGCTGCATCACAGCCGACCCTGTGTTCTGACTCCAACCTTTAAGTTGAGACACTTCTAAGACGTTTTGGATAAAAGCATCTGCAAAAAAACAGGTCAGATGTGAGATAGGTCAGATATCAGATTATATTATTTAATAAACAAATTGCATTGGGATTCATTTATTAACTTATATACCAAAATTAAAAGAACTGCCCAAAAGGGCCCCTTTCTGCGTGCTGCACCATTCAAATTGGGTCATTTTCATTTGTTCTGAGTGCGATGGCGTCATTAGGATATTGGCGCAATGCTAATTTATGCAAATATGGGCAGCGCGGAGAGAGAGAGGGCGCCCGAAACATTTACTGTGAGTGGACTAATGCGCATGTGGGGTACGAGATCGGGTAAGAGACAGAACTGTTGGAATGGGGGGTTAATGTCTACTGACGGTTCTCCCTCTCATTGTGGCTTTGGTCACTGGAACACAAACACACACACACACACACACACACACACACACAGCTATATCCGAGCAATTTGTTAAACAAATCAGGCATTCGGACCATACCAACAACATTCCTTTTGCTAGTGATGCCCTTTTCTCCTTGGGGTGAGGCAGGGCTGGTGGTATTTGGACGTGAGGTGGAGCGATGGGCAGATGTGGTGGTGGTGAGGCTTCAGTTTCCTGTCACAATGTGACAATGACTGCAGTTTACTGATCCAAACGTCAGTATGAATAATAGAGTACATGTTGGTCGGAGAGCTGATTTGAATTCAGGAAAAGAAATAAAAATACAAAAATGTCAGCGTGAATATGAAGCTGGACTGAGGGGTTAGATGTAAATTAGTGATGGGACTGAACAGTTGCTTTGTTGGTGGCTGCAACACATTTATACTTACACACACATTATATATATAAAATTTTAATTCTTTAATCTGAATAAAAGACTTTTTTGTTTTCAATATATCTTTCCAGATTTCGTGATTGTTGAATCACGAAAGCACTCCTTCACCTCCGCCCTGTGTTAAAATATATCTTCTCTGTTGACGTAGTCAGCCTCATCTCGAGCGCACATCCAAACAACCCGACCCGATGCCATTTGACTTTCAAATAAATAAATCAATTAAACCTTCACTTCTGTAAAGATGACATTGAAAGTTCAACCAAAATTTAGACGTCTGCAATCTGGACTTCATTGGCATAAAACAAAGTTAATGGAGTGTCATTATGGATCTTCTGAACATTCTGAACTCATCATGGTGTGATGGAATATAATTAACACAGTTACACAAGTATGTTTTTAAGAAGTGGTGCTGATCGGCAGAGTCGGCGTTCTAATACACTAACTGTGTCTACCTCAGGAACTGGTGAGAGCGGAAAGAGTACCTTCATCAAACAGATGCGCATCATTCACGGCGCTGGTTACACCGAAGAAGACCGGAAGACCTTCACCAAGCTGGTGTTCCAGAACATCATCACCGCCATACAGGCCATGATCAGAGCTATGGAGGCTCTGGAGATCGTGCTGGGAAATGCAGAGAACAAGGTTTAGCTTGAATTCATATACTGAACCATAAATCCATAAAACTGAACCAAAAATTCAGTTATAACTGTAAAACTAACGATGGGCTGTGTTTGCAGACTTACTGCGATTTGCTGATTGAGGTGGATGTGGACAAGATGATGGAGCTGGAGGAGAGTTACGTGGATGCCATCCGCCATCTATGGAAGGACACGGGAATTCAGGAGTGTTACGACCGCCGTCGCGAGTACCAGCTGTCTGACTCTGCCAAATAGTCAGTGGCATTTAATCTCCATACTGCCTCCTAGTGGTGTTCTGTTTATTTGGCCTCTGGAATATTATAGAATTATTAGAGATCTTCAGAAAGCTGTCCACTGCGCACCATGGAGCTTGATTTTGGCTGTGCCAGTGTGTCTTTGCAGCGTTGGTATTTAAACGTAGAAAGGTTTTAAAGGTGGAGGAATGAAAATAGACTGTGATGAGCAGGGTGGAAGATAGGACCCCTAATGTATATTAATCTAAACATAGTTCTGTTTGTGTTCTTCCTGTGTCTCAGTTACCTGAGTGATCTGGATCGGATTGCAGACCCTGCATATTTGCCCACAGAGCAGGACATCCTGAGGGTGCGAGTGCCCACCACCGGTATCATCGAGTACCCATTCGACCTGGACAACGTCATCTTCAGGTGGCTTTGCAATCAAAAACTACCCTATTAAACTATCATTCAATAAGCACTTTAACAGGTTCTTCAACTGATTGTTCATTTATTCAGTTCTACTTACTGTGTAGATGGACTTTGTATGGAAAGTATGTAGAAAAGCAGATGAACTAGAGTCTGTAACAAAGTCCATCTATACAGTAAGTGGAAGTTAGTGATAATCAAGACAGTAGGTGTGTGATTTGTAATATATAATATAAAGTTTAGGGCACTATGGTGGTTTAGTGGTTTAGCACGTTCTCCTCTCAGCACTAGAGATTCCCGGTTCGAATCCCCATCTGGGTGGAGTTTCCATGTTCTCCCCGTGTCGGCGTGGTTTTCCTCCGGGTTCTCCGGTTTCCTCCCACAGTCCAAAAACATGGATCAAGTCAATTGAGTTCTCCAAATTGCCCCATATAGAGCGTGTCTGTGTGCGTGTGTGCCCAGTGATAGATTGGCGCCCTGTCCTGAGTTTATCTGCCCAGTGCCCGAAACATTCTCCCCTGTATGGGCATGGGAAACCCCCCCACGACCCTAATAGAGGATAAAGCGGAAGATAATGAATGAATGAATGAGTTTACCTTTAAATCTTGTTACTAATCTAACCCCATCACCAGGATGGTGGATGTGGGGGGACAGAGGTCCGAACGCAGGAAGTGGATCCACTGTTTTGAGAACGTGACCTCCATCATTTTCCTGGTGGCGCTGAGCGAATACGATCAAGTCCTGGTGGAATGTGACAACGAGGTCAGTGCAAACAGAGATTCATTCATACTTAAAGGTATAAAACATACTGTATCAGTCCAGCATTGACCTCCATCGTTCCTTTCTCCTCAGAACCGGATGGAGGAGAGCAAAGCTCTGTTCAAGACCATCATCACATATCCGTTTTTCCAGCAGTCCTCGGTCATCCTCTTCCTCAACAAGACGGACGTCCTGCAGGAGAAAATCGTCTACTCTCACATCGGAAACTACTTCCCCGAGTTTACAGGTAGGGTGAACTGGTCCCTGAGTAGATTCTGCTTACACTGCCATCTGATAAACAGTCTACATAAACAGTCACAAAGCAGCTTTACAGTGTCCTGAGCCTAAAAATCTTTGACCCCCAAAAATCAAAGAGAAACTTTGTGCTGACCTAGGCTCAATTGGGCAATCCTCTTTAAGTGTGTGTGTGTGTGGGGGGGGGGCAGCATCAACAGTGCAGGACATTCATGTACAGCTTTTGCAATGATCAGGTGTCAATTTTCAAAAATTAGAAAAACTAAGGCGGCACGGTGGCTTAGTGTTCAGCACGTTCGCCTCTCAGAGCTAGGGATTCCCGGTTCGAATCCCCATCTGGGTGGAGTTTCCATGTTCTCCCCGTGTCCGCGTGGGTTTCCTCCGGGTTCTCCGGTTTCCTCCCACAGTCCAAAAACATGGATCAAGTTGATTGAATTCTCAAAATTGCCCCGTTTAGAGTGTGTATGTGTGAGTGAGTGTGTGCCCAGTGATGGATTGGCGCCCTGTCCTGGGTCTATCTGCCCAGCGCCCGAGATGTTCTCTCCTGGATGGGCATGAGGAACCCCACCGCGACCCTAATAGAGGATAAGCGGGAGATAATGAATGAATGAATGAATGAATAGAAAAACTAAATCACTTCAGTGAGGTCCTGCAGGACTGCAACGCCACTAATTCAACAGAAATCCAGGTTCTGTCCAATAACTTGCCCTCGTTGACGTGGTGCTCCAACAGTGTTATGGTTGAGGAGCTGATGATATCAAAGAAAACAGATAAGAAAAGCAGTTAAGAGTGAGTAAAGCTCAGTAATTAAGTCGACAGAGGTTGATTTCTGACACAGTGCAGCATGTGACTCCGGCATCACTGACTAGAGCAATTCTCTTCTCTAATCCTCATTTTACAAATTATATTCATTCATCCATTATCTTCCGCTTTATCCTCTATTAGGGTCGCGGGGGGGTTCCCCATGCCCATCCAGGGGAGAACATTTCGGGCGCCAATCTATCGCTGGGCACACACTCACTCACACAAACACACTCTATATGGGGCAATTTGGAGAACTCAATTGACTTGATCCATGTTTTTGGACTGTGGGAGAAAACCGGAGAACCCAGAGGAAACCCACACAGACACAGGGAGAACATGGAAACTCCACCCAGATGGGGATTCGAACCGGGAATCCCTAGAGCTAAGAGGAGAACGTGCTAAACCACTAAGCCACCGTGACGCCCTTTACAAATTATATATTTTACAAATGTATAAATTCGGAACCTGATAGGTTTTCTTCATTGGACAGTACATTGCTAGTTTTGTTGGATTATGCGGTGGTTAAAGTGTTAACACTATATTTGCTTCATGGAAGCTACATGATGTCATCTGAAGGCTAATTTTGTAAACGAGTCAGTAAAATTTGTCAGCGTGATGGTTGAGTGGTATGACCAAGTTCACAAGCTGGTTAAAGAATCATAATATTGATACAATTTTCAAGCTAATGCACTGAATTGATTGCAATAAAATTGAAGGCCAGCTTTGTAGATGAATCAGCACAGTTTGCCAGTGTGCTGGTTAAGTGGTATTAGCGAGCTCACGACCTGGTTTAAGAGTCGTAATGCTGATTTCTGTAAGCTACATCAAAATAAAACAAGCCTACGAAGGTCGATTTACTTCATGTTTTGTCTTCCTTCTTCTAGGAAGAGCACAAAAGCATCATGAGTAAAATCTAAAATAATGAAATCTACAACTAAACTACAATAGCATACTATAGTAGCATTAGTACAGCTAGCTAGAATAACAGCTCTTCTAATAATACTGATTTAATACAACATGGTCAGCACACGGACAAACTCTGCTGATTTGCTTAAGAAGCTGTCAGTCGAATGACATCACTTCTGTGCACATTAGACCACATTAGTAAATCCATCCATCCATTATCTTCCGCTTTATCCTCTATTAGGGTCGCGGGGGGGGTTCCCCATGCCCATCCAGGGGAGAACATTTCGGGCGCCAATCAATCGCTGGGCACACACTCACATACACACTCTATATGGGGCAATTTGGAGAACTCAATTGACTTGATCCATGTTTTTGGACTGTGGGAGGAAACCGGAGAACCCGGAGGAAACCCACGCGGACACGGGGAGAACATGGAAACTCCATCCAGATGAGGATTCGAACCAGGAATCCCTAGTGCTGAGAGGAGAATGTGCTAATCACTAAGCCACCATGCCGCCACACATAGTACATTACCGTCTTCAATGCCCTTAAATGCCAAAATGACAATGTAGCCTCCCTGTCCAAGTGATCACCATTAAAACAAATCAAATTGGTCATGAAGGGTACAAAATCAAAGTAAAAGTCCAAGTGGATATGGAAATTAAATGCTTTAAACCCACCACTGAACGCATTCATGTGTCCGCAGGTCCCCAGGGTGACGCCAAGGCGGCGCAGGAGTTCATCCTGCAGATGTACATGCAGCAGAACGAGGACAAAGAAAAAACCCTTTATTCACACTTCACCTGTGCCACCGACACGGAGAACATCCGCTTGATCTTCGCCGCGGTCAAGGACACCATCGTCAGGGGCAACCTGAAAGATTTCAACCTGGTCTAAAAGCAGCTGAATACTTTAAACCCGAGCCTGAAACTCTTACTTTTGACCCCCCATTCCCCAACAGAACAATCTATCTTTTCTTAAGTCGGCTGGAGAGCTGGACAGGTTGTAAAGGTCTAGGTGAAAATGGAGATCGTAGAAGAGTTCTTTTATCATGTTCCGCTGCGGCCTTATCCCACGCCTGCAGACACACATTCTCTACGGTTCTCTTCCAAGTAAAACGATAGATAAGAACAAGTCAGGCTTAGCTGCCGCTGATGTGGCCTCTGATTTTAGAGAGGGGTGGGGACCGATTTCGTTCTTGGGAAATGTTACAAAACGCTCCAGTAAAGAGTAAAGAGGAAGAAGCTGAAAACCGACTAGTAGGTCGAACACAGATTTAATGCAGTGAAATAAAATAAATCTTAAATGTGCCTTAATGGCTTATGCCTTCAATACTTTCTAACATCTTCTGTGTATATATATATATATATATATATATATATATATATATATATATATATATATATATATATATATATATATAAATGCTGTAGATGAAATTTATTAAAGAAAAAAAAATATCTTCTGTATAAGATTTAGTTCTTTAATGATCTTTATAGTGTATGAATATATAGATATGTAAACAATTTAAAAGAGATATTTTTTTTCTTTAAATTAACTTTATTCTTTAAATTATTTATGTATTTAAATGAAGTTTTGCCTTAAACCTAAATAAATATAATGGAATAAATCTGTCTGTCTGACTGAAATTAATAAAACTTTAAATTATAGACAGAGAGAGAACACCCACCCAAAACACACACACACACACACACACACACACACACACACACACACACACCTATATGTTTTTGGTTATCAGCTACCGACCTCTCCTCGTCCGGGCTCTATCCATGGTCCTGATCTTTGCACTGATTTATGAATTAACTTATAAAGTTCATTATAAATATAGAACCAACAACACCAGCAAACATCTAATAAATATAACACAAGTCCCCCCAGGTGCTGTTATTCAGCCGGGACACTACAAACCACAGAAATAATAAAAAAAATTCTCAAAATACATGTATTTTATTAAAATAAACAAAAATCATCTATTCAGTAAAACGCAATAAATTATTTTGGAACGAAATCGCCGACTTCTGACAGTTTTTTATGAAACATAACAATGTCAAGTCAAGTTTATATATATATATATATATATATATATATATATATATATATATATATATATATATATATATATATATATATATATATATGTATGGATGGGGTGGCACGGTGGCTTAGTGGTTAGCATGTTCGCCTCTCAGCGCTAGGGATTCCCGGTTCGAATCCCCATCTGGGTGGAGTTTCCATGTTCTCCCCGTGTCTGCGTGGGTTTCCTCCGGGTTCTCCGGTTTCCTCCCACAGTCCAAAAACATGGATCAAGTTAGTTGAATTCTCAAAATTGCCCCCATATAGAGTGTGTCTGTGTGAGTGAGTGTGTGCCCAGCGATGGATTGGCGCCCTGTCCTGGGTCTATCTGCCCAGCGCCCGAGACGCTCTCCCCTGGATGGGCATTGGAAACCCCACCGCGACCCTAATAGAGGATAAGCGGGAGATAATGAATGAATGAATGAATATATATATATATGGATGTATGATTTGGTGTTAAGTTTGTGACGCATGGCGGACGGAAGATGGCGGCGAGCGAGAGACACGAAGTCTCCCGATATACTTCTATACTTCTAGGATTCAGTACAACTTAAACTAATAACTTGAGCTACTTATAACTTTATTTGTACCAGCGGCTCGCTCTTTGGAAACTAAAAAATCTCGGCCACGACGTCCAGTTACTGACCGAACGCAGAGAGTAACCCCGCGGGAAGCTAACGCCAGCTCGCCTGGAGCTCAGGGAAACCAAACATTGACTTTAAGTCCCGTAGCGGGCGTAACAATGTCGGAATCTTTAGCTTACCGGAGTCTATCGACGGTCCCACTGCTTTCTTGGGTCGCTGACCGGCTGACGGACCGCGGGGCTGTGATCGCCATTAAGTAACGCAGAGCAACATCCGTGAGGCACGCTGAGGAGAGGAGAGGAGAGGGGCTGGTTATCAAGATTTTGCCCCGGAGGTTCTCCAACAGGGCGGCACGGTGGCTTATTGGTTAGCACGTTCGCCTCTCAGCGCTCGGGATTCCCAGTTCGAATCCCCATCTGGGTGGAGTTGTGTTCTCCCCGTGTCCGCGTGGGTTTCCTCCGGGTTCTCCGGTTTCCTCCCACAGTCCAAAAACATGGATCAAGTCCTTTGAGTTCTCCAAATTGCCCCATATAGAGTGTGCGTGTCTGTGTGATCGATTGGCGCCCTGTCCTGGGTGTATCTGCCCCGAAACGTTCTCCCTTGGATGGGCATGGGGAACCTCACCACGACCCTAATATAAGGATAAAGCGGAAGATGATGGATGGATGGGTTCTCGAACAGTGACAGCAAGTGTGCTTAGACATCTGTACCACAAACCGGCGCTTCGGTTTCCGGCCAGGCTCTTCATCTCCACACCAAATGTGTCTTCAGCTCACATAGCTCAGCCAGGCAGCTCACAACACACGGCTTACATTACATTACATTTACATTTAGCAGACGCTTTTATCTAAAGCGACTTTCAAGGTTATGTGGTTAGCATGTTCTCTTCTCAGCGCTAGGGACTCCTGGTTCGAATCCCCATCTGGGGGGAGTTTCTATGTTCTCCCCGTGTCTGCGTGGGTTTCCTCCGGGTTCCTCCCACAGTCCAAAAACATGGATGAAGTCAATTGAGTTCTCCAAATTGCCCCATATAGAGTGTGTTTGTATGCGTGTCTGTGTGAGTGAGTGTGTGCCCAGCGATGGTTTGGCACCCTGTCCTGGGTGTATCTGCCAAGCGCCCGAAACGTTCTCCCCTGGATGGGTATGGGGACCCCCCCCGCGACCCTAGTGTAGGATAGAGTGGATGATAATGGATGGACAGACTTACAAGGTGAGCACAGGGTTAATCACAACATCCCTGCAGCAATGAGGGTTAAGGGTGTTGCTCAAGGACCCACACTGGTAACTTCAGTGAACCTGGGATTTGAACTCACACCCTGAAGGTTGATAGCCCAACGCCCAAACCACTGAGCTACCGCTCCCTAAAACTACACCAGAGTTATTCTGTTTGTTAGAACGGACTTCCTTAATAAATTCTTTTCGAGCCAATTTTTAATTGGGGGCGAATTCAATCAGCTACAGGAAATAGTCCACTCCTCTCTAGACTGATTTCTAGGATTAGGCCCCCCTCAGGCGATATGGTTATAGATACCAAATTAATTAATCAAATTTTTGCAGAATACTATGCTAACCTGTACACTTCCGAAAATCACTCTTTGACTCTTTCAGACTTCACCATTTTCGATAAGATACTATTCCTTCAGATTGAGCCTACACAACGTGAGGGGTTGGGCCCCCCATTACAGAATCGGAGATACAAGAAGTTATTAAGTCTCTGCAGATTGGCAGGTCCCCAGGCCCTGATGGACTCACACCTAAGTTCTACAAAGAATTTTCAACTTTGCTATACCCCAAATTTGGGCAGGGTATAAAACAACTCACTTCATAATGGCTGCCTCCCCTCGTCCGGGATCTCTCCATGGTCCTGATCTTTGTAACTGAAAGAACTGATGGAACTGGATTAACGTCAGAGTTCATTATAAATATAGACACATTAACACGAACAAACACCTAATAACCATAATAAACCAATGTTAATCAGACGGGACACTACAAACCATAGAAAAAAAAAAAAAAAATCAAAATACATAAGTACATGTATTTTATGGAAATAAAACGAACAGTCAACAATTAAATTCCTAATTGCGTTCTTTAGGCCACCACCGGATATTTATAACTGTCCCTGGCATCCGGCAGCTCATTAAGAACCCACTGCGAAATAAGAAATACAAAAGTACAATTACAGTCCCAAGGATTTATTTTTAATTGAGCATTTCTGCCTCCTTGTGGCATTTCAGGTTTAAAATGTATTGAAAAGTGGGATATAACAGAAAACCCACACTGAACCCAAACAGACCGAACCTGGAGCTTACAGTGGCAATCTCTGGGCTCCTGAAATTGATGATCTTCCCAAACGCTTGGGAGAAGATTGGTAAATGAGCAATCCTGCCCCCTAGTGGTATTTCTGCTACAAATTAAAGTGGTGAACAGTGGTGCCAAGCTGGCTAGATTATTTTCAGGTAGGTCTGATTCCTGTGCTAGATGTGGTCAATCACCAGTGGACCACATACATATGTTTTGGACTTGCCTATAGTTAACCACATTGAGATCACCCCTGAGTAATGCTATACAGAAATAAAAAGTCTTTTTAAAAATTTACCTGGGGCTCCATCAGTTTATTTATATATTTCAGTTTTATTTTATATATACATAAATATGTAATGGCTGTGTCTCCATAGGTAGTGTTTGTCTCGAGGGTTAGGAGGGAATAGGTTGCCATTGTTATTCAGTGTATAATCTGTTTAGCCATCTCATTTGTAGCTCATGTGCAAAAAAAAGTGTGTGACGCATGCCAGGGATACGTCTATATACACACACACCACTTTAAGTTCACCTCAGTAATCAGCTCCACCCACCATACACATGGAAAAATGTAGTTCTAGGAGTACAGATTGTAGTCCATCTGTTTTCCTACAGGGGGCGCAGTTATCAAGTGGCTGGTGAGTGTGTATATAGACTGCTGCTTTTAAAAGAAGTTCAAACAAACGCATTTTCATGTTACACAGTGACGAACCATCTATTTACAAAGTCCCATACAAGAAGTCTTTTGCATTTCTGTTAAGGCACAGGGTATTATGATCTGGGGTGGGGGGCAGGGGTCGCCTCCTGGGTGTGACCTCAGGCATTCTTAAGGCCACCACCGGCTATTTTGGCAAACTGTCCCTGGCATCCTTCAGCTTATTGAGAACCCACTGCAAAATAAGAAAAACGAAGCACAATTACAGTCTTCAGACTGATTGTTAAATGAGCAATCCTGCCCCCTAGTGCTATTTCAGGTTCTAAATGTATTAAAGGTGGGGTATAAGAGAAAACCCATACTGAACCCAAACAGACCGAACTTGGAGCTTACCGTGGCAATCTCTGGGGTCCTGAAATTGATGATCTTCCCGAACTCTTTGGCATGAAACACCGACTTCACCCGTTCCTATGGGACACAGAAGCTTCTGTGAGATACATATCTTTAGTACACATGATGGGCGCGGTATGGCCTTTGCTCAAGATGTTTTACTCCCAAAGTAGGAAAAACTCCTAAGAACTAACTGAGGAATAATGCAAATCCACACAGATCTATGTTCTTCCTTCACCATCATTTACAGTTGGCACTTATACATTGTTTAGCTACAGATGAATTGTGTACCCCCCCCCCAGCTGTACCTTGGCCTCGATACGCAGTCGTCTCTCCTCCACAATCGAGGGATCTTTGGTGAACTCATCAAACAGATACTGCCACTCGCAGGTCAACTGGCCGAACGTTCCCTTGGTGACAAAGAATATTCCCCTGAGGAAAGATACCGAAATAGGAGGAGTTGGAACATGAAATCAAAGCATAATATTTAATAATATATAGCTCAGCGGCTAGGGATTCCCGGTTCGAATCCCCATCTGGGTGGAGTTTCCATGTTCTCTCCGTGTCTGCGTGGGTTTCCTCCGGGTTCTCCCACAGTCCAAAAACATGGATCAAGTTAATTGAATTCTCAAAATTGCCCCGTTTAGAGTGTGTCTGTGTGAGTGAGTGTGTGCCCAGCGATGGATTGGCGCCCTGTCCTGGGTCTATCTGCCCAGCGCCCGAGACGTTCTCCCCTGGATGGGCATGGGGAACCCCACCGCGACCCTAATAGAGGATAAGCGGGAGATAATGAATGAATGAATATAGCTCAGCGGCGTACCTCTTGGTGATCATCAGGAAGTCCGAGTCGTTCACCTTTGCATGAGCGAAGTACTTGTATTTTGCAAACCTTCCGTTTTCAATTTTCTAAAATACAGGAAGAACACGGATTAAACTACGGCGTGACCCCGTTACCTCTGCGTCTTATCGTCTACACAAATTCCACAAGACTGATATTATACAGAGAGACGGGGTGTCATGGAACGATGCAGAATATCCATCTGTAGATCAGTAATGGTTCAATTATTCTATTTATCTAAACACACAAACAAGCTCAAAATGACCAGTTGGTAAATAAGTTTGTTGCTGGAGCAGATTTAAATTTCAGCAGCAAATACCACTCTGATATTTAATCAGGTTAATCTCTCTGATAGAAGTATTTCTAATGATTCTTTTAAAAGAAAATACAAAGCATCAAGTAAAAACGATTCTGGATTCAGCTGACTTACAGGAACTTCACTACTGAGTTTCATTGCTGAAATCTAACACACAAACACAAGTATGAACATATAAACACCTGTATACTCATATTTACACAACTATATACATACCCCCCCACACACATATCTATATATATATCTATATAAAATAATGTTCGTCAGGTTAAAGTAAAGTAAGTTAAACATCATGGACAGTGTGGCATCTCTCTCATGCACAGTTTGATGCACCGCGTGTTATTTGAATATTGTGGGTCACATTATGAAGATTAACAAATATTCACAGAGAACAAAACTCTGCATAGTTTCAGTTATTACATTACTATTTCATCTCTTAAGTTTATAGTAAAATGTAAAAAGTATAACCAAAATTTTATATTAATTCTATTTAGAATAATTTGAGTTCAGCAACAATGCAGTCATATTTCAATATGTTTCCTATAAAGCAGGAATGATTTACACAGCGGTGTCCAAACTCACACAGGCAGCGAGATCAGACTGAAAACCAAACCAAGGGATGAATGAACTCAAAAAAAAAAAAACACATAGAATGGAGGTGTGTAAGGGAAATGCTGAAATCAGGTGACGGAAATGATGAGACATGAACTTTAAAAGGAATTTATTTAAAGTGGGAGGATTTGCATGCAATGTATGAATATTCATATATGAAGATAAAAACAAAAGGATTGAAATTAAGCTTTGTTGAAAAGACGCTAAAGCTAGCAAGACAGAACCCCTCTCCGGGACCAACGGGAACACGGGGATTCAGATCAGATTTAAACTGGTTGGCACCAGTCTCTGTCTACCAGGCACAGAAAAATGATCTGAAAACGCCGGGCCTAATCCCAATCTGTACTAGCGGTCCTTATTCTCATCCTCGTCACTGTCAGAGCTAGTCCATTCAGACAGGACCACTGTCTTCTGCGAAGTAGACAAGAGAGAGGAGAGAAGAGAACCAGGGTCAGATCAGCGTTTGCAGATAAACTCCAACTAGAACCTGAGCCACATGGAAAAGTCGAGCCGTTCAGGATTTTATAAATGAACATGTGTTTGTATTAAAACGATTTTTTTAAACTTGGCAACAAAATATTGTGTCATTCTTGTTGACTCAACTCAACACGTTGAGTTGCTGAAAGGTATTTAATATTTTAAAGAGCGCGTGCGGCGTGAGCTTGCCATAGGAGACACAATAATTGCACCGTGGCCCCCTGGTGGACAAATCCACAAAACCACCTATTATAAATCAAAGAACTGACTTATAAGCCACTTTAACAGATAGCCCATGTCTGCTGGACTACTACTGCAGATATCATACAGGTGGTGAAGGGTTCACAGTCATGGAGTGTCAGGGTGGTGCGTGCAGTGATGCCTGAAAACAACCATCTAATTAAGGTCCAGCCACCAGAATCAGTCACAATACCTGCTCTGTGTGTGTGATCTGTTATGAATTTGTTATTAAACTATTTCTGTCCTGTTCTGGTGTGTGGCCTTAAAGCAGAGTAGAAGTCATAATGTCAGGAAGTTGTGCAAATGACATGCAAATGTGTTGCATGCGGGAGCCAATCAGCATGCTGCGTGTGAGGTATCATTAGCATGCTGGGTGTGAGGCATTATGTCCCATGCTGAATCGAACATCAGGGTGAAATTTGTGTTTGTGAGAACCAAACTGAAATCAGTTGCATGCAGTTCTGCACAAACACATCAATCAAATGTACTTCTGACGGGTTCTGTACCAGTTCCCGAGTTCCACAGTGGTGAGGTGGTTAGCTGTGGGAACCCTGGACCATAGATCATTACTACTGTCTTGCATGTCTCATGTCTTTTTCTTGTAAGTGAAGAAGCTTAGAAATAAAGTAGGGAAACTGAGTCTATACGCTGCACTGAGTCGTATGGGTTCCTCTGCTGTGGTTTAAACCGATGTGAGATAACTGTATGGATGGGTCACCTGTAACATCTGACTGCCGACGCCCTCTCGCTCTTTATATGGTCTGATCACACCGTCCTCGTGAACAAATCTCGGTGGCCTCAGACTCTCCACGTCCTGAGCCGTCTCCGCCACCCTGCAAGAGAACACGGCATTTGGAGTGGTTGAATAGTCGATTCTGATTGGTCGACTTCTGCCATTTTGGTAAATAAGGACACAGTGCTTTTGCCAAGCTCGTAAAATTATTAGGTCAATATATCGGGTTGAGGAAAGTTTTTTAATGCTTTTAATGTCGTTTTGGAATGATTAAGATGCTAAACCACAATCGAGTCATTATTGCAAAATAAACTCTGAAAATGAGGAAAAAGACCACATGATTACATCTTACCCCTTAGGTCAAAACAAGAAATAAATCTTAACTTACCGTTTGATACCCTGAAAGGTGCTGCTTGCCATGTCAATGATGCCCCCTGTTGGTCGTGTGACCGCCCCTACAAGGCCTTTCCCAACACCTTTAAAAAAACCTGCTGCTCCATCCTTCTGCGCACCTACAAACAGATTCATATTGTAAAAATTCGTTCAGTGAAGAAGAACCTACCAAAGTACAGTTACGTATTCATTTCAACCTACCTTTAATGGGTTTAGTGATAATGCCGGTAAAACCGCTCACAAAGCCCTGTGTGGGACAGAGGCAGAAGCATCCCTTAAGCACTGTATCAGTTGTCATGTGACATCAGAGTACAAGGCAAACTGGGGGTTTAAACAGTCAATAAGTACAGGATGCCATCAATACTAAAAGACTCTAAAACAATGATCCCATGATCACAGCGGTCAGCACCCATTTACTAACTGTTCAATACAGGATATGAAGACATCATCATGAGACAATTAAATTTAGAGGGTGCAGTGTTTGTGATACTAACTGAGACGAGTCCTTTCCCTCCTCTGGTGAGCCCCTCTCTCAGCCCACTTGGCTGCTTGTTCATGGTCTCGCGTCTCTTTTGCTGATAATCCTCATCCATCGTCATGGCAGCCACTCCCTTGGCCATCGCCCCCGTGATCCGTGATGCCGCTCCGGCCAGACCCCCTGCCATTCAGACAGTGGAGGTGAGTTGAATTAATGTTCATAAGAAGCATAAAATTTTTTTACAAAAAAATAAGCAGCTCATACCGACAGCACCTCCCACGAGAGCCTTCATCCCCAAAGCCATGCCCTCCACAAACTCCTCAGGACCTTGAATCGCACCCTGAGGAACGCCAACATTTATGCTGCATCGATGATAATAAGCCACACTGACAGATAAGTTGTTCTAATGAACTCACCTGATAGGGCTCATAGAAGAACGCCTCCACGCCCTCAGATAGACCGCGGATCAGGCCGAACGGGTTTCCGAGGACGTCTAAGCCCAGGACGAGAACGTACATCTGCTTGATAGCCTGCAGAGAATCCAGATCCGAATTAAATCCAGCTAAACTTCCAAATTCAACAGGTTTCACTTATTTTAGAATAAATCATCCAGAAGAAACATGGGAACCTGTTTGGAGTAATGACGGATGACCTCCCACTGCAGCTGCTGCGTGGTACAGAACTGGAAGGTCAGCTCGAAGAACGCCAGCCTTAAGACGAGAACACCACCAAATTAAAATCCTAACATTCAGATTTTTTTACATTAGCGTCACCTACTGTAAAAATGGAATTTGTAGTTCTACAATTCCAGACTGTAGTCCATCTGTTTGTTCTACAGTACATACTGTGTACTCTAATAGTACCACCACAGAGCAGGTATTATTTGGTGGGTGCAGTATTGCTATCCCAGCAGTGTCACTGAGGTGTTTAAATAAAACTCCAGCAGCACTGCTGCACTAAAACCACCTCACCACATCAGTGTCACTGCAGAACTGACAATAAATTCACCACCAAAATGATACCTGTTCTGTGATGCTCCTGACCAAGCATCCACATGGGATGTCTCTGGGTTCTCTGGTTCCCTTCCACAGTCCAAAACATGGCTTCAAGGTGAGTTAACTGATCTTAATTGTCCCCATATAGAAAAAAAATCTGTATAATATAAGTGATATAATACAGAACTGCAATGGATTAATGGCGCGTACTTGAAGACGACGTCCTGGACGTCGGTCAGCGTCGCTCCGATGCTCTTCAGCAGCAGGTTGAGGGACTGAACCGGGATCACCTCGGTCTCTCGCTTCATCTTGTTTTCATCTTCCCCACCGGTACTCAACGAGAAGCTCAAATGGAGCTGGAAAGGCCCCACACCCAACCCCGAGAGTTACAGCATCACAAGGCAGTGCTTTTAATATGACGAGTGTAAATCAGAGGAGGTATGAGACTACGTACCTTGATGGGGGAGATGTGGAAGTACTCGTAAAGACTGATGGGGGACGTATCGGTCGCCGACACATGATTCAGTTCGCTCCTTAAATATTCAATGTCCTTGTTGAACAGCTCCACCTTAAACAAGTTTGCTCCACTTATTGTTCATGTTCACAGTTCCACTTACTGTAAAGATGGACTTTGTAGTTCTACAGTTCCATTCTGTAGTCCATCTGTGTTTGTTCTACAGTACATACTGTGTTCTCTGTTCTAATGGTCAGGACCCCAATAGTACCACCACAGAGCAGGGGTTATTTGGTTGGGGCATTATTCTCATTCAGTCGTGCGTCAGGCGCACCGACTCAGTGAAGTGTTACAGTCAGATTGTAAAAAAGCCGTGAAGCTATCAAGAATATTTTATATCAGAACATTCCTCAACCGACATAAACTGATGTGCACGTGAACTTCTACTACTACTCCATTAGGGGGCGCTGTGTCACATTAGGATTAATGTAGATGTGTGTGAGGGTCATTACCTCCTGTTCCGTGGTGAAAGTATCACCGTTATTAGCTGCAAACAGTTCCAGTATGGCATACAGGAACCCGAGATCCAAGCGCAAATCCATCTCCTGTATCAGTACCTTAAAATACCTGTGTGAGAGCAGAGCATCATCATAACGCGCTCGTAAACACCTGCGTGTAACGCATTACAGTAAAACAGATATACTTAATGCGCAGGATGTCGGAATGTCCCGCCGCTCGGGTGATGATGCTGAGATCGATGAACGGTTTGGCCTCTAAGAAAAGAAAAAAATATGAAATTAAAGGAATTAAAAATTCAATACTCTTACAACTCAAAAGAGACTTATTAGCTGACCCGAGTCCAGTCTGACAGATTTGGGGGGTTTGATGGGGTAGAACACGAAGGGGAAGATGGCTCCGGGTAACTGATTCTGGATCTATCAAAAAAAACCAGAAAAAATTAAAGTGGAGAATAGACACACGGGTTGTCATGGCAACCTGGAGGATGAGGTTCACACCTGGATCCTGTTAATCTGTACACGGTAGGCTTTCTGCCGGGCCGACACGCTGTACTCCACCTTCAGAGCAGGTAGGAAGTTCCTCCTCAGAGGTGCATCGTACGGAACCAGGATCCTCATGTCTGTACCCTCGGGGGTGAAAAGCACCTGAAAGAAGGAACCAGAGCAGGAACCACGGTTTAGACGACAGACGGATTCAGCCAGCAGCCGCAATTTAGATCAGATTAGAGAATCGTGTGTGTGTGTGTGTGATGACTGGAACCTGGTAGCCACTGTCCAGGTCTTTGATCGCGTGGTCCACTGGGCCGCTGTCCACATACGCACTGTACAGCGACTCCAGAATCATCACGTCCTTCCCGCTCAGAACCTTCCAGCGACTTCTCTTCTTTGGCTTTGTCTCCCACACCAGGTCTGAGCTGCGAGCATCCACACGGGTAGATGATAAAGCAATAGAGTGAAAATCACCCATGAAACCAAAGTCTTCACTCTCCTCCTGGAGCCCTTACCTGGTAATGCCGATGTACGCCACCTCCTGGCTGGTGCTGTTGTTGACCAGCGAGACTCCCAAGTCCTGCAGTGCGATGCTGATCTCCTGCTCGGCCAGCTCCGCCCTTTCGCTCGCGCACAGCAGCCTGAAAACACGCTGGTCGGTGGTAAACAGCACCACCCGCTGGAGGCCCTCATAGAATGAGATGACGTACAGCTTCTTATTACTTTTCATGTCCAACATTCCTAATGAGTCCTGAAGAGAAATTGGACGCAAGTCAGCTGCTACGAGTAATTTAACTGCATCTAATTACACAGAACTGACCGCTTCAGAACTCAAAGCCAGGACTAAAAGCACTAAAGCTACCTCCTACACCACCCTTCCTCTCCATATAAAGCATCACCTCAAGATTAAACTTTTGTATAAGTCTGTATAAATCACACTGCCTTTGGGTTTCAGGACACTAATGGTTCCTCACCTCTTCATTCCTCAGCTCCCCGCTGAATTCTCCCCACCTCCAGTGGAGAACTCTGGACCCGGTGGGTTCGGCCCAGGTGTAGTACATGGCCTGGCCTGGAGCCAGCTGATCCACCTCCTGCTTCTGAGAGCTGGTGGAGGGAGAAAAATTCAACTCAGTTAAAGTGTCACATCAGCGCCTTTTAAAATCTTAAAAGGACTGGAGAAGACAGAGGAACAGAGAAGAACCACCCTGAAAAATAAAGAACCAGGATGAAATCAGAGGAAGTGGGCGGAGTTTGCAGGGACAGGTCATACATTCCAGGCTGAATTCAAATAGGTGTTTTCAGAACGTTCTGAGGAAAAGTCATGCTGTAAATATAAAGAGTCTATCGAGTCTACAGAACCTTTAAATAGATGAATGCAGTTTTGTTAGTATGGAGAACCTGAACTGCTCCAGAGCCCAATATACGGTTTAAATATTCATTCATCCATTATCTCCGCTTTATCCTCTATTAGGGTCGCAGGGGGTTTCCCATGCCCATCCAGGAGAGAACGTGTCGGGCGCTGGGCAGATACACCCAGGACAGGGTGCCAATCTATAGCTGGGCACACACTCAATCACACAGACACACTCCATATGGGGCAATTTGGAGAACTCAATTGACTTGATCCATGTTTTTGGACTGTGGGAGGAAACCGGAGAACCCGAAGGAAACCCACGCGGACACGGGGAGAACATGGAAACTCCACCCAGATGGGGATTCAAACCCGGAATCCCTAGTGCTGAGAGGCGAACGTGCTAACAACTAAGCCACCGTGCCGCCGGTTTAAATATATATGACATATTTTTAAATTAGCTCTTAAGCCATCACTGCTTTCTCATAACCACGGGTACGAGCCACATGGAGGAGTCCAGGTCACATAAAAGCCCCCGCCCCGCCTAGTGCCACACAGAGACCAGAGGGCCACTGTCTCCTAGGACGGGGTTGTTGCTCGTTGTGAGTGTGTGAATACCAGCGGGACCGTCTGTCCTCTCCTCGAGTAAAGTTTACTTCAGAAACCCAAGTGGAGGCTCTACGTTCCCTGCTGCAGAACGAGTGTAAAGTGAGAGAACAAAACACATGGCGTGACATGAAGTGCTGAACGGACAGAGACATCTTGAGTATAGAGCCACGATGGAACGCTGATTCTGGAATGAGAGGCGGAGCCTGGGAAGCAGGTGAGGTGCTGGTTGCACCTGTTTTGTGGAATGAGACGCATCACCTCAGGGTGGTGAAGTTTGCACTCCACAGTCAGTAAACCTGATGGATAAAATCTGGATTTGGAACATTATGTTTGTGATCCTCATCGCGTCCGGGGCTCCGCCTCTCACTTATAAACCCACGTGTCATCGCTGCTCCGCCTTCACAAATGTAACATTTAAATCTCCATTCATTCATTTCAAAATACGCTTTATTGCCACACACTTTACACACTTTACACACACATCCACCCTCTGCTCACCTCTGATTAAACTCCACCACATTCTCCTTGGTGTGGTTGATGATGAGGAAGGGTGCCGCCCCGTCGTGGTAATCAGAAAAGCGCACCAAAGCTGAGTGCTCCGTCAGATTGACATCGACGATGATCCCGCCCAGCTGAAAATACAAAACAGGGTTTCAAGTGAGGGTTTCATACAGATGGGGCGTCAGCAGAACTTCAGGAGATGCAGATCTCACTGTGTTGTCGAGATGCAGCAGGAGGCAGTTCTCAGGCTGATGGAAGGCGATGAGTGGACTGGTGACCTCACAGCCGTCCACCTTCACGCGGAGCTGCTTAGAGTCCTTCTCAGGCCAGAATGGTGTTGCAGTCTGTGGCAAGGACGACACGATCAGTCGAATAATTGTACCCATTGCTCAAGGGTAAGGATGGTGGGGCAATCAAAGTGACGCTTGAGGAGTTAAACCACGAGTCTATCTAAAAATGAGCGATGTGGGCCCCTGAGTCAGCCTCTTTATTGCTGAATTAACAGTTTAAAAACAAATTGGATGATGGGTCAGAAAGCAGACTGGGGATTGTGGTAACCTAATAAGTGTCACATGTATTGCAAGCCACAAGACTACAAATAGATTTTTAATATGAATTTAATTATTAAAAAAAAGAATTGCAGTTACCAAAATTAACACTCTGGACTGCCCTTAATCAGTGGAGATTTTTGTTTACCTTTCCCTGTAACTTCTCTCTAGTCTTCATATTGTACTATAAAGATGACCAGTCTACTATCTTCTATTTATTTCTTCATTATTATTTTTTTTTCATTTTTTAAAAATTATTTTATGTTATTGGTTATTATAAACTTATGTGTTGTCTTTATTTTTTTAATGTAATTATTACAGTACCGCTAATCATTATTTGTTTATTTATATATGTCTTTTGTGTTGTGGTTTAATGTTTAAAAACAATAAAAAGATTATTAAAAAAAAAAAAAAAAAAAAAAATGAATTGCAGAAGGCCTTTATATAAAGTAATAATAACCTCTCCAGGTTTTGCTTCAGTCCAGTCCTCACGCCCCTCTTCGCACACTCGGATCACGTGCTTCGTCCTGTTTATGATCATGTAGAACGGCAGGAAGGTCACCAGTCGCGTCAGACTGAAGCTGCTGGCGTCGATCTTCACCCCCACCTAGAAACACACAGTGATGTTGCACTGAAACACAGGCTACATGTAAGGGACATGAACCATAGGTGAACGCAAACTTCTGATCTACCAGGTAATCCTTGACTCTTCCTTTACACTTGACGCGGCCGTAACTGCCCATGGTGTCTATGGAGAAATCATTGGACAAATCGCTGTCTGATATCATCAATCGGATCTGTGAGGAACAAAATGCGCCTTAGAACCGGTCATCACAATCATAGTTCTGCGATGAGGCGCTGTTAACGGGACTGACCTTGTTATTCTGCAGGAAATTGCGCGGTTTGAAGGAGAATAGCAGGGGCATGTCGTAGTCTTTAGGATGCTTGCGGTGGATGTCGTCAGCTTTGTACTGCAGCAACCTGCCCGTCTTGTTTACCATCCAATATGGTGAGTGGATGGCGACCACTGCTTGACCCGCCTCCTTCTTCACGTGAACTGCGATGTCCAGTTCGGACCGCTGGCCCTCTCCGTCGACCTCCTCGTCTGAGTGGAGCGAGCGGAAGGTGATGAAGCTGATCTCGTCCTGGTCCGTCCGCAGGTGGTACTGCGCCTCCCAGTCCTGCTGCAGGTAGCCCAGCAGCTTGAAGTCCAGACTGGAGTCGTCCATGACGGCCGTGTGAAGCTGAGCGGAGTGGCCCTCTTTAAGGCTTGTGGGTGTGGAACTTCCTCCGCCCTGTCAATCAGAGATGTAATTGATTTATTTCAACATACATGTGAACAGTTACTTAAATATGTACACACACACATACACACACCACTAAACTGTAGGTGATGGGATAGGGTAGAAGGTTCCGGAGAAGCACGGTCGGCCAGAGGTGGAGGATATACGGCTTGTCAAACTCCTCCTGACCGCTGTGTGTCATCACAGTGTCCAGAACTGTAACCATGTTCACTTTGAAGTTGTGAGAAGCGTTGCCCTGGTGACGGCACGTCTTCTCGACGCATTCGTTTGCTTTCTCGATGAGCTGATCGTAGCTGAAAGCGTCCGAGCGCTCGTACCGCTCCCCTCCATCCGTTACAGGTTGAAGGCTCAGTTCTGATCTGTAGGGAATCAGACTCAGTGTGAGTGACTCACATACTCAACACAAGCTTGACTTCAGAAGAGCAGAGAACTCAACACTGACCTGTAGGAACCCAGAGGAACACAGAACTCCTCAGCAGGCCGGGACGTACCCAGACAGGTGGAACCCTCGAAAACCCGGAACGGCAGTGAGAAGTGATTAATGATCTTAATGAAGAGAGAAAATAACGTCATGATGTTAGAAACTCTAACGATAAACAAAGAGACTCCGAGAACATCAGGATCGTGAGGGGGAAGGAACACGGACACCTGGAAGGGAGAACGGATCTTGACAAACTTGCTTCCCTCTTTGGAATAAATCTGACAGATGAGGAAGCGAGTGACCCGGGACTCCAGGTGCATGACGCTGTACATCCCGCCCCCCACTTTGATCAGAGGGATGATGCTGGCAGAAGTGTGACCAACGGGGGCTGCAATCAGAGAGGGGGGGAGGGGGTCAGGACCAAAGCACTGATTTCACATGATCACAAACACACACACAGTATTTGCTGTGTGTTCTCACTCGGTTGGATGTAGTTCTTGCTGCTGAGGCTGGTCATGGCAGAGAACTGATCTGCATCAACAGTGTTCAGCATGTAATCCATGTTAAGACTTTCTCCATTCTGAAGCTCCACCTTGCATCCTTTAGACTCTTTCCCAATGGGCTTGAAAACATCGCTGTGCAGCACCGTGACCGGCAGCCCGAGCCGGTTCTTCACCACAAACGGAGCCTGGTCCTTCTGGAAACTCTCCGCCGTCTGCTTGGCTGCTTCTGCAAATGCCTGGACAGCAACGAGGTGAGATTTAGTAAATTATGACATTGATGTGAAATTGTGTACTTTATTTTAAAAGTGTTACATCAAGTGTAACCTCTTACCATCCCTAAATTACTGAGCATACTGAGTCCACATTTAGAGAGCGTGATGTTGAGCTGGTCTTTGCTCGTGATGCTGATGACTGTTTTATAATCAGGCACAGCGTAATCCACCTCGTCTGATAAACCCGATCGCTTCACAGGCTTCTTCTTCATCTGCGGTTTGGAGGAGCAAACTATTTTTAATAATCGTTCAAATTAGAACTCATTTTTAAGACAGAACCTGTGACGGTTTTCAGAAGTGCACTGATTGTGATCTGCTGCTCTGTGTTGTGCGAGTCCAGGTGGATCAGAGAACAAACACACCTTCCTCTTAGCCAGAAAACCTTCACGCTGCTTTATTACAACATGCAGGTTATTTTAAAACCTCACCTTCAGTTCCAGTGTCCAGGGGCGAAAACTATCTGTAGCCACGTTGTCGACGTGCAGAGGCTCCAGCAGCGGCTCCCACACGCCCATCATCTCATTATAATAATTCACCTGCAAAGAATCAAGGGGGAAAAAAAACAAAAAAAACTTAATACCACGTCCCCTGACCTTTGCATTGCATTTGGTCATTTAGCAGACGCTTTTATCCAAAGCGACTTACAAGGTGAACACAGGGTTAATCACAACATCTCTGGAGGGTTAAGGGTCTTGCTCAAGGACCCACACTGGTAACTTCAGTGGACCTGGGATTTGAACCGCCAACCTTCAGGTTGATAGCCCAACACCCTGACCACTGAGCTACCGTACCAATATGGCGGCCATGTTATAAAGACATAAATTAGACAAACCTCCAACATAAGGTGGCACTGAAGGTTGATGAGCGTACTCCAGTTGCTCACATTCCCATGAAAAGAGGACTTGGCAAGCAGCATGGGGACTGTGCGATGTCCTACACCCGCCTCCAGTGTCAGGCAGATGGAGGAAATCTTAAGCTTGAGTGATTCACCCTGGGGGATAAGCGGGACTACAGACCGGGTGTCCTCCTCGCCATCCTCCTCCAGGAACCAGAGCTTGAGGTCCCGCCATTGCCGGCGCTCCCATAAGTCATGAGGAACGGGACTCTCTAGCTCTTCGGGGGTCTCGGGTGCCGGGGTCAGTGCTGACTGGATGGTTATGACTGTGTTTATGATGATGGGCGAAACCTAAAAGTCATTTGACAAACATTCAGCAAACACTTAAAGAACACGTGCCTCACTAAAACCAACTGGCTGCTTACTTTCAGGGTGAGGGAGTTGATGGTTAGCTCGATTTTCTGAGGGTGACCAGCTGACTGTGAGCTGGTGAAGAACACCTGACATGGCTGCAGCACCGTGGTGACGTTGGTTTCCTCTTGGCGGCGCACAAACGGGCACGCAACCACTTTCAGGTCGGTGACGGCGGCGGTCATGAGTTGACTCGCCGCGTCGCTTTTCATCAGCAGCTCGCACTGGGTGGTCATGACAAGGGCCGGGGCGTCGGCGCGGCTCAGGTCCGCCACAAACACGATCTCGGGGTTCCTTACTACGACGTTCATTTCCGATTTCGACACCACAGGTGGAGGTGGAGCAGCTGGACAGGATCATATGTTTTTTTAATTCAGTAATTTTAAGAAAGACTTCTATCTGTAATTCTTATTGTAATTACATCCTGATCGATAATAACCTGTGTCTTTGGAGGTGGTGGAGGGCTTGTTGTTCTTGGGCTGGCTGGAGAAACCCTGATTTAGGGCTTTGAGGAAAACATCCATCACCGTAAGCAGGAACTCCATGCTGGCACAGAGGTACAGATCCTGGACCATAGTTTCCAGACTGGTGCCGTCCCGCTCCTGGCGATAATTCACTTCCACCATGACGTTCTTCTCCGCACCTTTTCTCATNCTTGTTGTTCTTGGGCTGGCTGGAGAAACCCTGATTTAGGGCTTTGAGGAAAACATCCATCACCGTAAGCAGGAACTCCATGCTGGCACAGAGGTACAGATCCTGGACCATAGTTTCCAGACTGGTGCCGTCCCGCTCCTGGCGATAATTCACTTCCACCATGACGTTCTTCTCCGCACCTTTTCTCATCGCCATCATTCTGTCCAAACGTTAAAATAACGTTCAATCGTAATAATCAAGACATGAGGTGATTGGAGTCATTTTGTAGGTTTGTTTTAACCAACCAAACATTACTCTCCCGGTCCAATATGGTGGCCATGCTGCTCCTACTTTAGCTTCTACCAAAAAGGCAACTATTATACTGTACCAATATGGTAGTCTCCTGAAACTTAAGCTCCCAAAATTAAAAATCAGTCAAAATTAATACCTATCCCGGAGCTAAATCCTGGTCATTATAATCCCATATTTATTTAATTTCATTATAACCCCATATTTAGAATCTCCAACCTGGATGTAATCATTTTCACCCTCATCCGCTTATCATCCAATAAGCAATTGGTCAGTTTGACGGAGGCCTTCATGGAGCCGTCGGAGAACATGTTCAGAGCGGTGGAGATGGTGCCGAGGGTGAACTCGGCCAGCTTTAATTCCTCATCATGAGATTCCAGGAGTGTACTCTGAACAGACAGCATAACAATGATTTCCTTATTATGTTTTATTAGAGACATACATCTAAGACCTGGACTTTGGTGAGTTCATTCCCACCTCATTTCCACCGGGGCTGTACAGAACCAGCGTCAAGGAATCAAACTTAAAGTTCAGTTTCAATGTGTTTTTCATTTTGGTGGCCTTCTGACCCTCCACCACGGCTGCGGTCACCACCGTGGTCCCTGCTGATCAGACACAACAGATATCAGACACTGAATATAAAAAAGCAAATCCAAATCAGGGCGTGGGCAAGTGATGGAGAGTTACGTACCTCCAGACTCCTGAGCTTCTTTAGTGGACATGGTCTCGGCTTTTTCGGAGCCTTTAGGTGGAGGAAGTGCATCAGATGTCTCGGAAAGGTTCTCACTCAGAGTCCTCAAGACCACAGTCAGGTCCTCCTGACTTAGCAGGAGCTACACACACATACACCCTATACTTAATAAGTTTCTTACCATGAAACTCAGCTTGACTGAAATCACGACAACAAAGGGAGAACATACAAACTACTAACTGGTAACAAACAGAACATTTAGGATTTACACTCATGGGCTTGAGGTGAGCGTTGATCTGGATGTCCGGGATGCTGTGGTACCACGAGGCGGCGAGATTGCGGTTAATGGACAGATCCATGTTCACGGGTCTCAGAAGCTGAAGCTCACTCTGGAACTCTCCATCCTCATATGTTGTTCTAAAAATAAATAAATAAATGATTTTTAACACGTAAAACACAGTTGGCATGATGATTCACTACGCAGATAGGTTTATTAAAACAATGGCATCTGACTGAATGATTACTATTTAATTAAAATAACAGTATACAACTTTAGCAACTAAAAAAACTGTATTAATTAATTCAAAGTGACAGTTTGTAAGCAAGTAAAAGAATGTAATTATTTATTAAGTCTTAAAATTATTTTGAAGTAACAGTGTGTAACTACTGATTATTTGTACTGCATGCTGTGGTGTTTCCTCCACCTCTTTACCTGTACATCTTAAGTTCACTGAGTGCTACATTCATGACGTCCAGAATGGGGGGGATCGTAGTGTGGACTTTACAGGGGACGATCTCGAACCGGTTTTTCACCGTCACTAAACCCAGATCGGCCACGATGACGTTGGTGGAGACAGATGATTGGGGCAGAAACACAACCGGAGCTTTAACGTTGATGTCCAGCGAGATGCGGGTGCTTTTCTCCGCCAGCTCCAGAACACCTGTGGCCGCTTTCCCAGCCGCCTGCACCGTCACCTCTGCCAGAGCATCTTTGGCCTCCTGGAAGTTATTAATAAAGGCCTGCAGAAGAAGACGGATTAGCAGGAGAGTAACAACAAGGAACAACAGCTGGACTATGGTCCGGAATACTCACCAGTATGGAGGAGACGAACTTGTTGAGGAAGACGACCTGGATGCAGCCCACACTCAGAGTGACACTGGTGTCCACAACCTCCATGTTCGTGTAGGCATCTCCCTCTGTGGCGTCCACGTAGTTCACCATATGGAAAGCAAACACCTCCTTATCCGCTATAGACACGGTCTGGTGGGGGCGAGGGTTCGGAAAGCAGAGAGAATGTTTACATCACACCTTCACATCTGTCTCACATCAGGATGAGCTGTAAGTAAAATCAGGTGGAGGCACACAGATGGACTTTGAGGTTCTAATGTCACAATCAACACTGACGAAGGATTAGTGGATGATCCACCACCCAAATACTCTCTAAAGATGTACTATAGTCTGTAATTAAATTACAAATTATTTATGTCTTTGTGACATAAAACACAGGTGGGGGTGGGTGGGGCAAATAATTCATGACCCAAAAGCAGGTACCTTCTTATACAGAGCATCTTTATCACAGTCCAGTATGACAATGTTCTTCAGATTGGCCAGAACCTCCACCTCTTTCTTTTTCATCTGTACCTCAGACACCAGACCTTAAAAATTTTTTTTTAAATGTGGTAATTAATAGAAACGATGAGTTTGGCTCATAACTTTCATTCTGCTCTACGTTTCTGTATTACCTTCGATGCTGATCTCTGAGATCCTGGCCTTCTCCCCTCGGATGAAGACCTTCAGACAGGACAGATCGGCGCGAAGGTGCAAATTCACTACGTCCTCAAACCTGGATTTCCTGGAAGCTAAAGAAACATAGAGCTGGATGAAGGTACGAGGTCTAGAGTTCTTAAAACCGACCTCAATGATCTACAGGTTCTTACAGGATCTCATGGAGATGGAGGAATCTTCTTTCTTGTCCTCTTCGCTGTCCGCCTCGCCCTCGTCTTCCTGAGGGGGTGCGGGGGGCTCGTCGGATGACCCCTTTTTAGGAGGAGGGAGGAGGCTGTTTAGAAAGTTCATAGACTTGAGAAGGGCCTCGGTGTGAAGGTGCACATCCAACGAAGAGAAATTGACCTGTGAAAAAAAAAAAAAAAAAAAAGTTAAACTCGTCAATGTGTACGCATTATGAGAAAAGTTTGCATTTAGTTCGTTAGGTCTTCATGCTACTTATGAGCTATCCAGAAATTCTCTGGATTGTCAAAAGAATCAGATGGAATTTGAGAATCATTCATTCATTCATTCATTATCTCCCGCTTATCCTCTATTAGGGTCGCGGTGGGGTTCCCCATGCCCATCCAGGGGAGAACATCTCGGGCGCTGGGCAGATAGACCCAGGACAGGGCGCCAATCCATCGCTGGGCACACACTCACTCACACAGACACACTCTAAACGGGGCAATTTTTGAGAATTCAATTAACTTGATCCATGTTTTTGGACTGTGGGAGGAAACCGGAGAACCCGG
>JAFMOD010000092.1:1756247-1766611 GCA_019802435.1 Corydoras maculifer
CACACTCACTCACACAGACACACTCTAAACGGGGCAATTTTTGAGAATTCAATTAACTTGATCCATGTTTTTGGACTGTGGGAGGAAACCGGAGAACCCGGAGGAAACCCACGCAGACACGGGGAGAACATGGAAACTCCACCCAGATGGGGATTCGAACCGGGAATCCCTAGCGCTGAGAGGCGAACGTGCTAACCACTAAGCCACCGTGCCGCCATTTGCCTCTGATATTGCCTCTGAAAAACCCCTCCAAAAATGTTTTAAAAAGCTGATTCACAATTGTTCATAATGTTTCCTTTTTTCCCCCCAAAAGCGAAAATCACACAACATTTCAATCTTAAGCTTTATCAGTGCCGCTAAGAAATTTTTGACGGCTCACCGACTACATGAGGACCACACGAGGTACATCACAAAAGTTATCACCAGGCAGCAATGTAACAATGACGCTAACATTAAAAAATACCTCATGTTGACATCAATGTAAAATTAAACCAAAAAAAAGTATTTAATGCACTTAAATAATTTGCATATTATAAGTTACATAAATTTTTTTTAATTTGTTTAGCAAGATGCATATTATGGAGTGTAGATTATAATATGTTAAAAATATGACACGCATAGAACCCACTGGTTGTTGGACTTACCTTTATGAGTTGCTCTGTGTTATTATACGCAGATTTAAAATCTGGAGCGTTTTTATCTGCCTGAACAGAGAGAACAAGGAAAACAAGAAGTCTTGAGAACCATAAAGAACTCAATGAAAGAACTCAAACCCAAACTCCTACCTTTACATACTCCAGGGTGAGAAGGTCGTCCTCGGTGTTGTCCAGAGTGGTGATCAGATGGACCTTCTTGTCATCTCCGTCTTCAAACAGCGAGACAGAGAGAGAGAGAGAGAGAGAGAGAGAGAGGGAAACACACAATCAGAGAGGAGAACAGCTGCTGCCATGCTGCTGGTTAGCAGGGGGAACCTTCACCTACCCATGTACTCGGAACACTCCAGGCAGATTTCCCGCAGGAACGTGTACGAGGTCATGTCGAAGGTGCGTACTTTCAGCTCTGTCCCCAACCCTTCGATCTCCAGGTGCAGGACGGGGACCTCCTGGTTCTGAGACAGGCGGCACAGCTGGATGGACAGCTGCGTGAAATTATACCGTGATTCATGGAATCAGATCGAGATAGTTCTGACTGTGGGAAAGATTAAATGAGCATCATACAGACCTTGTTAATCTCAAAATTCAGGAGGAACTCGGTCATGTTCTTCTTGGGGTCCTGCTTCACCATGGACTTCCTCTTAACGGAGGCTAAACGCTCCACTGAGCCAGAACTTGCTTCGAAGAACGGCTGATCTTCGACCGGAGAACTTGGAGCATCAAAAAAGAGATCTTCATCTGCATATACACACACACACACAAATTGGTTATTAATATGTAAGGGGCAGAATGCAGTAATGTTTGTGTAGCGGCTTGTCTGTTTACCTGTAGGTGCACCTGTGTGTATGTGCGACTAGACATATATATATATATATATATATGTGTGTGTGTGTGTGTGTGTGCGCATATGGGTCAATAAGAGAATGAGACAAACCCGAATCGAAGATAATAGAGGAACGCAGGTCGACCGTGGCGGGTCTTCTGGGGGTGAGCTGCGGCGTGTCCCTCTGTTTCAGACTCTATACACAGTGAGAGTTTTCATTACATCCACAGAATCTCAGTGAAACTCATTTAAGTACTTACTGTGTCAACACCTGTAGTCACACTCACCTTGGGTGTGGCCTGCCGGCCGTCAGCGCGAGGCGCAGGGCGGCTCTCGGGTAGCGGGATGCTGTCGATCAGTTCCAGAACGCCGCGCACTTTGTCGTCTGAGATGCGCAGAGAGAGTAACCGAAGTTCCCCAAAGATCTTGAATCTGTCGAAGAGAAGTGAGTCAAATTCGCAGATCGCACACATCGCCAGGCTCTAACAAACCCCTAAGCTTCACCCCCAACTCACTTGGGCATCCTGGAGTCAGTGACCACCATGGCTCTGCTGAAGACCACCTTCAGGTCCACGGGCTCCAAAACGTGAAGGTCAGAGTGTCTCTGCTTCCGCGCCTCCTTCCAGTCGCCGTCTACGTGAACCGAGAAAACATGTTTGTAATTTGAACGCGTGTCTCAAGAGATCAGAACACAGACTTTAGGTCGGTACCTGGTTTGCTGTATAAGAACTGCAGGCTGCTGAGCTGCACGTCGAAGCTGTCGTAGGCTCGGGACATGATGTCATCGATGGTGTTCTTCCCGACGGACAGCTGAGGCAGATTCGCTTTGCTCTGACTGGACATCTGAACACAATGCACAAGCTTACATTTACATTTAGCCGACGCTTTTATCCAAAGCGACTTACACATGAGAACAAGTCAGAAGTTATGCAGAAAACCAACTATACTGTAAATTCATCAAACCTGATTATTATTTGATGTTTTTTTCCTCCAACAGGAATTTGTTAAAGTAAAGTGTCTTCAGTAGTTTCTTAAAACTGCTTAGTGATTCTGCCTTACGGACAGAGTTGGGAAGATCGTTCCACCATTTTGCAGTGGTGAACGCCATGGAGTGAAAATCAGCTCCTCGGTGAGGTGGAATCACCAGGCGGCGATCATCACTGCAGCGAAGTAAACGAGTCGGAGTGTGTTATGAAAAGATAGAGTGAAGGTAGGAGGGGGAAGATCCAGAAATGGTTCTGTAGGCCAGAGTCAGTGACTACTAAATGCGAGCAGCTACAGGGAGCCAATGGAGGGAAATGAGTAATGGAGTGACATGAGTTCGCTTGGGCTGGAACAAGCTGCATGGTTAACCACCTTGTGCAGCACATGTACGTCAACGGAGAACCCAAAAGCACCCATTACCTGAAAGTGCCCCAGATCCAGGATGATGAGATTGTGCTTGGGGTCGTAGAAGCCGTTTTGGGGTACGATCACATACGAGGCCATGAGGTTGATCTTCAGGTCGAGAACCTTTTGAGTCTCGATGATGTACATGAGTCCTGAGGGACAACACAATATCTCATTATTATACCAGGCTCACCATGGGGTTCTCTGTGCTCTTTCAGGGGAGAACGTTTCAGGCGCTACAATTAAAACCCTGATGCGACTCATGTGGCTACCTGTTGAGGTTCGGTCTCTAAACTGCTCCAGCTTCATGCGGGTGGCGTTGGTGACCTCATCCAGCTGCAGGTCGTTCGGAGGCATGAAAAACGCCGACACACTATTTACAGTCATCTATGATGGAAACACACAGACACATGATTGAGGAACATACTATTAAAGTATTAAAATGGAATATTGTGATGTCATAATCAAAGACCCACGGCGTCGTAGATGATCTCCAGTGGCTGTGACTCCACATGCAGCCTCTGGTTCACCTTCGCATCCAGCGGGTTGGTCTCAAACATCAGGCTGAGCAGAGGTTTGTCTGTTTGAACCTCCCGCCGGGAGAACAGCAGCTTAGGAGCCACGTTGTTACGCAGAACACCAGTCACCTCGAACATGGACAACTGTGTTGTGATTCTGATCAGAGAAACAAAATGACTAGACTTTGGAAAGCTGTCCACTAATTCCAGAAGAACGTGTACAAAAGCAGAGACAATAAATAAGTCATGAAACGTCGATTACTTTAGCGCCTGAGCTGAAGATCTTTGGGTCAGTGTGGCTCTCAGGTCAATGACGGACAGCTTGATGACCTCCGGTTCCTCCTTATGTTCTTTGATGGACACCGACATGCTGTCCAGCTGGAACCGAACTTTCATGTCCTCGAACTGCGAAACAGATCAATGCAGTTTAAATAAAGGCTTAAATAACTGTTGCAGTCAACCCCCCTATTTCAACGTCGGATAATACATCCATTATGAAATCAGACATTTTTCCCATTACACCATCGATTTGGTCTTATCCCAGCATCAGATACAGTATCTCTCCTATCCCATTGATTATCATCCTAATTCCACATGATTCACTGACATTGTAGTGTTTTCCCAACATTCAGCAGGTGAGTCGGTATCAAGCACCCTACTACATTTTATTTCATTTTACAAGAATCCTTTCCAGTTCAGATTATCCAATCCTCACTTACGTCTTTGGGCAGATTAAGATTAGCGCCGGTCTCGCTGTAGCCAATGGCAGTGTAGAGTTTTCTTTTCTCCGCCGGGGTCATCAGCGTGTCGAAACCCGAGGCTACGAGAAAATACAGTTCAGTGGTTTCACCGTGGTTCATACTGTAGCTGCACTGAGGTTCACTGCTTGTTACCTCCTTGTTTCACATCTGCAGTCGGAGTTTTGCTGTCGCTGGACCAGTTCCACACCCACCCGAACCAGCCCTGAGACTGCTCCTCCTCCTTTACACCCGGCCGGAAGATGCGCAGACCTGCTTTGGAAGCCTGGATGAACAAGTACTCAATGTTGAGATGAAAAATCTTGCTTCTTTTGCAAAATAAAATCTTAGTTAACATTTAACATTTTTAACAATAAACAAATAACTAAATATGTCTACGTATTGCTATTTTACGAAATAATCTTAGCTACTATTTAGCATTTTTAACAATATTGGAATAGCTAATTAGAACTGAGTGCGTGTCATTTTTGGGCAAATCATAATAATAAAAATAATAATTAATATTAAACGTATATAAAACCATCCATCACCTCCATCTCAGCTTGTTGCCTTGCAAGCGTGATGTTGAAAATGTCCAGCATCTTCTCCGTCACCTACGAATCACATGACTAGATGAGTATAATACAACCGATAACAAATACGGACAAGCTCCACCCTAATATCCCAGCTACATGACCAGAACATTTACTGAAACTGTGTGGCGCTCATGCCATGCACATTTGGGATCGTGCCTCTCTGTGGAAACAGTGTTCATTCTGTCACCAATAGCATGTTTTACCTTAAAATTACTAAAACAGTTATGCTGGACCAGGATAGGCCCCAGACCTCAATATCAATCTCAATTCTGGTTCCTGGAGCAAAGTTTCTAAAATATGTCTCCTTTTTTTTTTTTTTTTTACCAGAACCTGGACTTGCGCTGATGTACCTCCAGTTTCTTCAGCAGAACCTCTGTAGGCTTCTTGTTGGTGATTTTACTTTTATACAGATCCTTGTACTCCTTGATTCGTTGACGGTGAAGACGGATGTGCCGCCATGACCACATGTGTAGTCGTGGTTTAACGTTCACCTCCAAGATACCTGTGATGATGTAGCGCCACCTGGTGAAAGGAGGCATCATTAATAACTTAATTTCTTATTTTATGTCTTTTACTCAACATTCTAATGTAAACTCATAGGTATATAAGATTTACTAACTATATATAGTAAATACTAATAAATTTGTACTATAATGCATACTACACTGTACTGTACTACATAATGTACTATAATGTAGTAAAGTACTACGATTTACATACTATGTACAGTAACAAATTTAAGTTCCTAAAAATGGTCTAAACATCAGAGGAGGAACTTTATGGAGAACTATTTGCTCCTACCATTGGTACGCGTTGGTGTGGACGGGAACCTCTGGCCGATATTTCCTGTATGGAAGATTGCGTGACATCATATCCACGGAGCCCAAAAGTTCCAGGATGCTTACATACTGTAAGAAAACCAGAGATTTACTGTGAAGCTCAGATATTTGGTATTAAACTCAAACAAGCATCTATGATCACCTGCGGTCTGCTGAGCTCCACCGCCACCTCGGGGAGGTTCACCACCAGGTCCACTTTGGGGGAGGAGAAGTCCACGTCTGAACGCGGGTTCATGCGCAGCTTGGCATTTGCAGAGATGGGACGGAAAACTGGAACATGAAGGGTAAAGTTTAGTGTAAGTGTAACTGAGTGAGGAGCAAGTACAGAACCAGTCCAAAGTTTGCCCCTTCTTGCCCCATTCTCCATTTTCTCCAATTACCATAAAGATGGACTTATAGTTTTACAATTACAGACTGTAGTCCATCTGTGTTCTTTGTTGTTGTTAGTCCCCTGTTGGTTCTCTGTTCTCTGTTGGTCAGGAGCATCACAGAACAGGTATCATTTGGGTGGTGAATTGTTTATTGTCAGTTCTGCAGTGACACTGATGTGGTGAGGGGGTTTTAGTGCAGCAGTGCTGCTGTAGGTTCATTTAAACACCTCAGTGACACGGCTGGGATAGGAAAAATGCACCCACCAAATAATACCTGCTCTGTGGTGGTACTACTGGGGTCCTGACCATTAGAACAGAGTACACAGTATGTACTGTAGAACAAACAGATGGACTACAGAATGGAATTGTAGAACTACAAAGTCCATCTTTACAGGAAGTGGAACTGAGAACATGGACAATAAGCGGAGCAAAAAATAGGCATGTCCAAATGTCTGTCTCATACTCTACTGTACTATTTTGAGGAAATCTGAGATACTGGTTACTCACTTAAATTGTAGTCATGAGGGATGGAGTTCTGTAGAGCCACGTTGCGTTCCAGACATTGCTAGAACAAACATTTACAACCGGAAGTGAATCCCAATCAACAGAAAATTTACTTGTGTTAATACAAAAACGAATACATAAAGGTTTACTAACCAGCGCCTCGCTGGCGGAGTGAACAGAATACAGTTCAGAGTTTACGTTCCAGTACGCAAACAAATTGTCTAGACGTACTAGCTACAATTAAGAAAACAAACCAACAAACAAACACAAGTCAAAAAATCTCTCACTTCACTCGTTCATTAACATGTCCCCCCCCCCCCGCAACAACCAAAAATTATGCCACACCCCTAAACCTGCTGAGCGACTAGCCGAAGTTAAAATAATAATCAGACACTAACGAATGTCCTGTGACATTCTATCTAAACGGAAAGAAAACGTGATGTCACATGGCTAAGAAAAAAAAAATCTAAATCAATTTTAAGTTCTTGTACCATGATAGGCGGCACTGTGGTTTAGTGGTTAGCACGTTCGCCCCTCAGTGCTAGGGATTCCCTGTTCGAATCCCCATCTGGGTGGAGTTTACATGTTCTCCCCGTGTCTGTGTGGGTTTCCTCCGGGTTATCCGGTTTCCTCCCACAATCAAACAACATGGATCAAGTCAATTAAGTTCTCCAAATTGCCCTTATATAGACTGTGTATGTGTGCATGTCTGTGTAAGTGAGTTTGTGCCCAGCGATAGATTGGCGCCCTGTCCTGGGTGTTTCTGCCCAGCGCCCGAAACTCTTTTGCCTGGATGGGCATGGGGAACCCCACCGCGACCCTAATAGAGGATAAAGCGGAAGATAATGAATGAATGAACCATGATGTTTATGATGTCGTATGATGTAGGATACTATAACGCGTGCTTCCATGTTCTGTGGTGTTTTACTCTGTGGTATACTGTAATTGTACATAATTGTTAGTATAAATGTCCAGAACTACAACACAATGTACTATAATGTGTT
Source organism: Corydoras maculifer (assembly GCA_019802435.1). Lineage (NCBI taxonomy): Eukaryota > Metazoa > Chordata > Actinopteri > Siluriformes > Callichthyidae > Corydoras > Corydoras maculifer. The sequence continues at coordinate 1,763,682 of JAFMOD010000092.1, forward strand.
TAACCTCATTTCGTACTACTGTGCTGTATGTAAAAAACATGTAAATATTTACTGGACAAGAAGTAATAATACAATAATATAACTTCACTATGGTATGTTAAGTATGTTTTGTATTATATACTTTGTGGTAGATGCCATATTGCATGTACTATGACGTGTGTCACATTTGTTTAGTGCTGTACTATAATACTATAAAATGTACTGTACTGTGTGGTATTACGTAAATTCTGTACCACAAAATTGTGCATTAATGTTCTACAACATCAGGTACTATAATGTGCTAAGCTATAAAGTTCAGTAAAATAACATGTAAAACTCTTTAGGTTGTACTATAATGTCTACTTAACTAAAATATACAAGTGTATAGTGTAGTGTACTACTACTGTACTATTACTGTACATTATGCTGTACAGCCCAGTGTGGTACTACATATAATCTGACCGCAATCATCTGAAGTACAGTACTATCACATGCAGGTTTAAAAATTGGACTTTGGTGCGGGACAGTGAATCGGTTTGCGATCTAAGGGGAATGCAATAAACGCTTCTGCACACTGAGCCATAATAATGAGAAATGACAAGCACCTCCACAAGCGGAACCCGATTGGTTCTAAGTGCTTTACCTTAAAAAAGAGCTTGGCCTTCTCATCGAGGAGACAGGGCTTCCAGTTCTCATCAGCCGTCTGAAAGAAAAACACCACGTTCATAAACACACCCTTATACGTTTCTCTGTGAGGTCATCAGTGTTCATGGCGTGCTGTAATTAACAAATAATAGAACCACGGGTATTACCTGAAGACTAAGGTTCTGCAGGGACACGCCAAACGAAAGTGGAGAACTGGGATTGGTGACCTGTTTTAAATTAAAAAAAGCAATACAAATTTAAATAATGGGTTGAGAACCTATGTATAACTAAAACTGCTGTAAGTAAGATTCTATTTCATAGAATCAGAATACAGTACTGGTAAATATAGCTGCGTCCAAACTCATACCCACACTATACAGGAGGTATTAGATCGGATAAACAGCAAGTATATAGTAGTATCAACTCGATCTCGGACGCACTATGGCCGCCATATTCCAAACACTGATCATACAGTGTGTAAGATGTACAGTAGGTACTATGTTAGCAAAAGCAGATGAAGTTATTATGTTGTAAAATCCACGTGACCTCAGACACACTGTGGCCACCATATTTCACTTCAACGCCACTTGACGTATGAGGTCACACCATCTCTGTACAGTTTTTGTTTTCTGTCATTAAACCCCACCCCCTGTGTTTTTAAGGTCAGGAACTCAAGCGGTCACTTACAGCGTCCTCGTAGCGAACGTGAATGTTGGAGATTTTCACTTGAAGGTTTTTGATCACCTGAGTGACCAGTTTCTCCACAAACGTGTCCTGCTTTTCCATTTTTGGATTCTCTGCAAGCACACAACAACCAAAACCTCTCATTACTGAGGAGTCAATAATCAAACACGCGAGAGAAACAACGGGACCTTTAGATCCTCGTCCTGACCTTGTTCTGCTGCTTTCTGTTTGGTCTCCTCGATCCGCTGGAGCTCCCTCTGCCGCGCCTCCTGCAGCTGCTTCTCCTCTTTTTCTGCGTCATACTTTATACCTGACGCAGAGAATCAAATCCAAATCAAATACATAATGAAGGTCTCAAAACTCCACAAACAGAACTGACACTGAAGCACACTAATTAATCAGCCCAATTTATCCACCAGCGATGGATAAACGAGGGAAGAAATCAGGACCTCCCACACAGGTAAATCACACAGATGAAGTTCTCTTACTGGCAGTGGGAACGATGAGCAGGTACACTTCATCCAATGTGGCCTCCACTGACTGTGTGTACAGATTCTTCCATGGGATCTTTAGTTCCAGGCGACCTGACGGCACAAACATCAAACATCAGGAATGGATCTAATCTGCTAGAGCTTTAAAAACATTGCAAAACAGCTGGAACTAACACTGATATATACACACACAGTATATATATATACACACACAGTATACAAGCAAACACACAAATAGTATATACACACACCATGTAGTATACAGACACCGTTTATAAACACACACACACACACACACAAACACACTGTGTTTTGTGTGTGTGTGTGTGTCATGTGAACTGTGCTGCTCTGCACTGAAGGTTCTGTTAACATGAACACTGAACTCACCTATGTGTCCTGCTTTAACTTTGAAGGGGATGTCCAACTGACTCTATAGTGGGGGGGAGGCAGAGAGAGAGATGCTCAGATTAAATATTTACATAGATTTCCATTCACACATATTTGAATAGATCAGTGAAGCCAGCGACGCCGAGCCAGGACGCATGTCTGCCATCATCACTTACCAAAGCATTCTCCTTGATCTCCAAATTTCTTAATATTGCATCACCTACAAGAGCAAGACAAAGCCACACGTCTGTGAGGAGCAGTCATGGTTACAGCACACGCTGGTTCACATCAATGGGAAGCAAAACATAAAGGTGGAGGAGTCAGGACACTTCCACATTAACACCAGATTAACAGGCTGAGTAAGAGCCTCCAGTGGATTCTACATTATTAATGAGCATTAAGAAAGAGATGAAGAGGTTACAGACCTGTTATCACAAAGTCAATTACAGTACCACACTTCAGCTGTTACAGACGTAGTGCACTTGTTATATAGTGCGTGCACGTACGTAAACAAACAAACAGGCTCACACAAGTGCACACACATATCCATACATACACAACACATACTGTATACAAACACAGACAAAACAGGTGCTCACACAAGTGCTCACACATATCCATACATACACAACACATACTGTATACAAACACAGACAAAACAGGTGCTCACACAAGTGCTCACACATATCCATACATACACAACACATACTGTATACAAACACAGACAAAACAGGTGCTCACACA
>JAFMOD010000092.1:1773852-1882080 GCA_019802435.1 Corydoras maculifer
AACCGGAGAACCCGGAGGAAACCCACGCAGACACGGGGAGAACATGGAAACTCCACCCAGATGGGGATTCGAACCGGGAATCCCTAGCGCTGAGAGGCGAACGTGCTAACCACTAAGCCACCGTGCCGCCTATATATATATATATATATATATATATATATATATATATATATATATATATATATATATATATATATATATATATATATATATATATATACACATACATATTAACACACAGCCTTGTCACAGCTAGTTGATTATATATATGCAGTGTCCAAACCACAGCGCACCATATGAAGTGATGTGAATGTTGGCTTGGTTGTATGGGTCCATACCAGGAGTGTCCAAACTTTTTGCGAAGAGGGCCAAATTTGATAGTGAAGATGCACAGGGGCCAATAGTTCCTTCTGATATTTTTTTCACCACAAAAAGTTACGCACTGTTTAATTTTCTTTTGTAATCAAATATTAGGTGACTCAGGTATGAACAATTCTAAAGACACAGTTCTTTCATATCTGGAAAGTCAGAGAACATTTGAACAAACTGTATGAAATGCCTTCAATTAAAAGTATTTCAATTTAAGTTTAAACTCGTCTGTCACATTCATGTTGTCATCAACACGTTTTAAAAAATCAGTAGATGATTCAGAAGTCTCTGTTTTTATCACAGGCTAATGAGAAATAATCATTCACTCATCTGCTGCCCCCTAGCGGCCTCTGTATAACTGACGATATGTCCAGAATTCTGCCAGAGGCACGGATGCAGACACAGATAGTATTAGAAGTGTGCTGCCATCGTGTGGTAAAAGGCAGAATTACATGAATTACATTTAACGGTTTATTTATTTATTTTTTTATCCTGACCGAGCAAGCGAGCTATAAATATCACATTATAGGGCCGGGCCATTTGGAATCCGACCGTGGGCAGTGATGTCCGAGACTTTGAACACACCTGGTCTATACTCTGTACTGACTTGTACAAGTTCCTCTGCTGTGGTTTAAACTGATGTGTGGGACAACAGTGTGGATGGGTCACCTGTAACATCTGGCGGCCGAAGGCCTCTCGCTCTTTATACGGTCTGATCACGCCATCTTCGTGAAAGAATCTCGGCGGCCTAAGACTTTTCACGTCTTGAGCCGTTTCCGCCACCCTGTGGGAGAAACGCGGCATTAGGAGCGGTCGAATAGTCGCTTCTGATAGTTTGACTGCTGCTATTTTGTTAAATAGGGATGCTGTGCTTCTGCTACTGTTATAAAAACAATTTATATTCATGAAATAAGTATTAGGCCAAATTATTATTACTAGGCCGGGCCGAGGAATCGCTCTTTATTAAGACGCTAGACCACAATCAGGTCAATATTGCAAAAGAAATCTTTAAAACACGAGTTCCAACTCACTTTAATAAGGATGAACACTACATCAGATCCTGTATGTCATTAACTAAAAGCAAAAAAAATTCTAAAACCCCCATCAACTTACCGTTTGATACCCTGAAAGGTACTGCTCACCATGTCGATGACGCCCCCTGTTGGTCGTGCGACCGCCCCCACAAGGCCTTGGCCAGCACCTTTGACAAAACCAGCGGCTCCATCCTTCCGCGCGCCTACAAACAGATTCATATAGGAAACCATCGTTCAGCAAAGAAGAACATATCAAACTACAGCTATGTATTCTGTTAAACCTACCTTTAAGGGGTTTAGTGATAATGCCAGTAAAACCGCTCACAAAGCCCTGTGTGGGACAGAGGCAGGAACAAGAGTGAGCATTTTTACCCCTAAGCACCGAATCAGTCATCATGTGACATCACAGTACAAGAAACCCAGGTAATGTTTTTTTAGAGAGTTGGTATAAACTAAAGCTGAGTGTTTAAACAGTCTATAGGTACAGAATCCATTCACCAGCTGTTAAATACAGTAGATGATGACATCATCATAAGACAATTAAATTCGGAGGGTGCAGTGTTTGTGATACTAACTGAGACGAGTCCTTTCCCTCCTCTGGTGAGCCTCTTCTTCATGCTACCTTGATGCCTGTTCATGGCCTCGCGTCTTTTTTGCTGATAGTCCTCATCCATCGTCATGGCAGCCACTCCTTTGGCCATCGCCCCCGTGATCCGTGACGCTGCTCCGGCCAGACCCCCTGAGATGGTGACTTGGATTAATAATTAATATCTTTTAATAGTATGAAATATTTCCTTTTTTTTTACACAAACAGCTCATACCGACTGCACCTCCCACCAGAGCCTTCATCCCCAAAGCCATGCCCTCCACAAATTCCTCAGGACCTTGAATCGCACCCTGAGGGACACCAACATTTTGAACCAGTTATGCTGCCTCGATGATAATAAACACTGAGAGATAAAAGGTTCTAATGAACTCACCTGATAGGGCTCATAGAAGAACGCCTCCACGCCCTCAGATAGACCGCGGATCAGGCCGAGCGGGTTTCCGAGGACGTCTAAGCCCAGGACGAGAACGTACATCTGCTTGATAGCCTGCAGAGAATCCAGATCCGAATTAAATCCAGCCACACTTCCAAATTCAACAGGTTTCACTTCATTAGAATAAATAATCCAGAAAAAACATGGGAACCTGTTTGGAGTAATGAAGGATGACCTCCCACTGCAGCTGCTGCGTGGTACAGAACTGGAATTTCAGCTCGAAGAACTTTAGTCTTAAGACAAGAAGAACACCACATTAAAATCCTAACATTCAGATTTTTTACATTAGAGCCACCTACTGTAAAAATGGACTTTGTAGTTCTACAATTCAATTCTGTAGTCCATCTGTTTGTATTCTACAGTACATACTGTGTTCTCTGTTCTAATGGTTATATTCACACTGCTAGAAAAAAAAGTTGGTTTAAGGCTGTTAACCGCAAAACAATCTGTACCACACCACAGTGACAGAGAACCGGAGTGGTGTGAAAAAAATAAAGGAACATGTTGCTGCCTCATGTTGTCTTCAGAAAATTCACTTATTATACTCATACAACTACATCATCAAAATAAATCTAATTCTGCATAAGAAATTAAAGAAGCGATGCAGCAAATATTAAAGAAACTAAAAGGGTTTGGGCTAAAAATGAAAAAAAAAAAAAAAAAAAAACACACACATTGGGTGTTTCGGTTTTTCATTTATTTAATGAGGCTGATGATTTTTTTGTTAAAAGTTTTTCCAACAGTGAGTCAAAACCCTGTAAAAGTTTTTCAGGTATTGCTTCTTTGCTTCAGGAGATTAAATACTCTATTTCTTACTGTAATTTTTGGACGGGCAAATAAAAATACTTTGCTGAACCGATTCATTAATATTTAAATTTGTACTTTCATATTTGTTGGTTTGTCTGGTGGGATGTTTAAAAATTCAGTTTAAGGAACATAGAGCAACACAATACAATAAACAATAAGTTAAAAAGATGGGAAAATAAGATGGCAGGTTGAATAAATCCATATAGGACCAGGACTTAATATAAGTGATATAATACAGAACTGCAATGGATTAATGGCGCGTACTTGAAGACGACGTCCTGGACGTCGGTCAGCGTCGCTCCGATGCTCTTCAGCAGCAGGTTGAGGGACTGAACCGGGATCACCTCGGTCTCTCGCTTCATCTTGTTTTCATCTTCCCCACCGGTACTCAACGAGAAGCTCAAATGGAGCTGGAAAGGCCCCACACCCAACCCCGAGAGTTACAGCATCACAAGGCAGTGCTTTTAATATGACGAGTGTAAATCAGAGGAGGTATGAGACTACGTACCTTGATGGGGGAGATGTGGAAGTACTCGTAAAGACTGATGGGGGACGTATCGGTCGCCGACACATGATTCAGTTCGCTCCTTAAATATTCAATGTCCTTGTTGAACAGCTCCACCTTAAACAAGTTTGCTCCACTTATTTTTCATGTTCACAGTTCCACTTACTGTAAAGATGGACTTTGTAGTTCTACAGTTCCATTCTGTAGTCCATCTGTGTTTGTTCTACAGTACATACTGTGTTCTCTGTTCTAATGGTCAGGACCCCAATAGTACCACCACAGAGCAGGGGTTATTTGGTTGGGGCATTATTCTCATTCAGTCGTGCGTCAGGCGCACCGACTCAGTGAAGTGTTACAGTCAGATTGTAAAAAAGCCGTGAAGCTATCAAGAATATTTTATATCAGAACATTCCTCAACCGACATAAACTGATGTGCACGTGAACTTCTACTACTACTCCATTAGGGGTCGCTGTGTCACATTAGGATTAATGTAGATGTGTGTGAGGGTCATTACCTCCTGTTCCGTGGTGAAAGTATCACCGTTATTAGCTGCAAACAGTTCCAGTATGGCATACAGGAACCCGAGATCCAAGCGCAAATCCATCTCCTGTATCAGTACCTTAAAATACCTGTGTGAGAGCAGAGCATCATCATAACGCGCTCGTAAACACCTGCGTGTAACGCATTACAGTAAAACAGATATACTTAATGCGCAGGATGTCGGAATGTCCCGCCGCTCGGGTGATGATGCTGAGATCGATGAACGGTTTGGCCTCTAAGAAAAGAAAAAAATATGAAATTAAAGGAATTAAAAATTTAATACTCTTACAACTCAAAAGAGACTCATTAGCTGACCCGAGTCCAGTCTGACAGATTTGGGGGGTTTGATGGGGTAGAACACGAAGGGGAAGATGGCTCCGGGTAACTGATTCTGGATCTATCAAAAAAAAACAGAAAAAATTAAAGTGGAGAATAGACACACGGGTTGTCATGGCAACCTGGAGGATGAGGTTCACACCTGGATCCTGTTGATCTGTACACGGTAGGCTTTCTGCCGGGCCGACACGCTGTACTCCACCTTCAGAGCAGGTAGGAAGTTCCTCCTCAGAGGTGCATCGTACGGAACCAGGATCCTCATGTCTGTACCCTCGGGGGTGAAAAGCACCTGAAAGAAGGAACCAGAGCAGGAACCACGGTTTAGACGACAGACGGATTCAGCCAGCAGCCGCAATTTAGATCAGATTAGAGAATCGTGTGTGTGTGTGTGTGATGACTGGAACCTGGTAGCCACTGTCCAGGTCTTTGATCTCGTCGTCCACTGGGCCGCTGTCCACATACGCACTGTACAGCGACTCCAGAATCATCACGTCCTTCCCGCTCAGAACCTTCCAGCGACTTCTCTTCTTTGGCTTTGTCTCCCACACCAGGTCTGAGCTGCGAGCATCCACACGGGTAGATGATAAAGCAATAGAGTGAAAATCACCCATGAAACCAAAGTCTTCACTCTCCTCCTGGAGCCCTTACCTGGTGATGCCGATGTACGCCACCTCCTGGCTGGTGCTGTTGTTGACCAGCGAGACTCCCAAGTCCTGCAGTGCGATGCTGATCTCCTGCTCGGCCAGCTCCGCCCTCTCGCTCTCGCACAGCAGCCTGAAAACACGCTGGTCGGTGGTGAACAGCACCACCCGCTGGAGGCCCTCGTAGAACGAGATGACGTACAACTTCAACTCATTCTTCATGTCCAACATTCCTAAAGAGTCCTGAAGAGAAAATTTAACTGCGTCTAATTACACAGAACTGACGGCTCCAGAACTCAAAGCCAGGACTAAAAGCACTAAAGCGACCTCCTACACCACCCTTCCTCTCCATATAAAGCATCACCTCAAGATTAAACTTTTGTATAAGTCTGTATAAATCACACTGCCTTTGGGTTTCAGGACACTAATGGTTCCTCACCTCTTCATTCCTCAGCTCCCCGCTGAATTCTCCCCACCTCCAGTGGAGAACTCTGGACCCGGTGGGTTCGGCCCAGGTGTAGTACATGGCCTGGCCTGGAGCCAGCTGATCCACCTCCTGCTTCTGAGAGCTGGTGGAGGGAGAAAAATTCAACTCAGTTAAAGTGTCACATCAGCGTCTTTTGAATACACACACAAACACACCCTCTGCTCACCTCTGATTAAACTCCACCACATTCTCCTCGGTGTGGTTGATGATGAGGAAGGGTGCCGCCCCGTCGTGGTAATCAGAAAAGCGCACCAAAGCCGAGTGCTCCGTCAGGTTGACATCGATGATGATCCCCCCCAGCTGAAAATCCAAAACAACAGCCCCCACCCCCCCAGGACATAAGTGAGGGTTTCATACAGATGGGGCGTCAGCAGAACTTCAGGAGATGCAGATCTCACAGTGTTGTCGAGATGCAGCAGGAGGCAGTTCTCAGGCTGATGGAAGGCGATGAGTGGACTGGTGACCTCACAGCCGTCCACCTTCACGCGGAGCTGCTTAGAGTCCTTCTCAGGCCAGAATGGCGTTGCAGTCTGTGGCAAGGACGACACGATCAGTCGAGTAACTGAAAACACTGAAACTTGACTTGAAACTAAAAAATAAATAACTATGGCTTAACAACACTAAAGAATAGTGTGTGCGGGTCTGACATCTGAACAGTAGATTTGCAATGTGTCCTTTAATATACAAACTAAATGGTCAAATATAAAATAAAGCCTGATTTTGCAAGATAAGGACCCATCTTATACCCTGGCTGTCGTGACGAGCCCCGTCTACAGACTATTTTCCTGCTCTCACCTCACTCAGTGTGTGTTTTACTGAATGGATGGTAATATGTGGAGGATAAATTCCTTTGTGTGTAAGTACAGTAGGTAAAATAAATCACTTTAACAGTCAGACGTTGGTCGCTATCTTGGCGGTAAATCAGAAGTGTGTCGAAAGCCACTGAACGCTGAAACCAAGTGAACGCACAATTAAATGGAAAACCTTATGAAGCCGCGCATAAAAATAGCAACCCACCAAAGTCAAAGCACCACCTGGCCTTTTAAAAGCAACGGCAAGTCACAGCCAAAACACACCCATGGAGTATTAAGAAAATGACTGCATGACTTGCTCATTTCGTACAGTGGAAGGTGTCCTTTGCGTCAACCTTAAAAAATGTTGCAGAAGGCCTTTATATAAAGTAATAATAACCTCTCCAGGTTTTACTTCGTTCCAGTCCTCACGCCCCTCTTCGCACACTCGGATCACGTGCTTCGTCCTGTTTATGATCATGTAGAACGGCAGGAAGGTCACCAGTCGACTCAGACTGAAGCTGCTGGCGTCGATCTTCACCCCCACCTAGAAACACACAGTGGTGTTGCACTGAAACACAGGCTACATGTAAGGGACATGAACCATAGGTGAACGCAAACTTCTGATCTACCAGGTAATCCTTGACTCTTCCTTTACACTTGACATGCCCATAACTGCCCATGGTGTCTATGGAGAAATCATTGGACAAATCGCTGTCTGATATCATCAATCGGATCTGTGAGGAACAAAATGCACCTTAGAACCGGTCATCACAATCATAGTTCTGCGATGAGGCGCTGTTAATGGGACTGACCTTGTTATTCTGCAGGACATTGCGCAGTTTGAAGGAGAATAGCAGGGGCATGTCGTAGTCTTTAGGATGCTTGCGACAGATCTTGTCGGCTTTGTACCACATCAACCTGCCCGTCTTGTTTACCATCCAATACGGTGAGTGGATGGCGACCACTGCTTGACCCGCCTCCTTCTTCACGTGAACTGCGATGTCCAGTTCGGACCGCTGGCCCTCTCCGTCGACCTCCTCGTCTGAGTGGAGCGAGCGGAAGGTGATGAAGCTGATCTCGTCCTGGTCCGTCCGCAGGTGGTACTGCGCCTCCCAGTCCTGCTGCAGGTAGCCCAGCAGCTTGAAGTCCAGACTGGAGTCGTCCATGACGGCCGTGTGAAGCTGAGCGGAGTGGCCCTCTTTAAGGCTTGTGGGTGTGGAACTTCCTCCGCCCTGTCAATCAGAGATGTAATTGATTTATTTCAACATACATGTGAACAGTTACCTAAATGTGTACACACACACACACACACACCACTAAACTGTAGGTGATGGGATAGGGTAGAAGGTTCCGGAGAAGCACGGTCGGCCAGAGGTGGAGGATGTACGGCTTGTCAAACTCCTCCTGACCGCTGTGTGTCATCACAGTGTCCAGAACTGTAACCATGTTCACTTTGAAGTTGTGAGAAGCGTTGCCCTGGTGACGACACGTCTTCTCGACGCATTCGTTTGCTTTCTCGATGAGCTGATCGTAGCTGAAAGCGTCCGAGCGCTCGTACCGCTCCCCTCCATCCGTTACAGGTTGAAGGCTCAGTTCTGATCTGTAGGGAATCAGACTCAGTGTGAGTGACTCACATACTCAACACAAGCTTGACTTCAGAAGAGCAGAGAACTCAACACTGACCTGTAGGAACCCAGAGGAACACAGAACTCCTCAGTGGGCCGGGACTTACCCAGATACGTGGAACCCTCAAAAAGCCGGAACGGCAGTGAGAAGTGATTAATGATCTTAATAAGGAGAAAAAAATAACGTCATCATGTTAGAAACTCTAACGATAAACAAAGAGACTCCGAGAACATCAGGATCGTGAGGGGGAAGGAACACGGACACCTGGAAGGGAGAACGGATCTTGACAAACTTGCTTCCCTCTTTGGAATAAATCTGACAGATGAGGAAGCGAGTGACCCGGGACTCCAGGTGCATGACGCTGTACATCCCGCCCCCCACTTTGATCAGAGGGATGATGCTGGCAGAGGTGTGACCAACGGGGGCTGCAATCAGAGAGGGGGGGAGGGGGTCAGGACCAAAGCACTGATTTCACATGATCACAAACACACACACCGTATTTGCTGTGTGTTCTCACTCGGTTGGATGTAGTTCTTGCTGCTGAGGCTGGTCATGGCAGAGAACTGATCTGCATCAACAGTGTTCAGCATGTAATCCATGTTAAGACTTTCTCCATTCTGAAGCTCCACCTTGCATCCTTTAGACTCTTTCCCAATGGGCTTGAAGACATCGCTGTGCAGCACCGTGACCGGCAGCCCGAGCCGGTTCATCACCACAAACGGAGCCTGGTCCTTCTGGAAACTCTCCGCCGTCTGCTTGGCTGCTTCTGCAAACGCCTGGACAGCAACGAGGTGAGATTTAGTAAATAATGACATTGACGTGATGATGTAATTCTTTTAGAATAAAGAATAAATCTTACCATCCCTAAATTACTGAGCATACTGAGTCCACAATTAGAGAGAGTGATGTTGAGCTGGTCTTTGCTCGTGATGCTGATGACTGTTTTATAATCAGGCACAGCGTAATCCACCTCGTCTGATAAACCTGATCGCTTCACAGGCTTCTTCTTCATCTGCGGTTTGGAGGAGCAAACTATTTTTAATAATCGTTCAAATCAGAATTCATTTTTAACAAACCATTTCATTTTTATCCAGACAGAACCTGTGAAGGTTTTCAGAAGTGCACTGATTGTGATCTGCTGCTCTGTGTTGTGCGGGTCCAGGTGGATCAGAGAACAAACACACCTTCCTCTTAGCCAGAAAACCTTCACGCTGCTTTATTACAACATGCAGGTTATTTAAAAACCTCACCTTCAGTTCCAGTGTCCAGGGGCGAAAACTATCTGTAGCCACGTTGTCGACGTGCAGAGGCTCCAGCAGCGGCTCCCACACGCCCATCATCTCATTATAATAATTCACCTGCATAGAATCAAGGGGGAAAAAAAACACTCAATACCACGTACCCTGACCAATATGGCCGCCACGATTTATATGTTATAAAGACATAAATTAGACAAACCTCCAACATAAGTTGGCACTGAAGGTTGATGAGCGTACTCCAGTTGCTCACATTCCCATGAAAAGAGGACTTGGCAAGCAGCATGGGGACTGTGCGATGTCCTACACCCGCCTCCAGTGCCAGGCAGATGGAGGAAATCTTAAGCTTGAGTGATTCACCCTGGGGGATAAGCGGGACTACAGACCGGGTGTCCTCCTCGCCATCCTCCTCTAGGAACCAGAGCTTGAGGTCCCGCCATTGCCGGCGCTCCCATAAGTCATGAGGAACGGGACTCTCTAGCTCTTCGGGGGTCTCGGGTGCCGGGGTCAGTGCTGACTGGATGGTTATGACTGTGTTTATGATGATGGGTGAAACCTAAAAGTCATTTGACAAACATTCAACAAACACTTAAAGAACACGTGCCTCACTAAAACCAACTGGCTGCTTACTTTCAGGGTGAGGGAGTTGATGGTTAGCTCGATTTCCTGAGGGTGACCAGCTGACTGTGAGCTGGTGAAGAACACCTGACATGGCTGCAGCACCGTGGTGATGTTTGTTTCCTTTTGGCTTCGCACAAACGGGCACGCAACCACTTTCAGGTCGGTGATGGCGGCGGTCATGAGTTGACTCGCCGCGTCGCTTTTCATCAGCAGCTCGCACTGGGTGGTCATGACGAGGGCCGGGGCGTCGGCGCGGCTCAGGTCGGCCACAAACACGATCTCAGGGTTCCTTACTACGACGTTCATTTCCCATTTAGTCACCACAGGTGGAGGTGGAGCAGCTGGACAGGATCATAAGTTTTTTTAATTCAGTACTTTTAAGAAAGACTTCCATCTGTAATTTTGTTTGTAATTTGTTATAACTCATATTCTTATTATTCTTTTTAAGCGGAATTTGTTCGATTGATACAGCCCAAACCGCTCGACGTACAGACTCCGGTCAAACACCATTGTGTAGGTAATGATGGCGCGACCTGTGCTACTTAGAGTTTGTGACATTAATAATTTTTAATAAATTTAGGTTTTTAAGAGAAAAAAAATCCCCATAGGAAATGAATGGGCCCAATTTTTAGACTGCTGTAACTCGGCCGATTTTTGAGATACAGCCACAAAACTCCAGAGGCTTGGACTCGGGATACATGTCTACAAAAATCCAAATTTTCAGACAGATTGCTTTTCGTTCACTTTTGAAAATCCCACCATTCATTCCTATGGGAGAAGCTAGAATGGGTGACGTCATTCCCATTGGTCCAAACAAACCTCTGTAAAATCCTGATACTTTCACCAAGAGACACAATTATTTTGTCCTTTCTAACATCCATCAATCAATTATCTTCCTCTTTATCATATATTAGGGTCACAGGGGGGTTCTCCATGCCGGAGAAGGTTTCAGGCGCTGGGTAGATACACCCAGGACAGGGCGCCAATCTATTGCTGGGCACACACTCACTCACCCAAACACACTCTATATGGGGCAATTTGGAGAACTCAATTTGCTTGATCCATGTTTTTGGACTGTGGGAGGAAACCGGAGAACCCGGAGGAAACCCACACGGACACAGGGAGAACATGGAAACTCCACCCAGATGGGGATTCGAACCGGGAATCCCTAGCGCTGAGAGGAGAACCTGCTGACCACCAAGCCGCCGTGCCCTCCCTGTCTAACATGACAAAGGTTTTAGTTTTTGAGCTAAGAGGGTTTGTTTGGCATGAGTGACTGAAACTGCTCCATAGACTCCCATGTTAATTTTGTTTCGTCATCTTTTGCTCGTCTTCAAATCGTCATAACTCGGTCATTTTTGACTGAATCTGCATCATTTTACACCAAAATGATCCCCAAAGGGTCTAGTCTCTAACGGTGTACTATAATGAAGTGATAGGTGAAAGATCTTCTGAGTTATGAGTGTTTGGAGTGTGGAAAAAGGCGGAAAATCGGCTTTTCTCACACAGACAGGAGATTAGGCGCAAACGAGGGGGGGCTTGCTCTCTCACACACACACACACACACACACACACAACATCCAATCAGAATAAGGAGGCGTGGCGAAGTGATATTACTAGCAGAGTCTGCTGTATATTTCAGCTCTGGAGCGTCAGGGCAACTTTTACTGCCATCTTCTCAGCCTTTTAATCCTTTAATAGGCCCAGCATTTCACTCCCTCTCTGTAGTTATACAAGTCTAGTTCTTATTTTAATTACATCCTGATCGATAATAACCTGTGTCTTTGGAGGTGGTGGAGGGCTTGTTGTTCTTGGGCTGGCTGGAGAAACCCNCATTCCCACCTCATTTCCACCGGGGCTGTACAGAACCAGCGTCAAGGAATCAAACTTAAAGTTCAGTTTCAATGTGTTTTTCATTTTGGTGGCCTTCTGACCCTCCACCACGGCTGCGGTCACCACCGTGGTCCCTGCTGATCAGACACAACAGATATCAGACACTAAATATAAAAAAGCAAATCCAAATCAGGGCGTGGGCAAGTGATGGAGAGTTACGTACCTCCAGACTCCTGAGCTTCTTTAGTGGACATGGTCTCGGCTTTTTCGGAGCCTTTAGGTGGAGGGAGTGTATCAGATGTCTCGTAAAGGTTCTCATTTAGAGTCCTCAAGACCACAGTCAGGTCCTCCTGACTTAGCAGGAGCTACACACACATACACCCTATACTTAATAAGTTTCTTACCATGAAACTCAGCTTCACTGAAATCACGACAACAAAGGGAGAACATACAAACTACTAACTGGTAACAAACAGAACATTTAGGATTTACACTCATGGGCTTGAGGTGAGCGTTGATCTGGATGTCCGGGATGCTGTGGTACCACGAGGCGGCGAGATTGTGGTTAATGGACAGATCCATGTTCACGGGTCTCAGAAGCTGAAGCTCACTCTGGAACTCTCCATCCTCATATGTTGTTCTAAAAAAACAACATAATACATCACAAATTAAAAGAGATCATTTTCAAATACCTAAACAATGTTGGCATGATGAGTCAGTACTCCGCTGATAGGTCTATTAAAACAATGGCAAGTAACTGAATGAACTATTTTATTCAAGTAACAGTATGTGACTTTATCTAAGAATTTTAAAGAATTATCTAGCTATCAAACTTAAAAAACAAAACAGTAAGTAATAATTACCTTAAATCTGATCATTAAAATAACGGTATGTTACTTTAAACAAACAAAATAATTAAATAATAAATAACATTTACTTATTATATTAAAGGAACGGTATGTAAACAGTATACTTTTAGCAAACATATTTGAAAAAAACAACAACAAAATGTATTAATTATTTTAAAGTAACAGTGTGTAACTACTGATTATTTGTACTGCATGCTGTGGTGTTTCCTCCACCTCTTTACCTGTACATCATGAGTTCACTGAGTGCTACATTCATGACGTCCAGAATGGGGGGGATCGTAGTGTGTACTTTACAGGGGACGATCTCGAACCGGTTTTTCACCGTCACTAAACCCAGATCGGCCACGATGACGTTGGTGGAGACAGATGATTGGGGCAGAAACACAACCGGAGCTTTAACGTTGATGTCCAGCGAGATGCGGGTGCTTTTCTCCGCCAGCTCCAGAACACCTGTGGCTGCTTTCCCAGCCGCCTGCACCGTCACCTCTGCCAGAGTATTTTTGGCCTCCAAGAAGTTATTAATGAAGGCCTGCAGAAGAAGACGGATTAGAAGGGGAGTAACAACAAGGAGAAACAGCTGGACTATGGTCCGGAATACTCACCAGTATGGAGGAGACGAACTTGTTGAGGAAGACGACCTGGATGCAGCCAACACTCAGAGTAACACTGGTGTCCACAACCTCCATGTTTGTGTAGGCATCTCCCTCTGTGGCGTCCACGTAGTTCACCATATGGAAAGCAAACACCTCCTTATCCGCTATAGACACGGTCTGGTGGGGGCGGGGGTGGGGGTTCGGAAAGCAGAGAGAGTGTTTACATCACACCTTCACATCTGTCTCACATCAGGATGAGCTGTAGGTAAAATCAGGTGGAGGCACACAGATGGACGTTGAGGTTATAATTCCATAATCAACACTGACGAAGGATTAGTGGATGATCCACCACCCACATAAACCACGGGGCGGGCGGGGGGGTTATACAGGTACCTTCTTATACAGAGCATCTTTATCACAGTCCAATATGACGATGTTCTTCAGATTGGCCAGAACCTCCACTGCTTTCTTTTTCATCTGAACCTCAGACACCAGACCTTAAAAAAATTGATTAATTAAAAACACGGATGAGTTTGGCTCATTACTTTAAATAACTTTTCCTTCCGCTCTACGTTTCTGTATTACCTTCGATGCTGATCTCTGAGATTCTGGCCTTCTCCCCTCGGATGAGGACCTTCAGACAGGACAGATCGGCGTGGAGATGCAAATTCACCACGTCCTCGAACCTGGATTTCCTGGAAGCTAAAGAAACACAGAGCCGGATGAAGGTACGAGGTCTAAAATTCATGAAACCGACCTCACTGATCTACAGGTTCTTACAGGAGCTCATGGAGCTGGAGGAATCTTCCTCCTTGTTCTCTTCGCTGTCCGTCTCTCCCTCGTCTTCCTGTGGGGGTGCGGACGGCTCGCCGGATGACTCCTCTTTAGGAGGAGGGAGGAGGCTGTTCAGAAGGTTCATAGACTTGAGAAGGGCCTCGGTGTGAAGTTGCACATCCAACGAGGAGAAATTGACCTGTGGGGAAATAAAACTCGTTGATATGTACATTTAAAAAAAAATCCTCGTTAAATAATTCACACTACATAACGAACCAGTAACCCAATCGTGCCCAATTAACACCCCACTAATTTCGAAACATTTACGCAACATTCTGATCTTATGCTTTATCATCAGTGCTTCTGGGAAATTTACATTTACATCAACGACACAATCGATGCTCAGATTAAAACCTGGGATATAGCATGCGCCAAAGTTATCACCAGGTTGCAATGTTTGTTCGTTTGTGTTTTAACGCCGTGAATCACCTTTCGGCCTTACTCATGGCAGAGGGTGGGTTGTTATTTATACAGTCTTATAATCTTACTATAAGGCTATAATTGAGCCTTTATTCCAATGTCTTTCAGAAATGTCATGAGCTTTGAAGTGTTTTTTGGGCTTAGAGCTGTTTGTAAGTCGTGGGATATGTTCTGTTTCTTTCTGGTGTCTTTGTATTTATCTCATTCCAGGATTATGTGCTTTATTGTGATGGTCTTATTACATGTGTCACAGGTTGGTGGAGGTTCTCCCTTTAGGAGATGCTGGTGAGTTAATTTCGTGTGGCCTATGCGACATCTAGTCCATATTGTTTGGTCCTTTTTATTTGGAAGGTGTGTGATTGGTCCGTTGTTTATGGCTGGGGCTATTTCGTGAAGTTAGGTTGCAATGTAACAAAGTTTAACATAAAAAAACTAAGAACCTAGAACACTTAGAACCCACTGGTTGTTGGACTTACCTTTATGAGTTGCTCTGTGTTATTATACGCAGAATTAAAATCTGGAGCGTTTTTATCTGCCTGAACAGAGAGAACAAGGAAAACAAGTCATAAGAACCATACAGAACTCAATAACAGTAAAAGAAATTTCTTATATTTTACATTTATTTCAAATTTATGTATATTTTCTTTCTTATATTTGTAAATATTGCTTTTTTTGCACAGTTGTGGGTACTTGCTCATAAGTTTTTCACTCACCAGTACCCCAGTACTAGGTGATGTGACAATAAAAATCCTTGGATCCTTGAGAACTCAAACCCAAACTCCTACCTTCACATACACCAGGGTGAGAAGGTCGTCCTCGGTGTTGTCCAGAGTGGTGATCAGATGGACCTTCTTGTCATCTCCGTCTTCAAACAGCGAGACAGAGAGAGAGACAGAGAGAGAGAGAGAGAAAGAGAGAGGGAAACACACAATCAGAGAGAAGAACAGCTGCTGCCATGCTGCTGGTTAGCAGGGGGAACCTTCACCTACCCATGTACTCGGAACACTCCAGGCAGATCTCCCGCAGGAACGTGTACGAGGTCATGTCGAAGGTGCGTACTTTCAGCTCCGTCCCCAACCCTTCGATCTCCAGGTGCAGGACGGGGACCTCCTGGTTCTGAGACAGGCAGCACAGCTGGATGGACAGCTGCGTGAAATAATACCGTGATTCATGAAATCAGAGAGAGATAGTTCTGACTGTGGGAAAGATTAAATGAGCATCATACAGACCTTGTTAATCTCAAAATTCAGGAGGAACTCGGTCATGTTCTTCTCAGGGTCCTGCTTCACCATGGACTTCCTCTTACTCGAGTCTGAACTAGTTTCAAAGAACGGATGATCATCGACCGGAGAACTTAGAGCATCGAAGAACAGATCTTCACCTAAGCATACACACACACACACACACTCATACTTACACACACATAAATTGGTTATTAATATGTAAGGGGCAGAATGCAGTAATTTGTATGTAGCGGCTTGTCTATATGTGCATCAGTGTTTGTGTGTGCGTATGGGTCAATGAGAGAATGAGACAAACCCGAATCGAAGATAATAGAGGAACGCAGGTCGACCGTGGCGGGTCTTCTGGGGGTGAGCTGCGGCGTGTCCCTCTGTTTCAGACTCTATACACAGTGAGAGTTTTCATTACATCCACAGAACCACAGTGGAACCCATTTATTAAGAGGCCATTTTTGAAAAAACCCTCTGTCTCAACACCTGTAGTCACACTCACCTTGGGCGTGGCCTGCCGGCCGTCAGCGCGAGGCGCAGGGCGGCTCTCGGGTAGCGGGATGCTGTTGATCAGTTCCAGAACGCCGCGCACTTTGTCGTCGGAGATGCGCAGAGAGAGTAACCGGAGTTCTCCAAAGAACTTGAACCTGTCGGAGAGAAGAGAATCAAATTCTCCCCGTTACCCTCGGGATTGCACACATCGCACCCCAGATCGCACACATCGCCAGGCTCTAACAAACCCCTAAGCTCCACCCCCAACTCACTTGGGCATCCTGGAGTCAGTGACCACCATGGCTCTGCTGAAGACCACCTTCAGGTCCACGGGCTCCAAAACGTGAAGGTCAGAGTGTCTCTGCTTCCGCGCCTCCTTCCAGTCGCCGTCTACGTGAACCGAGAAAACATGTTTGTAATCTGAACGCGCGTCTCAAGAGATCAGAACACAGACTTTAGGTCGGTACCTGGTTTGCTGTATAAGAACTGCAGGCTGCTGAGCTGCACGTCGAAGCTGTCGTAGGCTCGGGACATGATGTCATCGATGGTGTTCTTCTCGACGGACAGCTGAGGCAGATTCGCTTTGCTCTGACTGGACATCTGAACACAATGCACAAGCTGCATGGTTAACTACCTTGTGCAGCACATGTACGTCAACGGAGAACCCAAAAGCACCCATTACCTGAAAGTGCCCCAGATCCAGGATGATGAGATTGTGCTTGGGGTCGTAGAAGCCGTTTTGGGGTACGATCACATACGAGGCCATGAGGTTGATCTTCAGGTCGAGAACCTTCTGAGTCTCGATGATGTACATGAGTCCTGAGGGACAACACAATATCTCATTATACCAGGCTCACCATGGGGTTCTCTGTGCTCTTTCAGGGGAGAACGTTTCAGGCGCTACAATTAAAACCCTGATGCGACTCATGTGGCTACCTGTTGAGGTTCGGTCTCTAAACTGCTCCAGCTTCATGCGGGTGGCGTTGGTGACCTCATCCAGCTGCAGGTCGTTCGGAGGCATGAAAAACGCCGACACACCATTTACAGTCATCTATGATGGAAACACACAGATACACGATTGAGGAACATACTATTAAAGTATTAAAATGGAATATTGTGATGTCATAATCAAAGACCCACGGCGTCGTAGATGATCTCCAGTGGCTGTGACTCCACATGCAGCCTCTGGTTCACCTTCGCATCCAGCGGGTTGGTCTCAAACATCAGGCTGAGCAGAGGTTTGTCTGTTTGAAACTCCCGCCGGGAGAACAGCAGCTTAGGAGCCACGTTGTTACGCAGAACACCAGTCACCTCGAACATGGACAACTGTGTTGTGATTCTGATCAGAGAAACAAAAACGACTTTGGAAAGCTGTCCACTAATTCCAGAAGAATGTGTACAAAAGCAGAGACAATAAATAAGTCATGAAACGTCGATTACTTTAGCGCCTGAGCTGAAGATCTTTGGGTCAGTGTGGCTCTCAGGTCAATGACGGACAGCTTGATGACCTCCGGTTCCTCCTTATGTTCTTTGATGGACACCGACATGCTGTCCAGCTGAAACCGAACCTTCATGTCCTCGAACTGCGAAACAGATCAGTGCAGTAAACAAAGCATCCATTACAACATTTTTCCTTTACAACATTGATTTGGTCTTATCCCAGCATCAGATACAGTTTTTTTTCCTATCCCATTGGATATCATCCTGATAGATTATCCAATCCTCACTTACGTCTTTGGGCAGATTAAGATTAGCGCCGGTCTCGCTGTAGCCAATGGCAGTGTAGAGTTTGCTTTTCTCCGCCGGGGTCATCAGCATGTCGAAACCCGAGGCTACGAGAAAATACGGTTCAGTGGTTTCACCGTGGTTCATACTGTAGCTGCACGGAGGTTTACTGCTCGTTACCTCCTTGTTTCACATCTGCAGTCGGAGTTTTGCTGTCGCTGGACCGGTTCCACACCCACCCAAACCAGCCCTGAGACTGCTCCTCCTCCTTTACACCCGGCCGGTAGATGTGCAGACCTGCTTTGGAAGCCTGGATGAACATGTACTCAATGTTGAGATGGAAAATCTTGCTTTTTGGAAAAATAAAACAGCATTTTCAACAATACTGGAAAAGCTAATTACAACTGTGTTGCATTGTTTATGTGCACATCATAATAATAAAAATAATATTAAATATTAAACGCATTAAAAAAAATCATCCATCACCTCTATTTCAGCTTGTTGCCTTGCAAGCGTGATGTTGAAAATGTCCAGCATCTTCTCCATCACCTACAGATCACATGATCAGATTGGTTTAAACCAATTGACGACAAATACAGACAAGCTCCACCCTAATATTCCAGCTACATGACCAGAACATTTACTGAAACTGTGTGGCGCTCATGCCGTGCACATTTGGGATCGTGCCTCTTGGTAGGAACAGTGTGCCTTTATTCTGTCACCAATAACAAAGTTATCCTTCCTATTCATCCCAAAAGTGTTTATTGGAATTTAAAAGCTTCCATGGTAAACATTGTCCTTACAACAATCAGAGCAATCACGCAGGACCAGGAAAGGCCCCAGACCTCCAGTCTATCAATTTTAGATTCCTGGACTAAGGTTTCTGAAGGGGCGGTCATAGGCTTGTGGTTAAGGAACTAGCTTTGAGACCTGCAGTTAATGTACCTCCATCTTCAGCAGAACCTTCTTTGTAGGCTTCTTTTTGGTGATTTTACTTTTATACAGATCCTTGTACTCCTTGATTAGTTGTCGGTGACGATGGATGTGCTGCCATGACCACATGTGTAGCCGCGGTTTAACGTTCACCTCCAAGATACCTGTGATGATGTAGCGCCACCTGGTGAAAGGAGGCATCATTAATAACGTCATTTATTACATAATGTCTTTGACTCAACAATCTAATGTAAACCACTCAGTATATAAGATTAACTATAGTAATGTAAATTTGTACTATAATGCGTACTATACAGTACTGTACTACTATTAATTGTAGTATATACCATAGTAGTATATACCAGTATATACCATAATATGAACTTAATACTACTATATATATATGTAAATACATTATGTTACATATATATATATATATATATATATATATATATATATATATATATATATATGTATATGAATAAAATGTGTTTTAAAGTAAAGCTACTACATGTGAGGTACTATGCATACTATGAAATAAAATGGTATATTGGGAAATAGTATAACATGCAGCAATGTGGTACAGAGCAATATAAGCAAAAACTAATAGTAGTACTATATCTAATATACAGTAGTACTATAGTTCTGTACTGTAATAGTACTGCACTATAATCGACAGTCTTGTACAATATTGTGTTGTGTCATCATATTTATTTTTACAAACATAATGTACTATAATGTAGTAAAGTACTACGATTTACATACTATGTACAGTAACAAATTTAATATAGTTCCTAAAAAAGGTCTAAACACCAGAGCAGGAACTTTATAGAGAACTATTTGCTCCTACCATTGGTACGCGTTGGTGTGGACGGGAACCTCTGGCCGATATTTCCTGTATGGAAGATTGCGTGACATCATATCCACGGAGCCCAAAAGTTCCAGGATGCTTACATACTGTAAGAAAACCAGAGATTTACTGTGAAGCTCAGATATTTGGTATTAAACTCCAACAAGCATCTATGATCACCTGCGGTCTGCTGAGCTCCACCGCCACCTCGGGGAGGTTCACCACCAGGTCCACTTTGGGGGAGGAGAAGTCCACGTCTGAACGCGGGTTCATGCGCAGCTTGGCATTTGCAGAGATGGGACGGAAAACTGGAACATGAAGGGTGGAGTTTAGTGTAAGTGTAACTGAGTGAGGAGCAAGTACAGAACCAGTCCAAAGTTTGCCCCTTCTTGCCCCATTCTCCATTTTCTCCAATTACCATAAAGATGGACTTATAGTTTTACAATTACAGACTGTAGTCCATCTGTGTTCTTTGTTGTTGTTAGTCCCCTGTTGGTTCTCTGTTCTCTGTTGGTCGGGAGCATCACAGAACAGGTATCATTTGGGTGGTGGATTGTTTATTGTCAGTTCTGCAGTGACACTGATGTGGTGAGGGGGGTTTTAGTGCAGCAGTGCTGCTGGAGTTTCATTTAAACACCTCAGTGACACTGCTGGGATAGGAATAATGCACCCACCAAATAATCCCTGCTCTGTGGTGGTACCATTAGTGTCCTGACCATTAGAACAGAGTACACAGTATGTACTGTAGAACACAAACAAATGGACTACAGTCTGGAACTACAAAGTCCATCTTTACAGTCAGTGGAACTGACAATAATCGGAGCAAAAAATGGGCATGTCCAAATGTTTGTCTCATACTGTATTTTGAGGAAATCTAAGATGATGGTCACTCACTTAAATGATAGTCATGAGGGATGGAGTTCTGTAGAGCCACGTTGTGTTTCAGGCATTGCTAGAACAAAACATTTAGAACAGGAAGTGAATCCAAATCGATGGAACGCGTTAACGTATTTTGTGTTGTTATAAAATACATGGACGTTTACTAACCAGCGCCTCGCTGGCGGAGTGAAGAGAATACAGTTCAGTGTTTACGTTCCAGTACGCAAACAAATTGTCTAGATGTATGAGCTAGAATAATAAAAACAGACACAACAGTCCACAATTCCCACTCGTCTCAAAGATCAGCTCCGATCATGTGATTACACACCTAAGAATTCTGACACACCATTAAACCGGCGCCGCCTGCGGAGCGACTGGCCCAAGTTGAAATGACTAATCAAACACTAATGACCCTCATGCATGATGGATAAGTGTCTGATCTAGTACCACATAGAACAGCAACTCAAATGTTATTTTATATACTGTGCCATACTTTACTGACCACAATGTTCAGTTGTGTATTGAACTATTATACGTTGTGACCTGTGTAGAACTACATATAGCACTATGATGTGACTGCAGTCCTGTGAAGTACTGTACTATAATGTATACTGTACTTCTGCCGTACTATACTTGCTAGAATTGAATAGCGACAATTGTATAATTCATTCCTTCAGTCATTCTCTTCTGCTTTATCCTCTATTAGGGTCGCGGGGGGGGGGGGGGGGTGTCCCCATGCCCATCCAGGGGAGAACGTTTCGGGCACTGGGCAGATACACCCAGGACAGGGCGCCAATCTATCGCTGGACACACACTCACTCACACACACACACTCTATATGGGGCAATTTGGAGAACTCAATTGACTTGATCCATGTTTTTTGGACTGTGGAAGGAAACCGAAGCACCCAGAGGAAACCCATGCGGACACGGGGAGAACATGGAAACTCCACCCAGATGGGGATTCAGACCGGGAATCCCTAGCGCTGAGAGGCAAACGTGCTAACCACTAAGCCACCGTGCCGCCATTGTAATATAATAATGCAGGTCTAAAAATTGGACTTTTATGTCCAACGATCTTTAGAGAAAACGCAGCTTTGATCCAACTTTCTGCATGGAACCTGATTGGTTCTAAGCGCTTTACCTTAAAAAAGACCTTGGACTTCTCATCCAGGAGACAGGGTTTCCAGTTCTCATCAGCTGTCTGAAAAAAAAACACAACATTGATAAACACACGCTTATATGTTCCTCTGTGAGGCCATCAGTGTTTACGCTGTGCAATTAATAAATAAGAGAATCATGGGTATTACCTGAAGACTGAGGTTCTGAAGGGATATGCCGAATGAGAGAGGAGAGCTGGGATTGGTGACCTGATTTCAATATAAACAGTAGTACCAATTTAAATTACCAGTGAAAACCTACGTTGAAATTTAGGCTACAGTGTGTAAAGTTTGCAAGATTCTATTTAATAGAAACAAAATACAGTACAAGTAACTATAGCTGCATCTGAACTGATATACTATACAGAAGGTACTACATTGGATAAATCCCATACAGTATGTAAATATGTAATGATAACCATGTGACCTCAGTTGTACTGTGGCCACCACATTCCACTTCAACACCACTTGACGTATGAGGTCACACCATCTCTGTACAGTTTTTGTTTTCTGTCATTAAACCCCAACCCCTGTGTTTTTAAGGTCAGGAACTCAAGCGGTCACTTACAGCGTCCTCGTAGCGAACGTGAATGTTGGAGATTTTCACTTGAAGGTTTTTGATCACCTGAGTGACCAGTTTCTCCACAAACGTGTCCTGCTTTTCCATTTTTGGATCCTCTGCAAGCACACAACAACAAAACCTCCCATTACTGAGGAGTCAATAATCAAACACGCGAGAGGAACAACGGGACCTTCAGATCCTCGTCCTGACCTTGTTCTGCTGCTTTCTGTTTGGTCTCCTCGATCCGCTGGAGCTCCCTCTGCCGCGCCTCCTGCAGCTGCTTCTCCTCTTTTTCTGCGTCATACTTTATACCTGACGCAAAGAATCAAATCCAAATCAAATACATAATGAAGGTCTCAAAACTCCACAAACAGAACTGACACTGAAGCATTGATGGGAGGAAATCAGGACCCCCCCCAGAGGAACCCCACACAAGTAAATTACACAGATGAAGTTCTTACTGGCAGTGGGAACGATGAGCAGGTAGACTTCATCCAGTGTGGCCTCCACTGACTGTGTGTACAGATTCTTCCATGGGATCTTCAGTTCCAGGCGACCTGACGGCACAAACATCAAACATCAGGAATGGAATTACTGAAGTCTAATTTGCTGCTTTAATAACATTTCAAAACAGCTGGAATTAACACTGATATATACACACACACTGTATATATACAAACACACACATATATACAAACACAAACACATAGCATACACACACACACACACACACACAGAACATGTGTATACAGACACAGTTTAGAAACACACACATTGTGTTTTGTGTGTGTGTGTGTGTGTGTGTGTGTGTGTGTGTGTGTGTGTGTGTGTGTGTCATTTATAACTGCTTTATATCTTTTTTTGAATCAGGTTCAGTTTTTTGGTTCGACTCCACAGGTCTTTGAGAACATGAACTGCACTGCTCTGCACTGAAGGTTCTGTTAACATGAACACTGAACTCACCTATGTGTCCAGCTTTAACTTTGAAGGGGATGTCCAACTGACTCTATAGTGGGGGGGAGGCAGAGAGAGGGATGCTCAGATTAAATATTAACAAAGATTTCCATTCACACATATTTAAACAGATCAGTGAAGGCAGAGACGCCGATCCAGGACGCATGTCTGCCATCATCACTTACCAAAGCATTCTCCTTGATCTCCAAATTTCTTAATATTGCATCACCTACAAGAGCAAGACAAAGCCACACGTCTGTGAGGAGCAGTTATGGTTACAGCACACAATGGGTCACATCAGGTGGAGGAGTCAGGACACTTCAAGTTCAAGTCATTTATTTATATAGCGCTTTTTACAACAATACATTGTCACAAAGCAACAATTCCCTGTTATGTTGTTCTTTTAAGGAAGAAACCTTGGGAGGACCAAGACCCTTGAGTGGGGGACTCATCCTCCTTGAGCGGCCGGCCAGCAGCAACAGTGTAGGACACTAATGTACAGATTGTGTCGAGATCGGATGACTATAATTAACAAATGGAAGAACTTTAACAACTGGAAAACTATATGTAAGTCCATTAAGGGCGTCCTGCAGGACCACCAGTCCAACTAATACTTCCACGTTAACGCCAGATGAACAGAGTAAGAGCCTCCAGCAGCTTATCCATTATTAGAGCATTAAGTGATGAATAGATGAAGTTTATTAAATCGAGTTAATGTTTGAGGGCGGCACAGTGGCTTAATGATAAGCACGTTCGCCTCTCAGCGCTAGGGATTCCCGGTTCGAATCCCCATCTGGGTGGAGTTTCCATGTTCTCCCCGTGTCTGTGTGGGTTTCCTCTGGGTTCTCCGGTTTCCTCCCACAGTCCAAAAACATGGATCAAGTCAATTGAGTTCTCCAAATTGCCCCATATAGAGTGTGTCTGTGTGAGTGAGTGTGTGCCCAGGGATAGATTGGTGTCCTGTCCTGGGTGTATTTGCCCATCGCCCGAAACGTTCTCCCCTGGATGGGCATGGGGAAACCCCCCCCCCCAATAGAGGATAAAGATAATGGATGGATGGAGTTAATGTTTGTGTCAGACATGTTTATTGGAAAAACGGAACAAGTCGATACTAGTGACAAACGCAGCGTCCCGCAGTTAATCGTATTTAACCAAATACGGGACGCTGCGTTTATTTGCGTCGATTCCGTGTTTTGGGGGATGGTGCAACGTGAAAGTCGGAGTCCTCATTCACCTCTCCATATGCCCAGCTTCAGCTGCGAGCTGTCCACGTTCACCACGTAATCCCCCAGAAAGCGGTTCAGGACGTCGACCACCAGCGACTCGAGGACCATCTCACCTCTGCCTTTAATCGAAAATTCTAACGTTTTAGCTCAGAATTCTAACTTCATATTCCAGAATTCTGACTTTTTAATCACAGAAATCTGACTTCATATCCGGTTAACACTAAGATAAAAATCAGAATCATAACCCAATTATTAAAACGAGAGAAAAAAAAAACTTTTCTAAATTGCCCCTTTGTAGTGTGTGTGTGTGTGTGTGGGGGGGGGGGGCATGTGGAACCCCACCGCGACCCTAGTATAACATAAAGTGAAAGATAATAATGAATGGATGGACAAGGAGAGAACATGCCAACTCACCCGAAGAGGAACCAGAATCAGAATACTTTATTCTTTATAATATACTTTATATATTTATACTTAATTGTTATTACACTGCAGAAACCTTATAAGGAAACAGACTTGGGACTGTGTTACCCACTAAACATAAAGAGTATTAAATCTGCAGTACTTTAGAGTATTAATAGAGTAAGGTGAGGATTCTGGACATTTTTAGGTTGGTGGGTCACTCTTTATTTGATCACACTAACACTTCACCACTATGTCACAGGAGAGTGATCCACCACCTAAATGATACCTGCACCTTGGTATCCTGATCGATACGCAAGAGGATTAACAAAGTGCATCAATATGGTAAACATCATTGTAGATCCACTAGGTGGCGGTGTAACCCCAGTTTCCAGCGCTTATCGCGACCAACCTGTCAGACTGGAGCGAAGACTCCAGGGATTTTATCATTTATATCATATATAATATATCTTTATATTATGTATATCGACTTGCACTTCTAATATTCAAATTAAACAAATGAAAAAGTCCCGGCGTTCAATCTGACCGTACCTCTCTAATTAAAAGTATCAGATCACGTGCCAATCTCCATCATTACAGCTGCGCCCAAGAGTCATTTCAATAATTTAAATAGAGACTTTTAATTATTTACATTTTAATTATCCAAAACCACTTTTAAATACTTGTGTTAATCTATGAGCCAATCATCATTACCGCTGCGCTCATGTCACAGGACACACATCACAGTCAGGGAGTCGTAGGTTTGTGGTTATTCCTGGTCCCACCAAGTTATATGGCTGAAGAGGTCTTGAGCAAGGCACCATGCTCCCTGGGCGAGGTACACACAGGTGCCCACTGCTCCGGCACAAAAAAATCCCAAAATGGATCACTTTACTCATTCACCTCAGGTCTGGGTCGCTGTGGTTCCCTAGTGGTTAGGGTTTTCGGTTATTAAACTAAAGGGTGTGGGTTCAAATCCCAGGTGAACTGAAGTTACCAATGTGGGCCCTGAACTCACATTGCTCAGAGGGGCTGTATCATAATCAACCCAGTGTTTTGACTCAAACCATCAAGTGCTTCTTTTACGTTGCCTTAGATAAAAGTGTTTGCTGAATGATGGCAGGTTCATTTTAATTCAACTCAGTTATTACGTTGCCTTCCGTTCAGTAACTTTAAATCCCTAAAAATCGGAGTGATTCAGTTCGGTTCCCTAGAAAACTAAAATCCCAGGTGAGCGGCTCATCAGAAGCAAAGTTTAGGATCTCATAACACTCTTGAGTTGGTGGATTGTGCAGAGCATTAAAGAGCTTAAATTTTATTTACCTGGCTAAAGTAAAGCTGACAGACTTGTTAAACGTTTTAAAGTTGAATAACATGAATAGGGGTTCGAGAGAACCATAAAAATAGTGAAGCTTGTAAAGTAGTGGTCATGTTGACTCACTGGTGACTTTATGAACTGTACTTTGTTAAGAGGCCTTTTTTATTCATACCGTAAATTTAACGAGAAACTTTGTAAAAGTGATAAAGTTACATATTTTGCCTACTGTACTATACACAGAGGAATTGTGTATTCACATTTAACCCATGTGTGCAGCGAAACACACACACACACACACACACACACACACACACACACACACACACACACACACACACAGTAAAGTGAAGTGAAGTGAGCACACATGCCCGGAGTTCGGGCGGCTTTAGGGCACTTTGGTCCTAGCACTTGGTGGGACCGGGAATCCAACCGGGGACCATCAGGTAACAAGGCTGGCTTTTTAACCACAGGTCTTAATGATAGTGAGGGGGGGGGGGGATCTCCACTCATCCACTATACAAATTACCCCCGCGCTGTAGTGGTGGTTCTGACCATCAAAGCAGCTGTAGAACTACACAGTCCACCTGCAGAGTACGTGGACAGTGTAGGTGTATATAATAAAGTGGCCATTACTGCGAGAAACCGATCTGCAACCTGATCAAGGTTGAGGCTCGGGTCAGAACGTTTGTGATGGATGTGACCGTGGATTAATGATTGTGCGTGTTCCCAATTTCCTTGATTCCCTAGAACCTTGATTGTCTGTGCGTGAGTACGTGAACGTGACTGCAGCCTGCAGGACAGGGGTCACTCCTCGGTTAAACCACCAGTTGCCTTTTTACTCCAAAATGTACTTAGCTTATAAATCCACATAACAGAGACTCATTAAACCGTCTCCAAGGAAACATACAGCACTGGTCAGAAGTTTGGACACGCCCCCATTTTGCTGCACTTCTTTTACATATTCACACTTCCACTTACTCTAAAGATGGACTTTGTAGTTCTACAATTAAATTCACCCATACCCCCCTCACTCTCTCTCCCCTCCCCAGAATGGTGGGACATCAACCCCCAAGTCTCCTCTCTGACTGACGGACTTAATTCAATTTGTTATGCACCTGAACATCCTCGTTCTCCTGTGAGGAGGTCCGACTGCGTGACCACCACATCTGGACACCGTCGCCCCGTTTTATTACGCCACCGCCAAGTTTTACTGCTGTTCTAAGAACACGATATGGTTTCCTAAAATTTCCAATGGGGGAAACAGGAAACGGGTAAATTATGCTGGAACTTTCAGGTTGGAATGTGGCAGAGTCAACTCGAAAAGCGCCAGGATGTTAGAAGCCTTGCAAAATGTATAACATACAAATGTACATGTGCATCAACGGCATGTTGTGGGTCCACCTGCCAGAAAGGTAACAACTTATACTTTGACAGCCCCGCCTTCTCCCCTCTACCCCCTCCTCACACCCTCCCTAGTGAGAGCAGTTAAATAACGGTACATTAAAGGGATGATTTGCGATATCAATGTACTTTGTTATGATGCTGTTAACACCCCACTTTATCTGACACCCACCTTAAGTGGAATTAGGCCACATTGATAGTAGCCATTAAGCGCTTTGTGCTGGCTGATACCATCGCCACCTGTTTCAGAGCCGAGCCACAGATCCCTTAAATGTTTTCAATGAGGTAATGTGATGTAAAGTAAGATACGCCCGGGTCCACATGTCTGTCTGAACAAAAACAGATCAGCACGATCGGGGCAGGTTCTTCTTTAATGAAATGGCGCAGAGACTCTGTTCCAATGGTCAGGACCACAATAGTACCATCACAGAGCAGGAATTATTTGGTGGGTGCATTATTCCTATCCCAGCAGTGTCACTACAGCAGCACTTCTAACTGCTTATATAACTCTAACATACGTTTCATCTGTACCTCAACGCAGTGCACACAGTGTTGTTGTGCTCTTATTTTTCAGCTGTTTATTACACACGTCAGTTTGAGCGCAATCAGCTGAAATCAGTGAGCATCGGAAGCCAAGAGGAAAAATAAAAAGAGTAAACTTCCTCGAAACAAGGTCCTCTTCCTCCAGAAGGAAGGCGCTTTGAGGCTCGGCGCGTTTGTTCGCATGTGCGTGTTTGTGTATGAGCATACATGTCCAAACGAGAACACATCCTGAACCCTTGCGTCCCAAACCTCGCGGCTATTGTAGAAAAGATGAAACGAATCCATGACCTTGTCGTTGCATGCGATCCCATCGCGCGCTGGCCGACCGGCCGTGAAAAGACATTTGCTGGTGGAAAAAAGTTTAAAAAATGGCTTCCAATTAGAGGAGAAGTGTGATTACAAACAGCTGAAACGCTATTCACACACTAATTTCAATAGCAGACTGACGTGTTACAGCCCCAGTCTTTGATCACTAGTCTGAGTTTCAAGGGTTTAGGTTGATTGCAAACTTGCCGTGTTGCCGTCGAGTGAAGCGGGGAGTCTGAGGACCCTGCTTTAGTGATCGTCGACCGGGAAGGTTGATTTATGGTGAAGGTCCTGGGTTTGATTCTCAATAATAGAGCATAGTACCATTGCTCAGACCAAGGTGGGGGTGTTGACAGGTGGAAATAATGACCTTTTTTAAAAAATATGTATCCTTTTTTCCACTGACTTTAATAAAGACTACACAGTGTTTGAAGGGAACTGTATGCAGTCTATTTAGTGCCCCTGTTGATTGAGTCACTTTCTAAAGCCTCCATATCTAAGTGGGTGCAAATATCCCTGTAATATAATAAACACCTCACACCAATTTGTGGTTTTTAGGTTCGTATGCCTGATAGAGAGACAAGTCAGGCTTTATATCAACTGTAAGCTGAGGATATTATATAAACTGCTGCCGGTTAACACATACTGCAGTCCATGAGTCATGCCTTCTTCTCTTAGTGTAAGGTAAGCGGCGGCACTTTCTCTCAACACGTCCTGCTCGTTATCACGTCCTGCCGGGTGATGCCGCGGCCGGGTGACGGGAGACGGCTTGGAGGCCACATCCAACACGCTCCGCAAGGAAATAATTGCTTCAGTGTGCCGGCTCCGAATGCAGCGCGGGCCAGAAGAAAAAGCAGATATTTATGTTAGCGCACGCCAGATGAGTGCAGATGTTTTGCACAGACCATGGAGGACGAGCGAAAGCCTAAAGAAACACGAACGCGAAAAGATCCTGACTCGAGTCAGGTATAATCAAGATGAAATAAAACACAGCTGATTATGAGCCATACCACGCTTTTCACATTGGTTTTTTCGGGACAGTACTTTGTGCGTTTACCAAAATACTGACCAACAAACACAGATGTTAGCGGTTGCATCTGATTGCACATGGAAAGAAATTCCAGTTGTTACTTGACTGGGGCAGTTAGAAAAATATTCATTATCAATAAATCCACTGAATACCCCAGCATTCCCAGCAATCAGGGTTTTTTTTAGAGCATTTAAGAAGAAACATCTGGCAGTTCGATGGAATCCAAGAGCTAAATGGGCACCAGTTGGGGAGAAATCGAAAATTGATTGGTAAACGTTTGATTTGGGCAAATCCACAATTCATTGTCAAGTCCATAACAAGGGCACCTGGATGATTTTGTGGTCTTAATTGCATTTTTGGGTCTTGAGGCTGATATTAAGGTAAGATGGTGGGAGTGTAGTGATGATGAAGTTAAAGAATACTGTCTGTGATCCTAATTTTGTATCACCCTGCCACATTTGGTGGGACGATGAGTTTGAACATGGCTGACAAAGACGTTGGGTGGCATAACTAGAATTGCACTAGCCTTCAGGACCTTCTGTACCTGCTGCTGCCTCCTCAGACAACTACTTTACTCCCTTTACCCCAACACCTCTCAAGTCAACACTAGGTAACACTTCTAGCGTTTATTGGGGTAAAGGGTTGACATAGATGCTGTTATGGTTATATATACCCCATATGGACAAAAGGGACACCACTCTCACAGGTGTAAAACAATCACCCTGCCTTGCAATTTCAACAAGTGTATGAAAACGTTGTGGGGAAATTATTCCTCCGTTGCAGAATGACTGTTCCCCCATGACAGGGTAAGTATGGCATGAAAGAACTACACTGACCTACACAGAACTCTGATCTCAACTTCTATAGGATAAATTCAACCAAAGACTGTGAGCCAGACCCCCAACACCTGAAATAATGTCTTATCTCAAAAATGCTCTTCTTGATGCAAAGAAAACAGAGATGTCTTCAGTGAAGGTGCCTTCACAGCACAACACAGCACCAAACTCTTCCGTTACCAATCGCATCTTGTAGAAGTTGGAAGGTTAAGGTCAGAGCTCAGGACCCACTCATGATTCTGCACCCTGGAGCACAAATTAGGCCCATGGCAGTTGACCCTTAAACTTACCATCAATTTCTCAAAGCCCCAACCATTGTGCCCTAATGAGACAGCTGTGGCCATCCCTGAGAAAACTTCCTCCAGCCCGAGGAAACCATAAAGCCAGCTGATAAACAGCCCCAGATTCCAAAAGGCTCGACCCAGCTACAAAGGCTCGACTAGGAAACAACTTAAAAGGGGATGATGCCATGGTTGGCGTTGGGCAGATCAAAACAAGAGGCTTTATTACAGGAAGATCTTAACAAAAAAAAAAAAAGTTAAAAAATATCCAAAGGGGCCAACAGGGCCAACCACGGTGTGACGCATGTGAACCAAAAGTCAAACAGTTTGATGGCACGGAAAACAAGAAAGCACTAAAGTAGGAGTTGCTTTGGGGAAAACACATCGATGACAGATTCTTTGGATCTGATTTCTCTTGGACAGTTTTGTTTGGGGTTCTTTGGGTCATAGCTCCAGCAATATGGTTTATTTGCTACTGTCTGCTGAGGCTAGTTGTTAAGAAAGTATTAAGTCGTCAGTTCCGATATGTACCTCGACAAATAAATAAATAGACCCAACTTTACTTATAACCATTTGAAGTTCATTCTGAAGAAATAAAAGATCTGGAATCATCAGGCAGACACGCTTGGGATTTAACTTGTGGGTTGTTATGAGGTAATAAGTATATAATTTGTACTGTCTTTAATCCAAAACATTCATTCATTCATTCATTCATTCATTATCTCCCGCTTATCCTCTATTAGGGTCGCGGTGGGGTTCCCCATGCCCATCCAGGGGAGAACGTCTCGGGCGCTGGGCAGACCCAGGACAGGGCGCCAATCCATCGCTGGGCACACACTCACTCACACACACACACTCTATAGGGGGCAATTTTGAGAATTCAATTAACTTGTTCCATGTTTTTGGACTGTGGGAGGAAACCGGAGAACCCGGAGGAAACCCACGCAGACACGGGGAGAACATGGAAACTCCACCCAGATGGGGATTCGAACCGGGAATCCCTAGCGCTGAGAGGCGAACGTGCTAACCACTAAGCCCCCCCCCCCCCCCCCCCCCCCCCCCCCCCCCCCCCCCCCCCCCCCCCCCCCCCCCCCCCCCCCCCCCCCCCCCCCCCCCCCCCCCCCCCCCCCCCCCCCTCCAAACCAGTTTGGAAAAAAGACTTTCAAGTTTCAAATTTTACTCCTTCACCAAAACGAGCCCAATCCTCCAGAGGTGGGAAACCTCCCTCTTGCCTCTTTTTGCTGCACTATTGTTCTCTTGAAGTCCTCCTGAGGTTTAACTATCTTTGCCCTTGGAGAGCCTTAAGTATCGGAAGCTCTCCTTTGACCCCAACTTCCTTACAAGCTGGGAAAAAAGAACCATTCTGTTGCGCGACATTAGCGTCTAACTTCTCTGAAAGGGGTTTAAATAAGCAAGGCCGCCTCTGGGGACTCTGATACGAGTCCATGGCGGTGGGGCCCACATTCTCTGTACCAATGCAATTAAATTCAATAGCATTTAGTTCTATTCTGCGTTGGACACGTGCCTGCGTTGATGATTCACCACCGAGATACCAATGAACGTTTGACTGTTGACGTCTGTTTTCAGTCAGCGCTGCACCTTTGTTTTCCATCACCAATACAGCAATATGCCAGAAGTGTACCTAAACACACTTCATTTTGAGATAGCCACGCCCATTGGGGGAGACATTCACAATTAGTGCAGCTATTTAAATGATGCAGGAGGACGGTGTGAATGACTGTTGGCGGGGTGTGAAATTGGAATATTTGAGCACCATGCGCAGTGGGCCTTAATAAAGACTTTAATTTTGCAGTCCTGCCCAAATAAAAGGCCCAGATCATCACCTCAGACTGGCTCTAACGGGATGAGAAGCATTCTCTCTCCGCTTGGCCTCTGATAAAAGAACAGATTGAGACTCTCCAGGAACAAAATGGTGCCAGGACACGCGGAACATGCCTCGACAGGAATGACTTGTTTGCTATGTGGGTGGCATGGCCGGCCGCCTTTCATCCTTTCCCGTTCACACTGTTCCGAACATGCCCCGAATGTTCATGGGATCCCCCAGGACAGAGGGATCGCAGTAATGAGAGGGAAAGGAAGACGTCAATGTTTGAATTGACGGCCCCCGAGGAGCCTAAATCCACTCGGCCACCACACTGTACAAGCATCGTTCTCGACGACTCAGTCGGGAGCAGCCACGCGGTTCCCTGACGGGCACCTACAAAAACAAACAGGGCTGAAACTGACAGCAGCTGGACAAAACTGACAGGAGTTGACTGATTTGTTGCATTTTTCTCATGGAATTCTCTTTTAATAAGCTTCATGGGAGGCTTGGTGCAGATAGCATTGAGGCCCGATTTTGGGCCTGATCTGGACCACATATTGAGCCCTATTTTAGTAATTAGCCATCAACCGCACACCACGCAGCTTGATTTAAAGCATGTCAGTTTGTATCTGCTATTGTAAAAATGGGGAAAACATGCAAGGAAATCTCATCTCATAATCCAACACTTAATCCTCTACAAGGCTCACTGGACACTTACTTACATAAACACACCATAGAGAGGCAATTTAGATTTAATTCAACAGGAAGAACATGGAAACTCCACCCAGATTCAGGATTCAAACCTGGTTTCCCAGCACTAAGAGTCAGTTGTTCTAACCAGTACACTACCGTGCTGTCCATACGGAGAAATATGAAGCTTAATTTTGTTTAAGGCAGCACGGTGTCTTAGTGGTTCAGCATGTTCTCCTCTCAGCACTAGGGATTCCCGTTTCGAATCCCAATCTGGGTGGAGTTTCCATGTTCTCCCTGTGCCCGCGTGGGTTTCCTCCGAGTTCTCCGGTTTCCTCCCAAAGTCCAGAAACATGGATTCAAGGTCAATTGAATTCTCCAAATTACCCCATGTAGAGTGTGTCTGTGTGAGTGAGTGTCTTCAGTGACAGATTGGCACCCTGTCCTGCGTGTCTGCCCCCCCCCCCACGACCCTAGTAGACGATAAAGCGGAAGATAATGGATGGATGGAATGCTACAAACGAGCGGGCAAGTAAAGGTCAGCGTGTTGATGTCCAAATCTGTTTACATTTAAGAAAATGCCAAAGGAGGGTGAGTGTTAAAGTCCGAGCTTGTGGCACTTGACTTAAAAAAAACCCTTCTGCGACATTCATATTTACTGCTAATGCTAAATGCTGAGTGCTAAAGGACCGACTTGGCTCTGCGTCGGCCGGAGAAATGTAAACTGATTGTAATTAGAAGAAAGAACAGGAACAAAGAACATAAATAATTACGCGGTCCGAGGCTTTTAGATGTTTCCCAGCTCTTGGCTGTCTACACCTCGAAAACCGAAAAAAA
This sequence comes from Corydoras maculifer, assembly GCA_019802435.1. Classification (NCBI taxonomy): domain Eukaryota; kingdom Metazoa; phylum Chordata; class Actinopteri; order Siluriformes; family Callichthyidae; genus Corydoras; species Corydoras maculifer. Next base: position 1,807,940 of record JAFMOD010000092.1, read on the forward strand.
CAATGATGATATCATAAGCCACCCCTAGCCAGAGTTTTAGGGCACCTAGCAACAGAGTATAGCATCGGTTAAACATGCCATGAGGGGGGAAAAAAGGCTTTGTGTGCTAACCATCCCTGCTAGCAGAAAGAAATGAATCACTCATGCTAAAGAAAATTATTTTAGCGGAAATGCTAACTGTAAAATTGGCAAAATTAAAGGCATTAAAGGAAATTTGATTGATTTATTTGGGGAGATTTTGGAGCTTTGCTTAGCTTCATGACAAACAACAAAGCTGCTCAATTAGCCTTAGCCGTAAACTTTAGCAATTAGCGTTAGGACTGGCTACTCAAATTTTACGCTTCATCCATTTTTTTTTTTTAAATCAAAGTCTATCTCCTTGTTTCTTAATTCCACTCCAAAGTTTGGACATGCCTTCCTTTTGCTCCGTTTATCACTCATGTCCCATTTAATGTAAAGATGGACTTTGTAGTTCTACAATTCCAGACTGTAGTCCATCTGTTTGTTGACTACAGAACATACTCTGTTAGTCCCAGTTACTCGGTTCTCTAATGGTCCGGATCCCAATAGTACCACCACAGAATAAACCAGAATAACAGGGAGTTCCAAATGGACCACATTCTGTTATTCCAGAACTACGACGTGCATCTAATTGGTGGAACTAATAAGGTAAAAGCCACACATACTGGGTCTGAATTCGTTCAGTATTATTTACTAAATATTAAAAAACAAATCAACATGTTTCAAAACAACATGTTTAAGGGAATGACTTAAAAAGAAGGTGGCGGCACGGTGGTTTAGTGGTTTAGCACGTTCTCCTCTCAGCGCTAGGGATTCCCGGTTTGAATCCCCATCTGGGTGGAGTTTCCATGTTCTCCCTGTGTCCGCGTGGGTTATCTCCGGGTTCTCTGGTTTCCTCCCACAGTCCAAAAACATGGATCAAGTCAATTGAGTTCTCCAAATTGCCCCATATAGAGTGTGTATGTGTGAGTGAGTGTGTGCCCAGCGATGGATTGGCACCCTGTCCAGGGTGTATCTGCCCAGCGCCCTAGATGTTCTCCCCTGGATGGGCATGGGGAACCCCAACACAACACAATCACATGGCGTGCAATTATCTCGCCATCGTCAAAAATGCTGACCCCAAAACTTCAGGTCTTGCAACACCTCGTCAAAATGGCATTACAGCTGACATAGGGTGAAGGTGAACCACCAAACTATGTCAACAGGAGCCGCATGGCCGAGCACTGGACCTATATAAATTAGTTAACAACATTTTAGAATCGTATGATGCCACATTCATCACGATCACACTCTGAAAGCTCCTTTATTGGTTTTTGACAAATACTCAAGGAGGTGGCGGACTCCGGACTATGCCGGAGCCGTTGCCAGTGTGGTTTTCCCAGCGTCAGCAGTTTAATCCACTATAATCCGGGTTTTGAACAGATCCTGTTCATCACTCGCTGAAACTCCAGATCTATCCGAAGGCTCGTCCAATTCTCAATCATCTTGCCATCATCACTCGCAATTTACTCATGGATTAGGCAGTGTGTGTTACTCTCGCACACGTTCTAGACTACACACCGATATTCTTTGGCCATAATCATGGAATCGAATCCCAGCACGACCAACCGATCCTGCTTTCCATCACTGACATGACTGGAACACTTACATCATGCTGGCTTACGGTTCCCCACCGCAGCCTCAGTGATCGGCCAGGATCTGGTTCTCTGTGAATTCTATGAATGTCCCATAGACAATATACCCAAACCATGTCCAAATAAATAACGTGCCAAGGCTAAATTTAAGCACTTCTTCGGGGGTAAGCACCCAACCACTCTTACAAGATGCAGACAAATTTGTTGGTACCCTTCCATTACAAAAGAGAAGGCCAGTATTTTCTCAGAAACGACTTACTGATGAATGGAACTGGAACCCATCACTGGGAACCATCATAACCACAGGGATCATGTACAGATGCAGCCACAAAAATGGTGTAGAAGTGATCTTCCAGAATATAACAGGACAGTAGTGAGAGCTGCAACGTTGTTCGGCTGACGACGTTTGGTGGCCTCTCTTGCCACACTTGAACCCCTCCTGCCACACTAGTAGAGGATTAAGCGGAAGATAATGAGATAATATGAGATAGTAGTCTTTTCTGTGGTTTTCAACAAACTGCATCATCTCTGAAGTTCATATTTAAAAACGGTAACACAGTATTTATCCATTTCCTCTGACTAATTTCTGGTGGACAAGGCCAGAAAACAGCAGCGATATCAGATCCCTCTCGGATCGGAATTTGGATGTCGACCAAACCGTCTGGTCGGGCTTTTGCAGCGCTTCAGACCAAGGCTCATATGTGGGGAACAGATACCAGGCAACCTTGGAGCACGATGACAAACATAATACAAATGAACACAAGATGTCAAGACATAATTCCAAAAGTTTAATGAAAGCCATCGGTTTCAAGAGTCTCTTTATGGAGAAAAGGTGAGACATGGGTTCTGTCTTCTGTCTGAGACATAGCATAATGGAGGACGTGAAAATAAAACAACAAAGACATTAATATTTTTCCTCCTTCTATCCACCGCATTCACATCATCACCTCGACATGGAACTGCCTGCGCTTTCCGCTGAACAAAGGACTTCTGATGCCAGTGTTTTCTTTTTTACCGCTGCATTTATTCATCAGGTTCATATGAAACATCTCATAGAGGAACCACAGAGCACGAGTACTTACCTTTCTGCATGCACGGAACATTCGTTTAAAAACATTCCAAGCTGTACGAGTACTAAATACGTGGTGGCATTAATTGGGGTGATAAGTAGGGTGATCAGGTAGCCAACAGGCCGGTCAAAAGTTTTAACATGCCCTCATCTTCCTTTATTGTCTATTTCCTCCACTTACCACATAGAAGGAATTTGTAGTTTTACAATTAAAGATTGTAGTTCATTTGTTTTCTTGTTTTTGTCCCCTGGTTAGTCCCCTGTGGGTTTTCCATTCTCTGTTGGTCATCCCCTGACCATCCCAGGGCAGGTATCATTTGGGAGGAGGATTGTTTATTTTCAGTTCTCAGTGACACTGATGCAAGGGTTTTAGGGGGTTACCTGACCATTAAAACAGAACACGCAGTATGTACAAAGTCCATCTTTACAGTAATTGGAACTGATACAATGGACAATATGTGGAGCAGAATAGGGGCGTGTCTGTCTCCTTGTAGGGTTTGGGGTGACATGTAACTTCCACAAGATCAACTTTGTCTCATCCGGCCTTTGCGTGAACACTGTCCCTGCGGCATTACACTCATTATTAAGCTTGAAAGTTTCTAATGTGAGAATGTGAAGCCTGGAATTACACTCGAGTCAGATGGTAGACATTAACTAGGGGTGGGGGCATCGTTTTCCAGCTTATGAGAGTCTCCTGAGATGGCATGACAGATGGTTGTCGTCAAGATGCTTTTACAATTTGCAGGGATGCCTTTTTCCAAAGATCAGTACCCGTCTTCATCAGCCTCATAGAGTTGCTTCAGGACACAAACAACAAATGGGACTTAGGGAGTATTATTACAGAATAGTGGGCAGCCTCCAAAAAAACACCCGACACCTCCCCCGAACTAAGATCAGCCACTGAGACATAAACAAAGTGTCCATTTCAAAGGAACCCGTTATTTTCCACTATAAGGTGCTGTAAGGAAAGCGACCCGAAACCCACTTTCAAATAAACATGGCGTAGCCCCCAAATAAACATGGCGTGGCCCCCGGGGTCCTCCGGGGCTTTCCCAATGCCTTCCATCATTAGAACGTCCCTGAAGCAATCTGGAACTTCGAATATTCGACTGGGATACGAGTTGTAACTGGATGCAAAGTCATAGAAGGGAAAACCAGAACCTATTTTAGGGCCTGAATCCTATTCACCTAGAGATACAGCATGTCGATAACAATATCAGCTCACGTCTACTTTATATCCACAGGAGCATTAATGACATCGTTGTCTAAATCTGAAGGAAATAAACTGTGGGCCAGTTTCATTCTTTAATTACACACTCGCTTAATGATTTTTGCACAGTCATTCTGGAACCATGGGCCTTCATTAAAATTTTCCCACAAAGTTGAAACATACAGTAGAACGCAGTAGTAAATATGCAAAATGTACATAAACATACTCGCTCATAAAACAACATGCACTATATATGTATATATATATATATATGTATATATATATATATATATATATATATATATATATATATATATAGTCTCGCACGGTGGCTTAGTGGTTAGCACGTTCTCCTCTCAGCGCTAGGGAAGCCCGGTTCGAATCCCCATCTGGGTGGAGTTTCCATGTTCTCCCCGTGTCTGCGTGGGTTTCCTCTGGGTTCTCCGGTTTCCTCCCACAGTCCAAAAACATGGATCAAGTTAATTGAATTCTCAAAAAATTGCCCCCTATAGAGTGTGTCTGTGTGAGTGAGTGTGTGCCCAGCGATGGATTGGCGCCCTGTCCTGGGTGTATCTGCCCAGCGCCCGAGATGTTCTCCCCTGGATGGGCATGGGGAACCCCCCCGCGACCCTAATAGAGGATAAGCGGGAGATAATGAATGAATATATATATATATATATATATATATATACTGTATACATACACACACACACACACACACACACAGACATATATCCTATATTCCTTGACTGGAAACTATTTCTCACACACACACCTATGCTGTTATGTCCATGAAGCTCAGAGGACTCTTAACTGGTGCACTGTCACAGTGTATCAACAGGTGCAAACGGCTTGATAAATTATTGTTGCTTCCTCTTGGCTGCTGCAAACTCGATGACAGCAAAGATAGCAAGGACATTAGTGCACCTCTGTGCGCGCACACACACACACACACACACACACACACACACACACACACACACACACACACACACAAGCTTAGAATCAAACTCTGTCCAGCGACAACCCAGTAAAAAAAAAAAAAGGTGCATTTCCATTATAACCCTGACATGAGCCTGGCATAAACCCGTCGTGACATATTAACACTGTCGACACCATTAACACGAACCCCGTCCAGTGCTTTGATGTCCTGACAGCGAATGACACGTTTGGATTTTGCCAGAATTCCTCTCTGCTTAGCGCGTGCATGGTGATGTCATGACAGCTCCTCCTTGACAACTGGACTAAGGTGCCATAACAACATTGTGACAGGTCGTGCCACATTTTTATTAATTGCTGTAGCACGTGGCTCAGTACACAGCTGTGTTTATTCAAACTGGTCCTCCATTCAGCTCCTCACCAAAAGAGGTGAGAAGCTAAACTTTAGGGAGAACATGCAAAATCTATGCTTATATACATTCCTTATTGTCCTGTCAAAAGCTCTACCGAGGAACCATCATCTTGGGGTTAAGGGGGTGTTGACTAACCCCTCATGGGTGGGTGGGGTGGGCGGACAGGTTGCCAGGTCAACACAAAGCAGACAGATTTTTACAGTCACTTACACATTCATAGCTGATTGCAAGTATTTTTACTTAACGTCACTATGGAAAACCATGTAGACATGAGGAGAACATGCCAACTCCTCACAGACAGGGTCCAGGTAATCCTCTCTGGGAACCAAACCAAGGACAATCATGTCATTCAGTGTTAATATACTTGATGCAAAATTGCAGTGACCAGCCATAATAAACTAAGACAGCTGTTATGACAGGTTTATGACATCATGTCACTGACATGCCATTGAGTGTAAACAATGTGTAAACAACCCCTAAACCAATCCCAGGGCTTAAAACGCCATGGACATGAAAGAAAAGTGCTTCTCCTTGTCCTCTCCTGCCAGAATTTCAAGTGGTGGTCCTCCTCTGCATTACTTTACAAAAGCCTAGGGTTCTAAAGCCATGTTTCGCTAGATTTATGCTACATGCTGCAAAGAAAGAGCGCAAACGCCAAAAGAATTTGTAATTCGTTGGACCTGGCGGCGAGTTGCTGTCTGCAGAACATCTGGGATCTAACAAAACCCTGGTGCACGTGATGAACGTGGGTAACTTTTACTGACGATCCGTCACTCGCACAAATACCAGAACGTTGTGACCACATAGCGGCCGACATGCTGAGCCAACGGGCTTTGACCTCCTCCAGCATGGCAGCAAACATGTTTAGCCAGTGTATGCAAAAAGGCCTGGGTTCTGAGACTGCCAGATGTCGCTGCCATTCAGGGGCAGTGCAAGTGTGTGAGCGGTATTGCATTTTTTAAAAGCCTTGGCAGAGGACAGAGCTAGTTAAATGATTGCCAACGATCCACGAGGTCCATTGGAAGCGATCAAAACAACAAAGGCAATCCTATAATCCGTGCGGTTTAACAATGACGAGATAAAATCTACAGATAATGGAGACGTTGGCTGAGAAGTCTGCTGTCTTTCAAACAATTCTGAATGAGTATTAATGTTTTCAGATTACGGGGCTGAGGATGAAGTGAACTAATGTGTAAAATTAGTCTTTATCTGACGCACTGACAGTCACTACTCTTATATAATCAATACATCAATACCAACAATGAGAAGATCCTTCACTTGCTTTTATAACAGACTCAAGGGTTGACATTTATTGTTTATAACACCACAAGGCTTGATGAAGGGCACAGTCTGTGTAAGACTCGTGTACTACTCAATACTTAATGGATGTGCTTGGGGTGTAACGTGCAATAAACCCTTTAAGCGCCAGGTGGCGCTCTGACTTTGGTGGATTGCTATTCGAGTGGTGCAGCTACTTGCTGCTACAAAAATGTACCTGAACCCACATTCTGAGATGGCCACGCCCATCGGGGGAGATACATTCACAAGCAGCACTGCTATTTAAAGAATGCAGGAAGAAGTCGTAAAATTAGTTTATTTTAAGTTCAGATTTTGTCAAGTTGTTCCTTTTATGCTTTTATTTTTAAGATACAAAACGTTTAAGACACTAAACTGGAAATATCAGTATAAATTAAATTCAGTGTTGTGTTTATTGAGCTGTACGTATAATACTCGGTACCTTCACCCCATTACGAGTGGTTCAGTTGACTGGGATTTGACTCCAGTTGTGTACATGGGGGCAAAAGGTTAAATAAATTGCCGTGCATAAAATGATCCAAACAGTGTACATTAAAAAAACACCATCACTGCAGTACTTTAACGCACCTATGCCCCGCTACCACGAAAAAGTGTGCCAAGCACAATATGGGTGGGTTCGCAACATTAGTCTGTCTTCACATGCTGACATACTAAGTACCGGCTGCAAGCTTGAACCACCGCCAAGTCGCGATGTCCCATTAATCAAACTGTGTAAAATGCCATGTTCATTTCAGAATAGTTATGGAAACACTGCACTATGTTTAGAGTCTGTTTCTTCCTACGGCGAGTTGAGTCACCGGGATATCGGACAAAACAATAAGCCATGGTGAACACTCGCCGCTAATGATGTCCTAAAATAGACAGATATTTAATGGCCACTTATAAATACACCCCCTTATTTACACATTCGATATCCCGTTGTAATTTGTAATCTGCTCCATCCTCATCACTCCCAATGCACAGCATCATCATCTTCACCCCCTTCAGCTCCCTCACCTGCCTTTTGGTCAGAACAACCATCTTACTGTCTGTCCTGTAAACTTCTCATCAGGATGCAGTTTCAGACCAATGACATCATCGGGGGGGGGGGAGGGGGCAAAGAGGAGAGTTTATGGAAATGGTGAGGGAAGACATGCAGGGGTGATAAAGAGGATGGTCAGGACAAGGTGAGACAGAGATTAATGATCCGCTGTTGCACCCTATAATGGGTACAGTGGAAAGAAGATGATGATGACATCATCAGGGGGAGAAGATGAAGGCCAAAGAGAATAGTTGTGAATGTGGGAAGGGAGGACATGTAGGTGGTTGGGGTGACTAAAAAGGATGTTAAGGACAAGGTGAGATAGAGTATAATGATCCACTGTGGCGCCTCGTGGCGACACCAGCCAAAAGAAGAAGGGATGATGATGACGACATCATCAAAAGCAGCAATCAAAATCATATAGGTGTCCTTAGTAATTGTAATCGTGCAAATTACTGGACGTTAATTGCAGAATATCATGAATGACATTTTCAACATCTAACCAATCATCTATCCTGGTACTCTGATCACGGTGTTGTGTTCCCAGGCTGGCGGCTGACTGCTGGCTAATGCGCACTGTGCTCGGAAACAAATTCCACTTGAAGCTCAAGAGGAAGTTAAGAGGAACTCCAGTGAACCCGGTATCAGTCACAACACTGTCAGTCCTTCACTAACAGTGGAGAAGTATTAGCCCGTCTCAGCTGCGTGGTTCCTGACTTTCCCAGAGGAACAACGTAGGACGGCGGTTTTAAAAGCGACAAGTGGGAAACATTCCCATAACAGCATGTAGTGCATCTACCTGTAAACCACAGCGTATCAGAGATAGAGGAGGACTGGATGGAGAAGCAGAACCCTGCAGAACGGAAGCATATGGAAGTAATTAAGCTGTTTTCTACCAGTCAGCTTCAATTAAGGTCTAATCATATTCATTTTAAATTTGCGGTATAAAATTACCACAGCTTCTCATCATCTGGATATATGGCTGGGCTAGAAAGGATTGATGAGGTATGAGCTCGGGCCACCGGCCCAACTCGCCCACTGCTTTCCAGAAGCCGTGCTCAGGCACGATGCTGTCATCTGAAGCAAAGCTGGATGCCTGGCGACATCCCTGACTTGGATTCACACCTGAAAAGAGAGCACCTGAATGTAACTGAATGATCTGGGGTCAGTGCAGTCGGTCAGGTCTGTGTTCAGCAGCTATAAAGTCAGCTGACTTGAATGTACTGATACACCAGGTTATCCCATCAATAAATCTGTTCTCCTCTGATGACGCAGACAGATTTCAAGAAAATAGGATTCATCGACCTTAAATAGTGAGAGAGTAGTTATGGGAACATCATTCCCACCCACGGATCGTCCACCACAGAGTCCCGTGTGAACCCCACTAAGAATCTTTGGGACGTGCTAGAGAAGACTTTGTACAGTAGGCAACATCATCAATACAAGATGATGACAAGATCTTGGGGGGAAAAATGAATGCAACTCTGGACAGAAATAACTCAAGTGTCATTGCCAAAGCTTGTGGAAACGATGCCACAGCGAATGTGTGATGTTATCATAGCTAAAGGCGGTAAAGCCTAGAACTCACTGAGTGAAATTCCAAAGTGAACCTCATGCAAATCCATGGGGGAACATCAACTCGGCACGGTGGCATGGTGGGCTTGCATTTTATTCCTCTTTCCGTCTTGTTGCCCACTCTTATCATGACAACTTGGCGCATTTGCAAATCCTGACCAGTGGACATTGCTGCAAAGTAACTACCGCTGACCCCTAAAATTCTGCCACCCTGAGTCTAAGTGCCCAGACCAATCATTAAGCATTTAAAAAAATTCCCCAGAGTCCTGCTTGCCTGCGGAGCTACCCAACATCTAATCATCTGAATGATTATATCTATTAGTGCAAGAACAACAGGAACTCCTGGGAACACCACAGTCTGCAGTCCTGATATTTCCTGGTGGTTTCAAAGCCACCTCTTTCTATAGAAAATTCTCTCTCAGTGAATGCATTAATATTTATTTGCACACACAATCCAAGGACCATAGGTGGCTTTGTTGAGGAACGTCCCCTGGCTGTTTTAAGTTAGGAAGTTTGTAACGACTGGAAAGCTACAGTTTCGCACTCGAATCCTCTAACTGCCTCTGCCAGATTCTGGATACTAAACGACCTTGTTTGACGATCTCCCGACGGGATCTGCGGTTAGGGTCCGGGTTTTTCATTCCAGAGTACTTTACGGTCTCTATTCTGCTTCATTTAGCCACGAGGAACCAGATGGTGAAGGGATTGAGACTTTTTTACTGCACAAGTGCACTAATGTCTATATTATATTAAATAGATCAAAGTCAGACATTAAGAATTTTTGTTTACAGTATTTTACTGAAACCAAAGTATTTAATGGAGGATGTTCTGCAAGGAGGTTGAGGAGAACAGTGGTAGATAGTGAGTGATTAGCCATTAATTAACGAGATCCCGATGGACCCCTTGTGGTTTGAATCTCTGGTCTAGAAAGCCGAGTTTTATGCCCCTTACGTTATATGCGCACTTACTCAATAAGCCTAAGTGGAAGAAGGAGTGTGTTTACAGGTGGATGGTGGGATATATGGTATTTCTTTATGTGGTGCAGGAGGCGGCTGTTTCAGAACAATAAGTCCTGATTGGCCCACAATAGACATCCAAACAAAACACTGGAAAACAGGTGTGTGTGAATGCAGGTGTAATAAAAATGATGACAAAAGAACCGATGACTGTTGAAGACTGTTGCTATATTTTGCGGCATGTGCTCCGTTCCTCAAGACCGAGTTTAACCCATTAAAACCTGGAGCCAGTTCACTTTTCAGTGATTTGCCAGGAAACCACCTGAAATTTATTAAAATTTCGCCCTCTATTGTTAATGATCTGTAATGTTACATATACACTATAGACAGAACTTCCAAGACACATCTCTCAATGACCAAATCAGGGCGTTTAATTTGATGCACAGGTGTGCACCTCAGCACACTTTTAACTTGAAACAGTTTTGGTGAAGTATTTAGGTGTGGAATAGTTCACTGTCTAGAATGGAGACTTTGTGTCAGGCTAAATGTCCAAAACACACTGCAAAATCTTGTCGAGAACCTTTTCTAAAGAGTAGGATCAAGCACATTGGGCGGGGCAGGGGTCCAGTATCCTATATCTTACACCAGTAACTGTATTCTGTGTCATGGCCCCAACCATCATTTTAGGATAGAAACATCAGCAGTATGATGTAATGTAAATAAACTGTGATGTCACTTGGGTTTGTTCTTAAGGGTTCAAGCTGCTTCAAAACAATGAACTACTGCATCACTTTTCTGAGTGGATGCGGTTCGGATCCTGATGGGATATTAAATCCGCCGTGTGAGGAATGTTCCCTGAACAGACTGGCGGATGCGTAACGGGCCGGTTTGCATGTTTAATTATCTTTCGGATTTTATTTCATGTCGTTATGCAGGTAGTGTGTGATTCTTCTGGAGAAACACCTACTTATATGGAAGCAGGCGAGGACATCCTTTTGAAAGTCTCCTAAAATAGTTAAGGAGAGGAGTTTGCCGGACTGGAATGTGGAGAGTTACAGCTTATCCTGGCCATTTAAGTATGGCTTTATCTCTGTTCAGATTCCTCATCACATTGATTATCGCAAATCACTGAGTAACGCTGTCTGACAGTCATCACATACGAAAAGTGACGGCATCTTCAATGGCATTATTGTAACCGTACGGCATGGTGGAGAATGTGGGTCGTACCAGAGCCAATCACGTGAGACAAAAACACAAGAAACAAAAAAAAATATATAAAATATATTAAAATTATTAGAATAAACACAATAGGTAAGCTGGCACGTGACACCTACTACCAAAAACCACACTTTGGTACTCCTTTGGATCAAGTTTGGTGGTTCAAAGTGTTACCAGTGTGGGCTCTTGAGCATGGCCCTTAACCTTCATTGCGCAAGTATCTGCATTTTCTATCATAACTGACCCTGTGTTCTGACCCCAACCATCAAGTTGGGATCCTTGTAAATCACTTTGGATAAAATCATTCATTCATTCATTCATTATCTCCCGCTTATCCTCTATTAGGGTCTCGGGGGGGGGTTCCCCATGCCCATCCAGGGGAGAACGTCTCGGGCGCTGGACAGATAGACCCAGGACAGGGCGCCAATCCATCGCTGGGCACACACTCACTCACACAGACACACTCTATAGGGGGCAATTTTTTGAGAATTCAATTCACTTGATCTATGTTTTTGGACTGTGGGAGGAAACCGAAGAACCCGGAGGAAACCCACGCAGACACGGGGAGAACATGGAAACTCCACCCAGATGGGGATTCGAACCGGGAATCCCTAGCGCTGAGAGGCGAACGTGCTAAACCACTAAGCCACCGTGCCGCCATGGATAAAATCATAATTATTGTAAAATTATATATTGTAAATGTACAGTGATGTCACAGAACAGCTGCTCTGAGACAATGTGCTATTGTAAAAATAAATAAATAAATGAGTAAATAAATGAACATGACCTTGAACCAATGGGTGCAAAAGACTTGAGCGATGCAAAATAATACCAACGAATATGATTTGTGTTTTATTAAAGTCAGTGTAATACATTATAAATTCCATCCTGTGTGTGTGAGAGAGAGGGTGTGTTTGTGCTTACAGTAGATTTGTAAGACAAGAAAGATTTAAACTGTCTGCGTGAGTTCACATTTGAGGCTACATTTCTTTTTCCCCTTTGATCTCCAGCGAACAGTCCACACTATATGATTAATAGTGTGTACTTGATAAATTGAGTGAGTAATCATTAGTGGTTAACCGGAGTGAGGTTGAATAGAGTAAACACATGCGACAAAGGCAAACCTCAGACCAAAATAAGAACGGCCATCTGTTTCCAATACGGTTTGATACAAATACCATCATGCTTCCTTCATTAAACATTTACAAGCAATTTGCAAAAATTAGGTCGGAGGGGAAAAAATGAGTTTGTAAAAGCTGTTACTGCTATTTACCGAACATTATTAGAATAACTTTCTGCAACATGGACAAATTTGGTTCGGCCATTTTTTCCAGCTCCACTTGAGGTCATTCAGCCGACGCTTTTATCCAAAGTGACTTATAATTATCTCACTAGTATGTCACCACCATTTCAGTGTCACAGCAGTACTAAGAATCATCCACCACCCTAATACCTCCTCTTTGTGGGCGCTCATCATTGAAAAACATACTAAAGTGGACCAACAATGTATGCATAGTAACAGGTCATTAGGTTCTATACATACAGTATTAATTGTAAAACTACAAAGTTCAGTAAGTAAGTGTTAGAACTGAGGAGGTGTACCTAAAACACCTGTTGGATGAATAGAGGGCGCGGTAGCTCAGTGGTTAGGGCGTTGAGCTATCAATCTGAAGGTTGGGGGTTCAAATCCCAGGTCCACTGAAGTTACCAATGTGGGTCTTTGAGCAACCCTTAACCCTCATTGCTCCAGGGATGTTGTGATTAACCCTGTGCTCACCTTGTAAGTCGCTTTGGATAAAAGAATCTGCTAAATGACGTAATGAATCAGAATGCAGACTGGGTTCCAGGCCTCTCGTCCAATCTAAATTAACAAAACACCGTACAGACCAACCCACAAAGCACATCCAAAGAAGAGCTGCAAAGGACGCGGAGGACATGGTGATGTTATAAATCTGTAGGTGTCAATATAGCAACATTAGAACTTGGAGGCTGAGCTCCTGTGGTACCTCAGCAGTTAATTTCCTGTACTATTAACCAGCATCTGAATGGCCTGTGTTTCTGAGCAGCCAAGCTTCCACAGCCGGACCCCTGAGCGCAGCATTTAACTGTTAATTACTCAGATTGGATCATTACCTCTAATGTCCCAACAGACGAGGGCGTCGACTCTGTGCCGTAAATGTAAAACAAAAGTAGAGCGTCTGGTTGGCAACATGAGGCCAACCAATCAAAAAGCAGCAATAATAATCCACAACAAACAGAGTTACTATACTGGAAGTGAAGAGGTTGGTTGAAATAAAACATGTGAATGTAAACAGGACCCCGGTTATTTATTTTACAAAACTACACTCGACCCCTTTAGAACTTTTGCTATCAGCCAAAACAAGGATCACTGTTATGACTACTGAATGTATGAATGAATGTTCTGTGTCTTTATGAGGCTGAGAACAGTAATAACCCAGCCTTCACACACAAACAACAAACACGAGCGCAGAGGCTCGCTAACTCGCCTTCATACCATGAATGGTGCGGACCCAAGTGTTTACTGTCTTGAGTTCTACGTCAATGCCTCTTTGATTTTAGCAGAATTTTAAAAATCATAAACCCCTTTAAAAATAATTAAACGTATGTCTTATATTCAAGCCGACAGTCTCCTGTGGGAACCGATAGCTGGATGAAACAGACAGTGGATTGGGATCACGTACAGTAACAGTCAAAAGTTTGGACACGCCCACTTCTTGCTCCCTTGGACTTTGTGGTACATCCATTGTTTCTCTGTTGGACAGGACCAGGCATGTTCTTTACATTTGGAATAAAGGTTAGCACATCATCTCATATCATGCCCATTCAGAGGAGAACATTATAGGCACTGGGCAGATACACCCAATACAGGGCGCCAATCCATTGCTGGACCCACACACGCACTCTCACCCACACACACACACACACACACACACACACACACACACACACACACACACACACACACACACACACAGGGGGGCTTGCCATTTATCATACTGCAGAATAAACACTATTAGAAAACGCTTCGAATAACCGATTGGCATTTAGTCCAGGATAATTGATGACAAGCTTAATGTGTTTATCACTTGAGTGGATGCAGAAGACAAAGCTTTGCCCCCCCCCCCCCCCCCCCCCCCCCCCCCCCCCCCCCCCCCCCCCCCCCCCCCCCCCCCCCCCCCCCCCCCCCCCCCCCCCCCCCCCCCCCCCCCCCCCCCGGTCCAAATCTTCATCATCAATACAAGATCAGGGGAGGGGGGGGTGTCACAGAGAATGTGTGATGTCTAAAGTTAAAGAGTACCAGTGAGTGCCCTGACGCCAACATTTTCATGAAGTCATTTATCCAAAGCGACATACCAATATCACAACTTGATGGTTGGGGTGAGAACACTGGATACCTGGGATTTGAACCCACACTCTCCAGATTGATAGCCCAACACCATAACCACTGAGCTACCACACCATCAACTTGGTATACTATGTCACTTTGGAAAAAAAAAGCGTCTTCTAAATGACCTCATGTCTGATGTAATGGTCTGATCTGAGTTCATCCAGTCCAAACTCATCATCTCTTTATGGACATCTGTAGTTCTGAACAGGACCAGTGCAGCTGCCACAGGGAAGCTTATAATCGTCAAGAATGTCTATAAATGCAGTGGAATGGACACTTCCTGTCACTTAAACCAACAGAATCAGGCCGATCCCAGTAATTATCAAGGATGTCCACATAAATGCGGTTCATTAGCAGACGGTGTGGAGAAAAACAGGCGGAGCGGGAAGACGGCAATACTGTCTGAGAAAGCAAAATGTCAAATGCCTGGTTTGCGTCTATACAACTCTGTATACTAAAAACCTGACAGGCCAATTCACATGAAGACGAGGCAGGAAGGAGCCTACAAAGCAACAAATCTACGAACAACATACCTTTGCTCCCACTGGGGACGGGCTTCCGACACATGTAACTAGTAGTGGACTAGAATTAGGACACTGTCATTGGCCGTGAGCGAGTTTCCCACAGCACCCCATTGGCGGACAAGTCCCACTAAATGGGGTTGGGTGATAAATCATGTTGGCATAATGAGACACAGATTGCCGCTCCACAATGTGTACTTCCCTCAGCTCCTTCCTCTCTCACTTCATGCCTCGCTTTCCCATTGTCTCCTCCAGGAAAAACAAGCCGTCACCCCCTTTTTCGCTCCTGATAACTCCTGCTAGACGAAACGCAGCCGTGTTTGTTCAGCCATTATGACGAAATATTGTTCTTAGACCACAGACTTCATGAAAAGTCTATAAAAAGAAAGATGGTTATCTTATCGTATTGTACAAATCGCTGTGATTATTAAAGATTGCTGGGTGGGATTTGCAAACACAGCGAAGGCACATGACGTGACTGTGAGGTGTCTCCGAAGAGCGTGAGAGTGGGGGGGGGGGTCGTCAGCCTTCTCTTACTTACCGAGTACACATAGTATTGACACTTTTACATAAACGGAGCTCTATATCAAGAAAGGAATCTCACTATGGCGACATATTTAGATGGAAACGACTGGCATCTAGCATGTCACAAGTGAACCAGTTTCCTTACTGCACAGAACCGTCCCAAGAGAATGAACAGGAGCAAGAACACAGCCACACAGTCCCACTCGCAGACACAACTGTGCATTGTTGCGTCCGAGCCTCTGTCGCCTGACAGTCGATACTCAACCCTCTCGTTACATCAAACCAGAATGCGCGACGTCCACCACTAAATAAAGAGGCACACTCGTACCGTCACAGTCAATATTTTTCTTAGCTATTGGAAACAGCATAGGCACCAGGCACCAGGCTCTGAAAGAGTGACTGATTGGTGCAGAACCGTACACATGGGATTATTGGATTAGAACGTGCAGTCACTCACTCTGTAATCGGCATGGCAGGAATCTTTTAGATTTCCCTCCTGATCTTACAGAGTCTGTATTAGTGAAGCCTGACATCTAAATCCTGGGTGTATCTACCCAGCACCCAAAATTTTCTCTCCTGGATGGGAATGGAGAACCTCACCACTAACCTAGTCTCAACTATAGGATTGATCAGAAGATAATACATATATATTAGATAGAGAGATATTAAACTCTTGTCCTATTGATACAGATCAGAATTTAATCCTGGTGCCATGTTTAAAACTAATTTTTGAACATTTATACAGAAAATACTTCTTATGAAGCTTTCAGAATGTCGATCCAGTGCAAATCCTGCATCCATCAAGAGATGTAGTACAAACACAACACAAAACACCATTATGACAGCACACAATAAAGAAAATAAACAGTCTAATCTGACCTGCGATAATGAGTGACCTAGGGAGTGTCCGTGTTGGAACACTGTAAAAGAAACGGGGTCTTTTATCGTTTTAGTTACAGGAAGGAAATCATACAGGAAAACAATTCCTTCGTTTATCCTCAATTATGACTCAAGACTGAAAGTCACATCAAGTCCAGGTTCTTCCCTTAGTGTAGGAATGCAAAAAACATTCATTCATTCATTCATTATCTTCCGCTTTATCCTCTAGTAGGGTCGCGGTGGGGTTCCCCATGCCCATCCAGGGGAGAACGTATCGGGCGCTGGGCAGAGGACAGGACCCAGGACAGGGCGCCAATCCATCGCTGGGCACACACACTCACTCACACACACAAACTCTATATGGGGCAATTTTGGAGAATTCAATTGACTTGATCCATGTTTTTGGACTGTGGGAGGAAACCGGAGAACCTGGAGGAAACCCACGCAGACACGGGGAGAACATGGAAACTCCACCCAGATGGGGATTCGAACCGGGAATCCCTAGCGCTGAGAGGCGAATGTGCTAACCACTAAGCCATCGTGTCGCCGTTATGCAAAAAACAGACCAAGATATTTTTTTTAAATCACCCACCACCTAAACACCACTGGCTGTGTGGTCCCATGAGGGTTCTGATCATTTCAGAACATGAATTGTCCCATATTTGGCAAATAAATGTTACATTCTGTACTAAACAAATATGGGATGCGATTTCTTCTGTATTTCTATAAAATTCCAAATAAACACCTCTGTTATTGAACATCAACACTAAATCTAACAATAATGATTAAACACAGAATTACACAGAATTCTGTGACCTTAGAGGGTGCTGTTGTCAATTTGGACCCCAAAATCAAATTTCCTAAGAAAAATGTTTATTCTTTGAAGTATACATTTTCTAGATCACAAAATTGTATTGTGTATTTTGTGGAAATTAATCATCATGACATGAATTCAATTATTTTGTGGTTTAACTGTTTGGATGACATGACTTCCCTTCAGTCATACGACAAATTCTGTTGAATCAAAAAAATGAATTGTCATCCCACTCCTTGACTCTAGGTTACCTCAGCTAATTGTCCTTAAAGTTTGAATTTTTTTTTTTTTTTTAAAGTTCATTATTGCACACTCCACCCAAACAGATTTCATTTAGGATTTAATTAAATGCAAAATGTGCTTCATTGTGAGAAAGTTTTGACATAACTTTTTGTATGTAATGATTACATAAAAACTATGGATATGAGTAAATTGAGTTATATCGTTAAATTGCAACAGTTTGTTTCCTTAAATAAATAGATAATAATAAAACTAAACTGTGATATTGGTAATAAAATCTTTTTAAGCTTTAAGTAGCACCGCTGCAGTTGCGCCATCCCATAGGAGTCAGGACCATGGTGCTGATGATATGGATATCAATTGTAAAAACACAGAGGTGAGCCTCCTGCATAACATTCCAGTAAGGACCTGGAACGCGTCATGGTTTGAGACCGTCTGAAGATTCACGGACATCATCTAAATAACCCAAGATATTTTTACTGCACTGCATGTTTTTTGCCGAATTCTTTTTTTTTTTTGAGAACCTTGTCTTTGTCAGTTGTCAACCTGGAATAAAAAAGAGCCTCCAGACGGGTCAAGTCAAGGTGGTGACTGGTTTCTCTGGGTTTTTATGTGTGTAGTCAGGTAACAGTCAACGGACGATGATGTACGACGGCGAGTCCAAGGGCAGGTTCAAGTGTGTGTAGCCTGACGTGTTCTCACATGTACTGAGGAATGTATACAAGGAGACGAACAGGTTACAGATAGAGGTTATAGACTTCATATAGAAATGCACTGTAATAAAAATAATTAATTAATTAACAATGTTCTTGAGAACTGAACCCTGCTGTGGGTTCTCTTTACAAGCATGCTATATATTCCCTTATGGATTTTAGGCCATTTCCTTCATTGGAATGTAGCTGCCTGCATTCAGTATAACATCCTGACTGGTGCTAATTTTCACGCGGTAGGTTCTATTGTACACAATTCACAAAGCAGCCTCATGCTCATTGGCATCTTACACCCCGCCAACAATGTTCATGCCTTCTACGTCATTTAAATAGCAATGCTGCTAGTGAATATATCTGCCCCGATGGACATGGCCATCTCGAAAAGAGGTGTGTTTAGGTACATTTCTGGCGTATTGCTATCTTGGTGATGGAAAACACAGGAGCACCGCCAACTGAAACCAACCTAGAGACATCGACAGTCCGATGTTCATCGCCATCTTAGCAGTGAACCATCAGCACAGGCACATGTTCTAAAGATGGCCCACAAAACGTCATGGCTAGAGGAACATTGGCACAGGAAGAACATGCCAATTACATGGAGAAAGCGGTACTTTCTACTATGAGGTGATGGCGCTACCCACTGTGCCTCAGTCTGTCATGAATATTACTGAAGCATAGTATTAAGAAACCCAGAAACATTTGGCTTAGATTTTCTGTGATGAAGAGACAAAACCCTTTTTGGAAATCTGATTAAATAAATTCTGGGCCAACACCAATATTTATGTAATCAGATTTAAAGGCCATTAGGATTTCAATGCCAGCATTTTCTCCTCTGCTTATTTCACAGCCTGTTTCATCTGGCACGTACAAATTCGAGTGGTTTCCCTGCTTCAGTTGATTAGTATTTCAGAATGTTCGCTGTGTCAGTCGGCCCTCTCTGTAATTAGTCCTATGATGTCGAGAACCGAACTCAGTCACTCGGGATGTATGGGTGAATTGTTGATGGTGCAAGAAAAGTACCTCCGGCTTTTCCCCTGGTATTTGTCTTTCAGCTACAGTTAAGCAGGCAGATTTGTGCAGCTTTCATAAAACTGTTATTGGCTCAGTGTTATGGGGCACAGCATGCTGGTTAATAACATGTAAACATGCCGAACCGAACCACGTGAGACAGAACCAAGATCCAAAAGTTTATTTCATTTCACTAAATAAATACATTTAAAACATAATAAATGTTTTAAGAACATGTGCACACAATACATACTGCCAAGACGACGCATTAGATGTACACATGACCCTTACAAACGGAAGCAAACAGCAGGTGGCGCTGCTCTTTCTACTGCACAAGCACAACAGCGTTCACCTCAGAGAGTGTGCGCCCCCTACAGGATCTCGATCGATGAAAAAACAAGACAAAAGATGCCAGGACTCAGCAGTTGCATTGACCATGCTTAGACACAAGCGAGGACTTTGGTTTACCATAGCATAGCCACTCCCCTAATAGAGCGCCACCTACTGGGACTGTCACTTTACTAGAAGGCAAGGTAACGAGGTGCCCTCTACACTGGCTGGCACATGTCGCAGCTCATTGCGCGCCCATTTTATATGAAAACAAAAGGCGTGGCAAGAGCTCAGAAAACAACAGCCAAGCCAAGTGGATTAGCCATGCAGGGTGACACGCACTCCCCGAACTGACCAATTGTATGATCTAGTATTGGCTTAAAGCTGGGAATAAATTTGCTGCTGCTTCAGCCAATCATAGATGCATCTGTGGCATGACCACACCCCCTGCTCCAGGAGGAGTTCATTTAGATAGTGTCAATTTAGAGCAACTTTGCTCAGGTTTAGAACTCAGCAAAATGTACTAAGCTCTAAATAAATCAAAAAAATTAACTACGGTTAATTTTTAAAATTAAGCACGGTTTTGTGATTTCATCAATTATGCTTCTTTTTATTCATAAATCTATTTTTGCTACTATGCATCATAAGAAAAAAGAAAGAAAATGAGAAAATACATCTCAACGTGTTCGGACCAGAGTGCTACTCTGGTATGTCATCCCTAAAGCATAGAGGGTGAAGGGTTACCCTCATGTTAAATCACAGGTTTTATGTTTAGGTAACAGGTGGAACATGAAGAGGTTATAGGGAGTTAGAACAAGAAACAAATGGATTAAAAATATTTATTTAAACAAAAGAGACAGAGAGAGGCACGGGCCAGACGTGCAAAGCATTCTCATTGCCATGGTAACCACCATTTGTTTGCTGGTTACCCATCTTTATAAATATGGGATGATCATTAGAGACAAGCACGGAGAGAAACCCTGGAGGTTTCACAGAAGTGTCTGACGCACTCTGGGCGTCTTACCACGTAGCTAACCGTATTGCGAAGGTCAAGAAAACCCCACACAACAGATATAAACGTTTAATTGTGTTTTTAAAGGCTCAAAAATGTATTTGTTTGGTATATATTTTATGAAAATGGGTTGCAACTGACTGTTTCAGGCTGCGACCAGTCGAGAACTAATGCGCTAAATGACCTCATGTCATGTAAATGTAAACTGGCTTTCGATTTATCTTGAACGTTTTATCAAAAACATAAGGGATACTACAACCAACAAACACAACAACATTTGCTTACAGACTCTCGTTACAACCTGATGCGACGGACTGAATGCAAATTCGGACACATTATTCGATTGCTGTTCATGAGATCAAACAATGTTCCACTTGTGTAGAACCAAAAGGAAATGATTTCATGGCGAGAAAACTTCTGCTATGTTGTTGTAAAATTTACTAAATAAAAATAAAACCCGGAAACGTCGTGGCACGCACTGAATGCACAGCTCCGTCGACATGATGGTTGTCAGATTCCAGTCGTTGGAAAACTTTTATCTGCCAGCAAATCGCACTGTTGATGTTTATTGCTGTTCTTTATAAAGTACAATCAGTGCCACTCACTATGAAAACACGCCGAGCGGTAGCGCACTGTTATCTCTCTTGAAACATAGCAGACATGTCTTAACAGCTTTTCCAGAGACTTCATTCACAATAACACCAACATTACGGTGAGACGCAGGACAGGAATGGAAAGTGACCGAAATTAGAACAGTCAGTTTGGGAAGGCAGTCATGGCAGCTCGGGGTGAAATAAGGTCAGATTTAGAAAGCGATGCAAAATGTTTGAAGCCCGGTGAAGCGAATGCAAGCAAGTATCATAAAGGCATATTTGGGTGAGGCTGGTCAGAAAGAGTCTTGAGCTCAATCAGATCCAACATTTTTAGAATGCTCCAGAACCAGACCCTCTCGTCCAAGATCGGTGTCTAACCTCATGGATGCTCTTCTGGATAAATGGGCAAGAATTTACAAAATCTTGCACAAAAGAGTGCAACTCCATATAAACGCCAATGGATTTTAAATTAAACATCATGAAAAATGTACATTGCTGTGGAGTGTCATTTCTTGTCGAGGTCCCATTAACCTGAAACCCTAGCTTTGTTCCCAGTGCGCCACCTTATCGTTTACCTGATCCTTTCAAGCTGCATTTTAAAAGTTGATCATCTCAGGCAGGGTGTCCTGAAGTGGTTTCAGCCATGGGGCAATGCACGCCATCGGTGAAGGAGCAGAGTCAATTAGCCCACGACTGATAAGGGCTCAATTAGCGAGCATGATAAACGTCTCAATAACACTTAATCTCATTGGAACCCATCTGCCAAAGGTGTCTCGATCTTTAATGAACACTGACTAATCTAAGTACCCACCATTATCCCCTTGCCATTTGCAGCCGATTCTTCGTCCAAGTGCGTCACTGTTGGATTACATCACTCGGGTCCCGCAGTAACGGTGAGACTCCATTGACATTTAATCACTCTGGGTTCTTTTTGCGCAGCACTTAAACATGAAAAAGGACAAAGATATGAAAAAAACTGATAGAGGAATCATGTTAATCTATCAGACTGATTATGTACAAAGGGGACAAACAATTATATGACAATTTAAAGGTTTTAGGTTACAGAGCAAGTAACTGACAGAAGTCTGGATTCACACCTCTAACAGCAAACTGACAACTTAATTAGTCCCCTTTATTTTCCAGTGATGGGACCCTGCAGGACCTCCATCAGATCAGCAATATATATATATATATTCATTTATTCATTATCTCCCGCTTATCCTCTAGTAGGGTCGCGGTTGGGTTCCCCATGCCCATCCAGGGGAGAACGTCTCGGGCGCTGGGCAGATAGAACCAGGACAGGGCGCCAATCCATCGCTGGGCACACACTCACTCACACAGACACACTCTATATGGGGCAATTTTTTGAGAATTCAATTGACTTGATCCATGTTTTTGGACTGTGGGAGGAAACCGGAGAGCCCGGAGGAAACCCACGCAGACACGGGGAGAACATGGAAACTCCACCCAGATGGGGATTCAAACCGGGAATCCCTAGCGCTGAGAGGCGAACGTGCTAACCACTATGTCATCGTCCCGCCTATATATATATATATATATATATATATATATATATATATATATATATATATATATATATATATATATATATATATATATACACACACTGTATATATATATATATATATATATATATATATATATATATATATATATATATATATATATATATATATATATATATATATATATATATACCCCCCCCCCCCCCCCCCCCCCCCCCCCCCCCCCCCCCCCCCCCCCCCCCCCCCCCCCCCCCCCCCCCCCCCCCCCCCCCCCCCCCCCCCCCCCCCCCCCTATTTCTGTTTGAAATTTATACTATGCCATGGAATATACTATGAATTCAGCATTTACTGTATAATACTTGCTTTTTACGTATTGTATTTGCATTGGCTGCTGCAATAAACATATAATAATAGTGAATTATCTATTTTTTATGAATAAAAGTGAATTATCTATTTATTTATCTGTATCATGCAACGACTTCCACCTCAGCACAGTATCAGAACTTTAAATAAACCAGCTGCTAACAAATATGCAAAGTCTTTTATGTGATCCTGAGATCTGATGTTAATGATTCTAGTCCAAAACCAGACAGATCCAAAAGCAAAACACTGATGTGAGGACTTTATCAGATGTAAACTAGACATCAAATGCTTCCCTGACTGTAAACAAAACCCTGAGGTCATTCCGAGGTAAAGGTGTCGCACTTGAAACAATGTCAAGGGCAACGTTCGAAAGAGGTTGGTTTCAAAACGCACCAACATACCAGAGACGTTATCAACCGCTGGCATGCCCATCCTGCCCTGTTTTCATTTTCAGACGGCACTCTCCGTTTCCTGTTTGCAGAGCACCGGTGGCGCCAGGACCATGATGGTTGAGTGACACACGACAGACAGTTCACACTGAACCTTAACGATGGAGTCAGGATGAAGGAACATGCAACAGCATGCAACAGCATGCAACAGCGCATGCTAAGCTGAACCCTTTAGAACCGGTTCTGAGGTTACTGGTGAGGAGAAGCTGATTCGGGTGTCCAGAGTCAGTATATGCATTTAAACAAAGTTTAATCTCTTATTCTCTCTTATCTAGACAAGTCACAGGCTTATATGCACATTTCTCGCGGATGCATCAACAATGCTGAGTCACATTGTGGTATTTTGGGTGAAAGATCTGAGCTCGTGACCCAGAAGATGTAACCACCAACTTCCTTTCAGCAACTGTTCTCATGTGAACTATGATGGATTCTGCACCACGTTCAGATATGAGCCTTCACCACCCACAAGTACATTTACAAAGCTTTCTTATCTCATCTAATCTTTCAGTTGACCCTGTAATGGGGGGGGGGGTCTCTAGGGATGTTGTTCTTAATTTATAGCTTACCTGGAGTGAACAGTGGCAAACTCCATACTCTGTGGTTATTCCCAAAACCCTCAATGATACATAATCAGCTGCCTTTATAAATGATTGTTTTGCAAATCTGTTGCTGAAATTCCACATTTAGGAATTGAACCCTGAATTAATGACCACTTTTTCAAAATGACCGGATACTCTGATTGAAAATCCCCATTTTTCGCACACTGACACTGACTGACACTGAGAACCGGTAGCTCAGTGGTTCGGGTGTTGGGCTATCAATCTGAAGGTTGGGGGTTCAAATCCCAGGTCCACTGCAATTACCAGTGTGGGTCCTTGAGCAAGATCCTTAACCCTCATTGCTCCAGGGATGTTGTGATGAACCCTGTGTTCATCTTGTAAGTTGCTTTGGATAAAAGCGTCCAATAAATGACCAAATTTAATTTAATTTAATTTAATTTTTAAAATGAACATCATTTAGCACATGGAACTAAAATCACACGGTGAACCGATGGCAGGTTTGATTTCGTACTTCAGTTGTAACACATTTGTTTTACCTGCTATAACCAGGTCTTAATTAGATCATGGTTTAGTTTACAAGCACAGATGGTCACGTTAAGGTAAGTATCCTGAACGATCCTGCAGTTCTATTTTAAACGCATGTACAGGTTCCTGCTTGCTGGTCTGCACCTACTATTTAAACTGCACTCACTGTTCCACAACCAGCCGACAGAAAGATGCTATCAGAACCAACAACCTCTCTGTTCCATTTATTTTGGCCATTTCTCCCAAACACACACACACACACACACACACACACACACACACACACACACACACAGAGGACCTCACATGTACATACATGTATACATCTAAATATACAAGGAAATATACAAGGAAATACTGTATATACAGTATAGAAATGTGCATATACACTAACTAGAGATAACTAGAGATCATATTAAGTTTGAAAAACAGGCACAATAGTGTTTCCACTACTTAAACACACACACACACACACACATATATATATATAT
Source organism: Corydoras maculifer (assembly GCA_019802435.1). Classification (NCBI taxonomy): domain Eukaryota; kingdom Metazoa; phylum Chordata; class Actinopteri; order Siluriformes; family Callichthyidae; genus Corydoras; species Corydoras maculifer. The sequence goes on from JAFMOD010000092.1 coordinate 1,833,268, forward strand.
ATATATATATATATATATATATATATATATATATATATATAGTGGTATCACAGTGTTACATGCTTATCACTGATGATGAACACTGATGATCTGATAAAGTTTTGTCACATATTACATAACCAGCAGACTTTTGTCCCCCACCCCCACTACTTAAACCAGCAGCCATTGCAGCCCCTCAGAATTATCAGTAATCAGTACTTTAAAGGCTTATTATGAAACTTTGGCACCGGGGCAGACTCTGTGACATTGGCTGGAAAAGGGAAGAATCTCTTCACCCCTTTTAACTCATCTGTTCCTTTTAGTGACGTCAGGAGTAAAATGTAATGAATCCCGTCATATATGAGCAGAAATGGTAAATTGTAGTTTGTAATTACTTATTGAATATGACAGAAACAAGGAGATCAGGACATTATTATTGTCTTATTGAGTAGCGTTATGGTTTATACATTTTCTCTACTGTTCATTGGAGTTGCTGCTAAATGTTAGACCTGTTATTAAATAATATTACATTCTATTATGTGTTATAGTGTCCCAAATGATAGAAGATTTGGGAAATAACACAAAACACACAAACATACATACATACATATGCACACACACACAGAAAAATATATATAAATTTTTATATATAAATTAATTAAAAAAAAAAAAGTGTAATATTTCAGTGGGAGAACTATGTAACGACTTGTTGCGTGAGAAAGCAAACCAAAACTGTGGTAGTGGAATGCCCTTATCTGATCAAAGTCTGACATCAATATGAACGTTCCAACCACAGTCCCCAGCAGAGACGCTCACACAAAGATAATTTAAAGAGAAGCTGCTGACCTGCAAACAATAGATGCCACAAACACTTTAGCCAACATGAAAGTTAAAAAAAGAGAAAGCCGTTGCATGTCAGTCGCAACAAGAGACCTGCATGCAATGCCTGTGCACAGAAAGATAAACTACTCGTGAACTCCTCACACAGATGAAGCTAAAACCGTAAGAGGAAAGGGAATCCTGCACAGTTCAGAGTTTAGATCGCAAACCTGATCACAATGCAGCAGGGACAGCACTCGTCACGGTGTTTGTTTTACCAGCAAAGGCTTTCTGAATGTAATTAGCCCCCCAAAGCGACGGCCTCTTTAAATGAAGCATCTCTAATGGTTATGAACACTGCCTTCCTCTCTAACTGCTAATTCAAAACGCTATTAGGAGCCGAACAAACCCAGCGTTGCTTCATGTTCGTTAAACTAAAAGTACAATTAGTTTGAGCCAAAGTCCAGAAAGTTGGTATAATTAAAAACAATAATTGAATTTCTTTCAAAATCTAACATACAGCACCAGAAGTTATACAATTCCAGACTGCAGTCCATCTGTTTGTGTTCTGCAGTACATACTATGTACTCTGTTCTAATGGTGAGAAACCCAATAGTACCACCACAGAGCAGGGATTATTTGTTGGGTGCATTATTCCTATCCCGGCAGTGTCACTGAGGTGGAGAAATGAAACTACAGCAGCACTGCTGCACTAAAAACCCCTCACCACATCAGTGTCACTGCAGAACTGACACTAAACAATCCACCACCCAAATGATACCTGTTCTGTGATGGTGCTGAACCAACAGGGGACCAACAACAACAAAGAACACAGATGGACCACAGTCTGTAATGTCCATCTATATGTGGAGGAAATAGATGGAGCAAGAAGGGGGCGTGTCCAAACTTTTGACTGATACTGTACATGTGTTTCTGTCTTACGTTACAAATATGATGTGAACTGAATTCTGATGATGATTGATGACCTAACTGCAAAACTCATTTGTCAGAGTGTCATGTTCCATCCCACCTTAAACGTACACGTGAAGTAGCACACTGCAGTAAGTCAGGCCCGGCCGAGCGTGAACGAACTTTGGCTCACACTCGCGTTATCGGAGCCACAGTCGATGAAGCAACTTGCAGAGCTCAGGCTCCAACTAATCACCCCACAAACACACACTGATAAGCATTACAAGCCATCGACACGACGGGATTCCACCTCAGAACAAGCTTCACTTAAGCAACACATGCAGTCAGTCTGCAGAAACAATGGCCATGTGCTTCACCCTCACATAAATTAATTCCTTTTTAAAATCTCTCGCACTAATTAGGGTTGTGGGATTAAAAAATATCGTCTGAATAGATTAGGAGGCCGTTGGATTAACACTCCCGGCATGGTGTCGTCAATCCATCGCAGGACGGAAACGGGACTTCAGAAGTGAACCCATACAAATGGGGAGAACATGCAAACTTTTTAGAACTTAAAAATGAAAGTTTTTTACCTGGAAAGTCCTTCAACTAACGTGATTTATTTTGCCTTATATACTCACCCACTGAGGAGTGTATCCTCCGTATTTAACCATCCGTGCAGTGAAACACACACACACACACACACACACACACTGACTAAAGTAAGCACACATGCCCAGAGCAGTGGGCAGCCCTGTACATGGCGCCCAGGGAGCATATGGGGTTTGGCGTCTTACCCAAGGGCACTTGGGGTACCGAACCGGAGACCCTCAGGTCCCAGGCCTGGGTCTTTAACCACAAGCCTACGACTACCCCTGCAACCAAAGTGTCCTAAATACACTTTAGAATACCAACACACATAGAAGGTTCTTGGTTCTATTGCAAGATGGTGAGTGCATGACCATTTGTGTATGAAATTTGCATGTTTTCCACATTTCTGGAAAAGGTTAAACAGGCACTCTGGAATCCTCCCAAAGCCTGGAACACATTCTTGCAGTATAATATATAAAAATGATGCTGATGCACAAAACAGTTCAACTGCATTCACCTACCTAGGTTCTACCTGCAAATCTGTAATGTATGGAGAACCAGGCCCCGGACAAGCGCCGTCAGCTCCTTCTGGTAAACACGCTCTGGACATTACCAGCTATGAGAACAAGAACCGAGGCGGTGAATAAAAAATCATGTGTGAAGACTTGTGTATTTGCATACGAGTGCACGAGTACGGCTTCAGCTGTGCAAACAGAGTGCTCCTGAAGCTGCACAAGGTAAAAGCCCCTTTGCTTGCACAGCTGATGAAGAACATGCGAGTCTCACCATACAGCGTTCCGTTCCAGATATGCGACCACCAGGAATTGGGTTCATTCGCATTCGTTTCAGCAAAGCGCCTCCACCGGGTCATCTGAATTGTTCTTCACTTTGCCACGTTCACCAGCCCTGAGCTGTCCAATGCATGTGGAGGTCATGGGGTCCTTTCTGCATCGATATGTTTTTACTTATCATTAAGTGCAGTATTACTTGGTTCTTCGTGTTCTCATTCGTTTCCAGGTCTTTCGATGCAGAAGGGAACCAGAAGGGAACTCCGGAAAAGATCTGTGCTGTAATTCAGCTTATCGTATCATGAGAGTTCACTTCAGTTCTAATGACTACTACTCGCTACCCGGCTGGCTAACGTCTCGTCTGGTTGCCTCTCTCCGTGGTGCCAAGTGACAACAGTACCCGTTTAATCTCCTGCAATCGCTTTGCGCTCGAGCGACAACGGACTGTAACTACTCAGAATTCCCAACAGTCTCACGGCGTCTCGTAAACGCCCCGATTAATAATCATTTACCAGCAAATGAGTTTACAAAAGACCCTACTGAATAAGAGATTTCCATCTCTATGGGAGCCGGTTGAACCAGCCAATGAGAGTTAAGAAAAAATGAGAAAACTAACAAGAAACCGTGTGTGTGTGTGTGTGTGTGGAGAATGCTAACGTGAACAGGGTGTTCTCGGGACGTCGGTTTCTTCAGCACTAAGTGTCCACTTTACTGAATGAAAGCTGCGTTCACCTCTCCAGTCGCCTGCGCAGAGCCACACGGCGTGGCGTCTCAGCGGGGCTGCACATTTCCTTCGGCCGCCGCCGGTCAACAAGGCCTCTGTCCCGCGCTATAAAGGCAGGTTCTGTTGCCATAGCACAACAATCACATTACCATATCTAAGGGGCGACCCGCTAATCAATTCAAGGACTGCCGAGGATCGAGACGGGAACCCAGTGCGTGGAAAAAGAAAGAAAGACGTGTGTGCGTGTTGCGCTTGACTGAGGTGAGATTTTGACAGCTGTCTGGAAAGTCAACAAGCCTCCCCTCATCCCTTCATCCCTCTGATTCGTTTGCTCTCACACCGAACCTCCGTAATCGGCGTAGTAGGTCATGTCTGCGCGCTGGAATACTAAACAAGTCCGAGAGGCAGGGCTGAATGAAAACATTTAGCATCGTGCCTGACAACTTAGACAGGGCATCAACTTCTTGCATTTATGTAGGGGAAAACAGAAAGGCGCAGCGCGGCCGGCGTCGGTTAAGTCGCCCGTTTCTGCCGCTTCAGGTTAGGAGACAAACAGGTGAAACGATTATGAGAATGTCGATACAAATTTAGTCAGACGACGAGACCATGTCTGTTAAACAGCCAGGGAAACGTCGTGGGGCAGGAAGTCAATAAACTATGGTACAGCACTTACAGCTGGTTCGACCAGGACGGGGGTGTGGTAGCTCAGCAGAAGGTTGGGGGTTTAAAGGTTTAAAAGTTGGGGGGTTAAATAAGTCCTGCGAAGTCGTCAGTGTGGGCCCACGTAGAAATAGAAGAAATGAAAACCACAGTCATGGGAGGGGATTTGAACCCAGGACCTTCTTGCTGGGAGCATGTCCTCCCTGTCTGTGGGTTTCCTCAGGGGACTCCATTTTCCAATGACATAGCGGTTGGTACATTATAAATGCTATACTGCCCACTATCTGAGACATTTATAAATACAATCCCCATGACATGTGACATACTTGCTCTTCAGGACCCTGTGGAGGTTTATTTACTCTGTACATCATCCAGAAGAGCAGCAACACACCACGGAATGGTGGAAAGAGAGGTTAGCGCTAGTGTGTGCAGGGAAAACTGCATCACTGTATTCACCCCACCGGGGAACCAGCCATTCCCTTGCTGCCCCCAGTGGCCGGGAGGCTTAAACTAAACCGTTATTTATTGCGACACAGATTCAGTTTGATAGCCATCAGTATGAATCGAAGTTGCAGCGCCGCACACTGATTAACTCTGACTGGAGCGCTTACTGATGGTAAATCCAGCTACGTGTCCGTCTTTCTGAGCTGCTGTGGTGAAAGTGATCTCCACTGAGAATGAGCGGTGCACAACTGAGGCTGCTGGGATTTTTCCAGTGATTGCAACTCATCTGGCTTTCTAATAAAACTCCCACACAAATTGTTCTCTTTCCCGAAGAGCCATGTTGGGTTTTTTTAAGCATTTATCCGCCTGAATCCCACCAGCGCCGTACCCTGCTTCTCCCTCAGCAAATCCGCTGCAGTAAGCAGAACTTCAGGCCCAAATCCAGCTGCACGCTGGTTCTCTTATTAAGCACATTTCATTTTGTATTTCAAAATAAAGCTGTTTTGAAAACCACTAAACGGAAAATAAGGGATGGCAATGCCTTCATGGTGTAATGATGATGTCACGTAGCACCTTGTAATTAATTCTATGGCACGTCTCAGTATTACACCCCGCCAACAGTCGATTTTCAGTCGATTTTCGTGACCTTTTCCTGCATCATTCAAAAAGCAACGCTGCGTGTGAATATATCTCCCCGATGGGCGTGGTCGTCTCGAAATGAGGTGTGTTCAGGTACATTCCGGGTGTATTGCTATAAACCCAGGTGCAACGTCCACAGAAAATGCCGATACATAGTCTACACTGTTCTGTGGGTTCTCAATTCAGTCAAATGGAGAACCTCATGGAGCAGCGCATTGAGTCCAGGTAGCTGCACCGCTCAAATAGCAACCCACCAAAGTCAAAGCGCCACCTGGCTCTTAAAGAGAATGGAAAGTGACGCTCTGATTGGTTCACTGCAATTTACGAACTAAACACACCCATTAAGAATTAAGAGTACACAACGTTTTGCACGTTTCATGCTGCAGAAGGCGCCCTTTTTCGTAAATCAAGCTGCTTGGTGACGGTTGACATTTTTAAAACATATTTTTTTTACATCTTCTTATATAACTTTTTTACATGAAGCTCCTTATTTGCTGTTGCAAAGCATGTGACACACATGTGACTTCAGGATGATGTCATAAGACCTTTCATTCCATTCATATCATTTTATTTTGGCCCAACGTTCTTTCTAATGCACGTTCTACAGTTTCGGGAACGCTTGTCCATTCACCCAGAAGATTATCTTTGCACAACTTTGCCTCTCTCGACCTCCGAGTCGACTGTATTGAAATTGTCAGACCCATGACGGAGTGTTATTGCGGTTGTCACCTCAACTCGGAGGTGCGGTTGTAGATCAGTGAGCTCATATGAGAAGCTCTACACTCATCATGACTAATGTCTCTCGTTTTTCTCCTCTACACTTTCACTGTGTCGTTTCCTTTGACCCGGCTGTCGGCCGCACCTCCACCTACGCTCCACGCTACGGTGAGGATTACACACCTGAACGACTGGATGTATTTATATGATCTCACATGTGTTCGAGCTGATCTGGGGTCTGAGTCTGCCTAAGCATTTGGAACATCAAACAACGGAACTGAATCTGAAACCTATACGACATCGGTACAGTAAAGCGGAGTCAACGTCCAATTATCCATCCATTATTTTCCGTTTAATCTGATATTAGCGTCCTGGGGGGGTGGGGGGCAAGCTATTGCACACACACTCACTCACACAGGCACACTATATAGTTTACACTATATAAACTATATAGGGGCAAAACAAATAGGGGCAATTTAGAGCAGCCAATTCAGAGAAGAACATGGAAACTCCACCCAGATCGGGACTCGAACCTAGATCCCCAGCATTGTGAGGCAAACGTACTAACCACTATGCCCCATACAGCCTACATCCAATTATAACTCAGCTCATCATAAACATAAAATCATCTCAAACATCATATTCCACTGTGACTCCTGCCCAACTTCACCCCTCCATCTGTCAATGACCAGTACAAACTAAAAAAGGACTCGCATTGACCCTTGATACTGCCCCAACACCACGTTCAACCCCTTCCGCTGTGTAACTTTCTGATATCACTCCAACTGCTGTGTATTTTTTAGTATTAGTACTTAGTTCTCAATCTAAATGCATCTCAACAGCCTCTATGCTCTTCCTGTCTTCTGTTAACATGTTGGAATGTTTAGAGGAAGCATGAGAGGGACATCACCTCCCTGAGAGACATCCCACCCACAACACTGTCCGGAGGCTTGGCACGCAGATACACAGCCAGGTCTCACTTTCACATTCACCTCATTTAGCACATGATCTGTTTCTTTCCTCAAATGTCCTCCAACCTTATTCAGCTAAGACAAGATGGGGCTGCTCCAAATTGCCCCCACTTAGTGCGTGTGATGTGTGTCCTTGTGCGAGTGTGTAACCAGCTATGGATTGGCACCCTGTGCTGGGTGTATCTGCCCAGCGCCAGAAATGTTCTCCCTTGGATGAGCATGGGGGATTAGGTGGAAGATTATGAGATGATGATGAGATTATAATGCACCATCAGCCCTCGTGAGCTCACTGGTGATGTGAGAACACATGCCCAGAGCATTGGGCAGCCTTGTACACGGCACCCGGGGAGCAATTAAATAAGCCATAATACATATAAAGATGGGGGGCTGTTGTCTTTAGAATTTCAAGGGTCCAGGAAGACCAGTGTTAACCACAAGCCTACGACTGCCCCATACACAATACATGAATACCAGATTCATAGAACGTGTTCCTGCTGTGCTTCATGAAGCTTCCATGCAGTGCCAACGTTGCGTCATTACCATTACCAGAAAGTCTGTCATACCAGAAAGTCTTCGGTGGTGAAACTCTGATCAGCGTTGACTATTGATTAGAAAACACTGTTTAGAACCCGGGCGACACGGTGGCTCAGTGTTTAGCACGTTCTCCTCTCAGCACTAGGGATTCCCGGTTCGAATCCCCATCTGGGTGGAGTTTCCATGTTCTCCCCGTGTCTGCGTGGGTTTCCTCCGGGTTCTCCGGTTTCCTCCCACAGTCCAAAAACATGGGTCAAGTCAACTGAATTCTCAAAATTGCCCCATATAGAGTGTGTGTGTGTGTGTGTGTGTGTGAGTGAGTGTGTGTCCAGCGATGGATTGGCGCCCTGTCCTGGGTCTATCTGCCCAACGCCCGAAACATTCTCCCCTGGATGGGCATGGGGAACCCCACCGCGACCCTAATAGAGGATAAGCGGGAGATAATGAATGAATGAATGAATGTTTTGAACCCGTAATCCAGCCACGCACACCAACACGGGGAGGTGTCCTGTTATTGCCTCATGCTAGAATACAATGCAAAGCTTGTTCCTGAAGTAGGTTCCATCATGTTCCAGCATGGCTGCCACCTCCGTACAAAGTAAGTGCTATTAACGCATGGTTTTAAAAGTGGAGGAAGGAGCTCTATGGCGCACACAGAGGTCCCTCTGACCTCAACCGCAATAAAACTCCTTTGTAAGTAAAAGTCAGCCACAAAGTCGCATTTCACCGAATGTGGTAGAATCAGGATAGACACCGAAATAATGGAGAATGCCATTCAAGGGTGGAGGCCTTGCGGTCGTAACCGTGAAAGAGTGTCGCAGCGCTATGTAAATGCTCAGTGGTCTTAGAACGGCAAAGCCAACACACTCATAAAGGTTTATTGGTCAGAACCTAACAAACTGAATACAACAATGTGTTGACTCGTAAACAGAATCAATCACAAGTTAAAAGCACCCCCTTTTTGTCCACTTATCTTCCATGTTCTCAGTTCCACCGTCTGTAAAGATGGACTTTGTAGTCCATCTGTTTGTGTTCTACAGTACATACTGTGTTCTCTGTTCTAATGATCAGGACCCCAATAGTACCACCACAGAGCAGGGATTATTTGGTGGGTGCATTATTCCTATCCCAGCAGTGTCACTGAGGTGTTTAAATAATCCCACCCACCTTCAAAACTAAAACAACTTTTAACCCTGCACTGCATTATTTGCACATAAAAGCACAACTCACTTTAACTTTTAACTTATAAGACCATTTCAGTTCATATCTGTAAGTGCAATAATTGTACAGTTCTCCTATTTTCAAAATTTAGTGTAAATACATAGTTAAATTTTATTTTAGGGCGGCACGGTGGCTTAGTGGTTAGCACGTTCGCCTCTCAGCACTAGGGATTCTGAATCCCCATCTGGGTGGAGTTTCCCAGTGTCTGCGTGGGTTCTCCCCGTGTCTGCGTGGGTTTCCTCTGGGTTCTCCGGTTTCCTCCCACAGTCCAAAAACATGGATTAAGTCAATTGAATTCTTAAAATTGCCCCATATAGAGTGTGTCTGTGTGAGTGAGTGTGTGCCCAGCGATGGATTGGCGCCCTGTCCTGGGTCTATCTGCCCAGCGCCTGAGACGTTCTCCCCTGGATGGGCATGGGGAACCCCACCGCGACCCTAATTGAGGATAAGCGGGAGATGAATGAATTTTATTTTATTTTTATCTTTATTCTATTTTTCTTATCCTCTTAAATTTAAACTTTATGTGGAGAAGTCAGGAAAGAATTTCACTGCTGGCTGTACAATGTATATTTACGTATGTGACAAATAAACCTGATTCTGAAAATGAAACTCCAGCAGCACTGCTGCACTAAAACCCCCTCACCACATCAGTGTCACTGCAGAACTGACAATAAACAATCCACCACCCAAATGATACCTGTTCTGTGATGCTCCTGACCAACAGAGAACCAACAGGGGACTAACAACAACAACAAAGAAGACAGATGGACTACAGTCTGTAATTATAAAATTACATATTCCATTTATATGGTAAGTGGAGGAAATAGACAAAAACTGGGCGTGTCTGAACCTGTAACTGGTCCTGTATTCTGTGCTGTATTCTGGTTTCTGAGCTCTGCATATTGTCTCTGTCCTGGAAGTTTGTGTCTTCTTTGCGTTAGAAATATTACCAGGTGAACATTCTGGCTTCATAGCGCAAAATATCTGGACATGGTATTCCGTGTTAATGTATTTCAGCAGAGTGGTAAGATGAGAAATCCTGAGTTTATGTAAATCTTGGATGCTTTTATGAGTTTTTAAGTCTTTGGCATTTTGATAAGCAGCACAGCTTGCTTTTATTATAAACTGAATTTCCTCCTCAGCCCCCACAGACACTGCCTTTTATATTCCAGTCACAGCAAACAGAGTCTTTTTTAAAAAATCCTCTATTGGCAGTTTGGATGGAACCCAAAATTGAAGCTTGGGAGAAAAAATGTTTACTGTGTATGAAGGAATGAAATGAACGGGGGTAACACACGAGACCCACACAGTAAAGTAATGCATTAAATGCACTTTCCAATCCAAACGCACTATAATTACTCCACTTGTCCGCACAACCAAATTGAAAACGGTTTTGACGGGACCCCATGGGAAATTTATCATTATATACAGTACCAGTCAAAAGAAGGGGACACGCCCCCTTCTTGCTTAATTTTTTTATTTTCTCCACTTAAGATATACATGGAATTTGTAGTTTTACAATTACAGACTATAGTCAATCGGTGTTCTATATTTTTGTCCCCTGTTGGTTCTCTGTTCTCTATTTTTCAGGAGCATTACAGAACAGGTATCATTTGGGTGGTGGATTGTTTATTGTCAGTTCTGCAGTGACACCCATGTGGTGAGGGGGGTTTAGTGCAGCAGTGCTGCTGGAGTTTCAATTAAACACCTCAGTGACAGTGCTGGGATAGGAATAATGCACCCACCAAATAATACCTGCTCTGTGGTGGTACTATTGGGATCCTGGCCATTAGAACAGAGTAAACAGAATGTACTGTAGAACACAAACAGATGGATTACAGTCTGTAATTGTAGAACTACAAAATGCATCGTCACAGAAAGTGGAACTGAGAACATGGACAATAAGTGGAGCAACCAATACATAAGTAGCCTACAATCATTTAAAAGGTGGGTGTGGTTGCTCTGTGTTTGTGGTGTTGGGCTATCAATCTGAAAGTTGTGGGTTCAAATTCTAAATCCACTGACGTTCCCAATGTAAGCCCTTCAGCAAGGCCCCTCAATGCACCAGAAGGGTTGCATCAAAGCCAAACCTTGTGCTATGACCTCAACCATCATGTTTGGAAAACTTGTTTGTTGTGTCTGCAAAAATGAGAATGCAAAATAAACCCCCAACTTTCAAAGTGACCTTAGTAGTCAGTAATGTCTTGGTCAGTATGGCCCCTAAACAGCAGCTCTGCCCTTTGCCCCCATGGCAGGAGCGGAGTTTCATTATTCATTATTACCTTCCTGACATTTGTATTTTGGGGTCAGTATCGTTCAGTCACAGACACGATTATCCTCCTACCTCAGTGATTATAAGCTTACTGTTGGAATTCTGACATTAGACATGTATAATAGATCTAAGGAGCAGTCGTAATTACATTATACAAACCCCCCTCCCTCACAAACCCCAAGTGATTAAAGTCTAAGTGTCTTCAACCTTATCATTGTCTCTCGCAGGAGGAAGTGCGTTATCAAGCACAAGAGACTGAAATTCTTGCCTGACTGGCTCAGTTGCTATTGCATAAGCCATTCTCATGCTATTTTCAGTCCCCTACTGTGTGTGAGCACAAAGAGCAGGACCTCCTCATTGGCTCAGGTTTAAACCCTTAGCTTGCGGAAAATCCGTAGGTCCTCGCGTTCGTCTCCGGCGTACAGCGAGGCCACTTCATTGCTATTTAACATTCTGAGCGCCGTCGTCCAAGCGGATTACGCATTTAGCTGCACGGCTCTGATAACATTCGTTAACAGCGTTGTCTCCTGACTTGCGTTCGTCTTCGTTCTCATAGGATGAGCCTTTAACGTGCTGGAGGTATCAGAGGACAGCGGCGTCTCCTCCTCGGCGGACATTTTTCACCAGCATCTGGTTCCACTCTCCGCGAAATGAGTGTGATTTCCTCACGCCTATAGGAAGCCAAAAATCGGCTTGTTTGCCTTAAACGTTCTGATGTCATATCTTCTGATTCGGAGACCATCACTTTTTCCTTGGCACATCACAGTGGTTTTATGGCCCACGGTGGCCCCGAAACGGTCTTCCCATGCTCGGACAGAACAAAGTAAGCATGTCGAATGCCGATGTGTAGCGAGCGTGCCATGAAAACGCCGTCGCAAAGCTCAGCAGGGGGAAATAAAACAAGGACGAAAGCATTTTTTTGTGTTTTCCTCCACGGAATCCCGTGGAGACTGGGGTCTGCTCTGTGGTTTGTGGTTCTTCTCATGCCCCGCTTCAAGGGACGTAGAGCGACAGTGCCAGCATTAGATCCTTAGATCCCCTCCTTAGGTCTTTCATGGGCAAAAATGAAATGTGTACAATGAGCAATTTGAGGATTTCATGACAAACACTAGAGGACAAATGTGCCACTTCTGTAGAGGCGACGGCACAAGGATGGACACACCACTCAGTTTGCAGATCTGTCGAGGCAAATAGTGGGTCTAAGCAAGATTTTTCCATTCCCAGTCCCACCATGCTATGGCTGAAATGCCCTTGGGCAAGGCATCTAACACCAATTATTTCCAATGGGCCAATAAATACAATTAAATACATCACACTGCAAATATAAAGTTCATCTTCAACATGTAAATGCCTTAATGCCCTGCCTCCTGTTTGTCTGCTTAATTTCCCCTTTGCGGGATTAATAAAAAGTATCATCATCATCATCATCATCATCATCAACTCTTCCATCCACATACAGTCACAACACTCTGCTCCTCTGGTAAATGCCCATCCTGGGGAGAACGTTTCGGGTGCTGGGCAGAGCAGGACAGTGTGACAATCTATCGCTGGGCTCACACTCTCTTAAACACACACTATATAACTCAAATGACTAAATATACTATATGGGGCAATTTGGAGAAGCCAATTAACAATAGCTATGTTTTTGGATTATGTTGTTTAAACCCAGCAGTGTGTTTTACATTCATCTCCATCCGTTACAGATGGCAGGGCGTTTTTTTGTTATCGTACTAAACGTTGTTCCTTTTGATCTTGTGACTGGTGTGAAAGTTTCGATGCTCACCGCGTCCCACCACAACACCATGCACAGGACGCTGTGGTTTTGCTTTCCTCAGAAGTCGACATTCGCACCGTGATGGAAGGTAAAGTTCATCTGATGATTTGAGGAGATGCTGTTTGTTTGTACACTGATGGGTACACCACCGAATACAGTGTGTACCGCTCGCTCACTTTCATGTGAACTTCCTCGGAGATATGTATTTACAGAAGCTGCAGATAATCAGATATTAAAACCTTCGTGCATATGTTTCTAAATCAACAATTTGTTGTTATATGCGGCTTTAGAAGTCAAAAAAGAAAAAAAATTCTGTATAATCACAATAATATAAACTTTATTTCTGCCATACCTTTATTCCATACAGCACTTTAGTTTTTTGTCTACTTTAGCAGCTCTACTTACTATCCACCTGTCATCTACCTTGATTTTAATCCTATACTAGGGTCACAAGGGGGGGGGGGGTCACTTAAAACCATTAAGACACTTGTAAGTCGTTTTGGATTAAAAAGTCAGTAAACTGTCCAGATGTTATTGTAATTGTAAAAAAGTGTCTTAATACTTATGGTCATATCGTCAAATACAGAACCTTTCGGGGGCAGCACGTTGGCGTAGTGGTCAGCACTCTCTGCGCTTGGCATTCAGGTTCTCCATGGTCACAGTTCCTATGTTCTCAACACATGCGTGTGGGTTTTCTCCTGGTTTTCCAGTTTTCTCCCACAGTGCAAAAACGTAGATTCAAGGTGAATTGACTGCTCTAAATTGCACCATATAGTGTAAGTGAGTGTGTGCCCAGTGATGTATTGGCATCCTTTCCTTTGTGTATCTGCCCAACGCCCTGAATGGCCAGACAGAAGATAAGAAATTAGCAGCATTTGGACCACTTGGCCATTGGACAGGTAGACATTCTACCTCTGAATGTCAAAACAATATACATAAACAGTCTGAATTACAGAACGATCCTGACTTCAGAACAATGTGAACTGGATCTTTCTGATTTTAAGATTGTTTTGCATTTTATTTTGTTTATTCACTTTCAAGTTAACTAAACTATGGTCTGTTGGGCTTCTCTATGATTTAATGCACTCATAAAAATACAGCAAAACATGTTTACTTAGTGCTGGGGAGGTCTGATCCAATACTCAATCAATTGAGACTGATGCAGTCCGACTTTCCCCAAACCATATTTTACTCTGATGTATTTACATGCAACTTTGGCAGGTGAACAGGACCATAAGATGTTTTGTCCCTATTTTAATCCCCCCCCCCCAAACACTGGGATGGGAAAGCTGAGAGGGACAGAGATCTGCTGATCGTCCAGCACCGGCGCAGACCAACCACTGAGCCATCATGGTTCCATGTTTGCGCCTATGCAAGTCCTTCTTTTTCTTGTCAACCTGACCGTGAGATTAGTTTAGAACTTAAACCAGACTTTAGGCAATACGTCTATTTATTTCAGTTAATGAATATTCATTACAAAACCGTAAAACTAATGAGAACCAATTGCTGCTTCGGCTCGAGTTAAAAACTTTCCGTACCGCGTAATAGCTTTGAGGGTAAATGTATTAAGTAAAGGTCAATCATACAGCTGATTCAGTGTTTATTATGTTTATTGTAATTCTCTGTCTTGGCAGGCCATTGAAACTGGAGTTTAAACAACGATCACCATTTGGGCTTGAACTTGTCTCCAGACCATAATAGTGTCAGTGTGACAAATTGTCCATTCCTCTAAAAAGTCCATTAGAAAATGGCTGTGAGTTATAAACTCTAAGTGGACAGATTTCCCTCAAGACGCGAGCGGACGGGAGATCCTAATCCAACATGATGCTGGTTAGAGACTGACTGTTGATTCTATGATTATCAGTTTAATATATTTGGTTCTTTTTAATCTTATTATCCTTTAGGGGCGGCACAGTGCTGGAGATCGCACCAGACAGCACCTGGATCTTAAAGGGAACGGTAAGAGGCGCCCAAAACACATCTAATAATCATGTCGCAATGGTAGAAAAAACACACTGACGCCCTAAATCAAGCTGCAGGGTGCGCAGTTAAAAGCTAAAGATGGCTATAATAAAGCTGCTTGAGTCGCTTCCTATGGCGCTTTCAAGAGTACGTTAGGCAGTAGGTTTCTCAGAGACGAAAATTGGACAAGGACGCTGTCAAGCTTTGTTACGGACTATGGCTAATCGTCGTTCAGAAGTGTTTTTAAGCACAAATATAACAAAATAACATGTGATTCATATGTGTCCAAAAACAACATTTTTATTAGAATTACCTTCATATTTTGGATTGTTATTTGATATCTTACATTGAGATACTGGAAGTAACGTTTTTCCCAGCGATAGATTGGCGCCCTGTTCTGGGTGTATTTGCCCAGAGCCTGAGACGTTCTCCCCTGGATGGGCATGGGGAACCCCCCGCAACCCTAATAGAGTATAAAGCGGAAGATAATGGATGGATGGATATTGCGTTTTTGTCACTACTCGGCCAATTCGTACTGCATTGAAAACTTTTATATATTCATCTTTAGCTTCCTGCAGTAATTCCTTATTGGAATCTCGTCCTTCCGATAAAACTAACACCACTTAATAGTGTGATTAGTGGTTGTAAGTATATAAACCGGCGGCACGGTAGCTTATTGGTTTAGCACGTTCGCCTCTCAGCACTAGGGATTCCCGGTTCGAATCCCCATCTGGGTGGAGTTTCCATGTTCTCCCCGTGTCGTGCATGGGTTTCATCCGGGTTCTCCGGTTTCCTCCCACAGACCAAAAACATGGATCACGTCAATTGAATTCTCCAAATTGCCCCATAAAGAGTGTGTCTGTGTGAGCGAGTGTGTGCAAAGCGATAGATTGGCACCCTGGGTGTATCTGCCCAGTGCCCAAAATGTTCTCCCCTGGATGGGCATGGGAAACCCCCTGTGACCCTAAAAGAGGATAAAGCGGAAGATAATGAATGAATAAATGTATGAATGAGTATATAAACCACCGCAGGCTCCGAAAGAGTAAGTATGTCAAATGTTTTGATCTAAGCAACAGTGTGGATTAGTATAGGAACACACACACACACACACACACACACACACACACACACACACACACCCTCATTTGAAAGGACAGTAAACAGTAAAGGACTCAAAGTTAAAAGCCTTGCAGAAGCAGAGCAGCATTCGGTCACAGCTCAGTGGGCGGGGATGAGTGTTTTGCTCTGAACATTTCCTATTTCCTTCAGCACTCTTGATTTAGTCCCTTATGCTAATGGAGAATTTCCGGTGTTAAGAAAGAGCGCCGCAAACAAGCCAAGGCTTGGCAATGCTGAATTACATATAAACAGCCCTGTCACGCCACCCCCCCCACCCCCATTTACAAGCAATAGAGAAACATGAAAAATAGCATAACAGCATTTGTTTTCCACGGTACGAAAATATTGTCTTGTTTTTATTAATGTTTGACAAGAACAAGGTGTCTGATCGAGAACATAAACACACCCCTCCGAATCCATAGGCCACCCAGGCAGCAAAATCACAACCATGACTGTCCATTTTCCCCACCCTGTGTCTGCGTCGGTTAAATAGCAACGCTGCTTGTGAATATATCTACCCCGATGGGCCTGACGCTCTAAAATTGAGGTGTGATGTAAAGACGCACTCATCACACTTTATACAAAAACATGTACATTATGTGGACAAAATTATAAGGACGCACCTCTAAATCATTGAATTCAGCTGTGTCCAGTCCCATTGACACAAGGGGGGGGGGGGGGTGTCATTAATCTGTGTAGCTATAATCTGTAATATAAGGGTTGTATTAAATGTTGCCCAGCATAACTGACTTCCTCATAAACATGTGTTCTGTACACAACAGCAGGATATTTTGCCCCTCATCACTACGGCGATGCTTAATCTCCAGATATATTCCAAAAAACAACGCGACCATGTACAGCTGGGCAGAAGCTGTCCAGAGCAGGAGCCCTAAACCTAAATCCCCAAGACATGGACTCGAAGACAGTGGTTTATTGCCCGTCTGAGTTTAAACAGGAAACGCGGGCAGATATTTTCCAATCTTGGCGAACGAGCCGCCAGACAGACATCCAAACAGACTGATTGCTGTAATTGAAGCAAATCTGAAGTGGGAAATCCAACAACTTCTCCTATGGAAAGAAAGTGCGGTAAACAGCTCTACATGACTGCGTCCCTAAAACTGAAATACAGAGCCATCCACCTCACTCCCTCCCCCAACCTCAACGCCCCCCCCATTCTTCAGCCGCTTAAATCTTAGCTTCTATTCACACTCGATCTCATCGCTCTCATGCTGGAGTCCTGGAAGGCGTGCGGTAAACAGAAAACTGGTCCAGCAGATGCTTATTCTTTGGAAGTGACACTTCCTTCCTTTGAAGGTCACAAGCCCTGACGTACAAATGCTGCTCCTCCAGGTCCCTTCTGCAAGCCAAGCTTGGGACGATGGAAGAGAGAAGGCTTACGAGGCGTGCAGACGACCATGGTGTAAAGTCTTCCCATACTTCTGCTTTAGATGGCATGGAGCAGGAAGTGCCCGCGCTGGGGGTTCGGCCTGAACGGTATCCAACCTGCCCCACGCTATAAAATGTTTGTGTGTGGCCCGAGATCTATCTCCTGTTGCGTTACGTCCGTCACATTCTTCAAGAACGCCATATTTTATCATCACAAGGAGTGAATGCACTTGCGTAATGCGGCCTACGCCTATTTCTACAATCTTCAGAAGAAAGACACAAACAAACCACTAAGTGATTGGACATCTGAAAGCTAAAATAATACTGAATCTGATACCAGTCAGAAGTTTGACCATTCCCCTTTTTTTGCTCCACTTATTGTTCATGTTCTCAGTTCCACTTCCTGTAAAGATGGACTTTGTAGTTCTACAGTTCCAAACTGTAGTCCAACAGTGTGTGTTCTACAGTACATACTGTGTACTCTGTTCTAATGGTCAGCACCCCAATAGTACCACCACAGAGCAGTTATTATGTGGTGGGTGCATTATTCCTATCCCAGCAGTGTCACTGAGGTGAAGAAATGAAACTAAAACCCTCATCACATCAGTGTCACTGCAGAACTGACAATAAACAATCCACCACCCAAATGATACCTGTTCTGTGATGCTCCTGACCAACAGAGAACAGAGAACCAACAGGGGACTAACAACAACAAAGAACACAGATGGACCACAGTCTGTGATTGTAAAACTATAAGTCCATCTATATGGCAATTGGAGGAAATATATGAAGGGGGCATGTTCAAACTTTTGACTGGAACAGTAATACAGTGCAAATAAAGGGATTCCTCAGGGTCCTGACGGTGTCGACAGTGGAGTTGTGAAAGTGCTGGTCTTTGCACCACAGTGATATTACATTAGATGAATTGGCACGAATCTCGGCCGTGATTCCGATCAGCGGGGAGAAAATGAAACCGCACACGGGATTCATCAGGGTCGTTCGGTTTGAAGGGCATGAATGTGATCGTTATCATTTTACTTCACAACCGTTTCCTCGCGGGAGAATTACATAAAAGAAGCAGCTGCAGAGATAAAAGAATCCTTATAATCTGAATCCTTATAAACGCATGAAGATGAGCCGATCATTCATTTGCATTTTGGGAAACATTAATCAAGCTAATTATGTAAATAACTGATGCTGATCATCAGACTTGTGTAAAGACTGTATAATGAGACAGAGGCGAAAAAAAACTACCAACCAACCTTGTTTATTAATCTTCATGTACAGGCTGCCCCATTGAGCATCGGTCCTCACAAGGTTTTTTCCCCCCAAGGTTTTCCTGCTGCTGTTGCATGGCTTTTTTCTTTGAGGGTTACGGCTTAGAATATTTTAAATCTGCTTTGAGACAGCACACTCTCATATTTGGACTGCCTTCAGCCTTTAGCTTTGATGACATCACACAGTCTCTGTGACATCGTCTCCACAAGCTTCTGCAATGTTATTACATTTATTACAGAGTTGCATTGATGACGACGATGTGGACCACTATACAAAGACTTCTCCAGCAACGATTCTCAATGGGGGTCAGGTCTGGACTCTGTGACCCATGTGTGAGAATGTCGTCTCATTCTCCCGGAACCACTTTCTCACTTGGAATATGTCCGTGTCATCACGGAAGCTCAGATCTATTGATGGAAGAACCCGGTTCAGTATATTCAGGTCAGCTGACCTCATAACGTTGTGGAACCCAGACCTGACTGACCCCAGATCAGAGTTACATTCAGGTGATGAGCCTCGTTTTGGCCGGGCTGTGTTTACAGTACAGTGAGATTCCAACTTAATAAGATGATTGATTAATTGGCTATACGACAAAGGAATTTTGGCACCAATTACTTTACAATCTGTGAAACTTTTACAGGTTGAGGCCACGTTCCACGTTACTGCACTGTTGGATTGATTGAGACTTCAGCTGGAACCCTTTCCAAAGCTGAGCCTCACTGGCAAACAACCCACACTTTTCTTCCCATGTGAAAAGCGGGTGAAGACAGAGCCCCTGCTGGGCAGACAAGTGCGTTCCCATTTCACCGTCCCATCAACACGTCCAGCTGTGCCAATCCTGAACGTCTGAAATCTACACCACCTTCTCACGCAGCAGCTAGAACTCAGCAGCCGAGTCTGTCAGGTCCATCAGTAACGACCGATAGATCCGCTGTTAACACCAGTTTGGCACCGAGAAATCCATATACATACATCCCACACACACACACACACACACACACACACACACACACTGGCCCTCGTGTTTCAACCCCACGCTACTCGCTGATCCTTACATTATGAGATGTAAAGGTGATGTAATAGGTCAAGCAGTGAGAGAGTAATAAATCATACATAACGTCAGAAGAAAACCCGGATTAAGAGCTTAATTCAATTAAACTCAGGGCAAGTGTGACAACTCACACTGCCAAGTGAAACATTATCCCCCAAGTTTCCAGCTTTAAACATTCTAAAAGTAGAACTGATGTTCAGGAAATGTTATGGACATTTCTACAGGTTTACAAAACGAAAAGCAACATTTAAAAAAAATTATTTAACAATAATTTTTTTTATATTAAATTTAAGGAGCGGGCTTAATGGTTAGCACGTTCGCCTCTCAGCACTAGTGATTCCCGGTTCGAATCCCCATCTGGGTGGAGTTTCCATGTTCTCCCCGTGTCCTCGTGGGTTTCCTCCGGGTTCTCCGGTTTCCTCCCACAGTCCAAAAACATGGAACAAGTCAATTGAGTTCTCCAAATTGCCCCATGTAGAGTGTGTTTGTGTGAGTGAGTGTGTGCCCAATGATAGATTGGCGCCCTGTCCTGGGTCTATCTGCCCAGCGCCCAAAACGTTCTCCCCTGGATGGGCATGGGGAACCCCCCCGCGACCCTAATAGAGGATAAAGCAGAAGATAATAAATGAATGAATTTAAGGAGCTGTTGTGTTGTATGATATGAAATACAAGGATTAATTATATATATATATATATATATATACACACACACACACACGCAACTGATCAATTAGGAATCGATGAAAGCAGTTAGGACAGGCCCCCTTTCTTGATCTATTTTCTCCACTTATCATAAAGATGGACTTATAGTTTTACAATTACAGACTGTAGTCCATCTGTGTTCTTTGTTGTTGTTAGTCCCCTGTTGGTTCTCTGTTCCCCGTTTGTCAAGATCATCACAGAACAGGTATCATTTGGGTGGTGGATTGTTTATTGTCAGTTCTGCAGTGACACTGATGTGATGAGGGGGTTTTAGTGCAGCAGTCCTGCTGTAGTTTCATTTAAACACCTCAGTGACACTGCTGGGATAGGCTCCAAATAACCCCTGCTCTGTGGTGGTACTATTGGGGTCCTGACCATTAGAACAGGGAACACAGTATGTTCTGTAGAACACTAACAGATGGACTACAGTCTGGAATTGTAGAACTACAAAGTCCATCTTTAGAGGAAGTGAAACTGATACAATGGAGGGTGAGTGAAGCAAAAAGGGGGCGTGTCCTTCTGCCCACTACTGTAGATCACATTGAGAGTTCTAGTGGGTTTTTTTTAGCTGGGAAAATGGGAAGTTTTATTAGTGCACATTCAACTCCCGACATCATGATGAACTTTTTGGTCAAAGTAAAGTCTCATCTCTCGTCTGAAGGGTTGTGGGAAAGTTAGATTGTCTTCGGTTATCTGCAGCATCTCCTTGTAGTGGCAGTCTTTTAAAAGCATTTTTGTTCACTGGACAAATACGACCGAACGCTCTGGAGATTTCGGCGTCAACGCCTGCGCTCTTCCACTTGTCCTCTGTGCTCCATGACTCCATGAACTTACAGTTTTAGAACCCTTGATTAATCGATGAGTGTTTTATAAACTTGAGAAGCGAGGGATGTCACTGCAGCTTTCTTTAGCGCCATAACCCACAACAGCCTCCAACATAGTCTGCCAATAAAGCTCTCTTTACTACGGGGCGTGGCATGAGGGTGACAATGTGGGTGTGTTGGACCCCAGCACACGAGACAGAACACATCCATCCATCCATTATCTTCCGCTTTATCCTCTATTAGGGTCGCGGTGGGGTTCCCCATGCCCATACAGGGGAGAACGTTTCGGGCGCTGGGCAGATACCCCCAGGACAGGGCGCCAATCTATCGCTGGGCACACACTTACTCACACAGACATGCACACTCTACTATATGGGGAAATATGGAGAACTCAATTGACTTGATCCATGTTTTTGGACTGTGGGAGGAAACTGGAGAACCCGGAGGAAACCCATGCGGACACGGGGAGAACATGGAAACTCCACCCAGATTGGGATTCGAACCGGGAATCCCTAGCGCTGAGAGAAGAACGTGCTAACCACTAAACCACCGTGCCGCCCACGAGACAGAACCACAAGAGACAAATAATTTCATTAATGTACCATGCAGAGTGCTTGGCAATACCTCAGGTGGCGCTATTCATAAGAGTGTGCAGGTACCTTTGAGTGAGGGCGTCTCTTTTACAAAGAAACACAAAAAAAAGATGCACACATACTATATAGGGGCAATTAGAAAAGGGCATTTTAGAGCAGCCAATTTACATTGAATCCAGGTTTTTGGTGATTGTTGGTGTGGGACAAGGAAATGCAGTCCTGTGATCGGAGTTCCTATTTGAATAGAGAATCATTTCTTTATGTAACCCGTTTGGCAAATACAGATTTACAGATGGTAGATCACCAGAGAGCAGAATGTCCACTATCGCTCAGCTGGCATGAGTCCTGACGGTTCTTTCAACAGCTAGGCCTTTCAGCGTGACTGAAATACATTCGAGCGGTTTCTCGTGTTGATCCTCAGCCCCAAACAGCTGGAAGAATTCTGGCAGGAAGCGTGGACCTCACCCTTCAGGAATTATCAGCTTGCTCAAGGGTGTTCGCATAAACAGCGGTAAAACTAAACGGACTTCTTCTCCAACGACTGGGTTATTCAGCCATGACGGCTAGGACTTTAACGGATTAAAGGAATGACAAACAGAAAGTGGTACATTTGATCTGGCAGTATGGCTGTAATATCCACACCACTTCGAAGGCATCACGTCCCCTAATTTTAATTTAAATTAGATAATTTTTTTATATAGTGCTTTTTACAGTATTTCGAACCTGAAACCCCAAAGAGCAAGCCGACGCGACTGCAGTGGCAAAAAAAATTCCCATTATATTGTTTTTAAGGAAGACACCTTAGGAAGACAGAAGGCTCAGTGGGGGACTCATCCTCCTTGAGCGGCGCTGCAGCATCAACAGTGCAGGACACCCATGTACAGATTGTGTAGTGATCAGTTGTCCATTTTCCAAAACTGAAGTTGAGTAAGACATGTAGGAGGTCCTCACTTCTACTGTTAAAGTTCTACCATTTAAAATCATGAATAACATTTTTTCAAGTACAATTACCCCAACTTGGGTTCAGAGCAAAGGTCGGCCATAATGCATCCCTCTGGAGCATCGAAGGCTAAGGGTCCTGCTCAAAGCCCAACATTGGTAACTTCAGTGGACCTGAGGTTTGAACCCACAACCATTGTATACCCCACAAGTGTGTACACTGCAGAAGTGACTTACACGTATCCCCATTTGAACCACAGGCTGAGCCATGACGCAGCCCCCCGACATCATGTGCCGTTTGTCTTTCCTTTTCTTAAAGGTCCAGGTCGAGCGCGTGTGTAAGGCATGACGTAACGTAGACAGTATTGCAAAACAGTTTTTTGGAACGGAGGTCACGCTAATGCAACAGAAAGACTAAAGTGCTCACTCTGTCTTTTTCCATTGCTACTTTATATACAAATTGCTCACCACTCATAACTGTCGGCTCGGTTTATAATATTTTGTCCAGCTGTAGAGAATTACAGATGTTGTTGCACTTTTACGAAAATCAAACCACTTATTAAAAAACCATCAATGTAAAGAAAAACCTAAACGTGCTCATGGGAGAAATGTTTCTTTAGATTTGTGGGTAACAGCTGTTGGCACCTTGGGAACAATCTATACATCCATCCATCGACCAATCATTCATTCATTCATTCGTTATCTCCCGCTTTATCCTCTATCAGAGTCGCGGGGTTGGTCCCCATGCCCATCCAGGGGAGAACGTTTCAGGCGCTGGGCAGATAGACCTAGGACAGGGTGCCAATCCATCGCTGGGCACACATTTACTCACACACACACTCTACATGGGGCAATTTGGAGAATTCAATTGACTTGATCCATGTTTTTGGACTGTGGGAGGAAACTGGAGAACCCGGAGGAAACCCACGCGGACACGGGAAGAACATGGAAACTCCACCCAGATGAACCGGGAATCCCTAGCGCTGAGAGGCAAATGTGCTAACCACTAAGCCACCGTGCCGCCCTTCGACCAATCATCTTCAACTTAATCCCATCCATGTCTAGACATGCACACACTCACACAGACACATACACACCACATGGGGCAAATTTTATCAGCCAATTCACCTTGAATTCCTGTTTTTGGACTGTGGAGGAAACCGGAGATTAGGAAGAAAAACCATACGGACACGGAGAGAACGTGGAAACTCCACCCAAATTGGGATTCGAACCTGTGTCCCCAGCTCTGAGGCGGACGTGCTGACCACTACACCAGTGTGCCGCCCCGGTTCAAAACAGCTGACGATTATTGATCCCCAGGTCAGAATGTTTGCAACAGACAGAAAGTAAAATCTCAGTGGTCAGTGGAACGAGTAAAGTTAACGGTTAGTATGTTAATGAGGGGGTGTGTCTAATAAGTAACATCGAGTTTAAGGTACGATCCTTTCTCTGAATGTACGTCGTATGATCCCGTGGCGTTTGCAGTATGTTGAGAAAGAACGGCGTTGGTTGAGGTTTGGTTTTAAACGATGTGCTCGTGGTTAAGTCAGCGTTACTGGTTGAGTTGATTCTCGTATTAATGGTGTCTCTGTTCCGCCGCAGCCGTCCGGAGGTCACAGCTCGCCGCCGTGCGCTCCATTTGTCTTGCTCTATCCGTTTGGCTTCCTTCCCGTGATTCCCTCATGCACAGAGGGGGAGTGAGTCGACTTAATTACTTTAAGTGTGAGTGAAGGTGGTGGTGCGTGTTCCTCTGTCCTGGGTGTGTTCCAGTTCCCTCTGATGAAGCCGTTAATGAAGATGCACGCTCTATTAGAGCGTTCTGCCCCGGCGTTAGATTTGCCTTTGCCCCCGTATCCCTTTCAGAAGCCGCAGTGGCAGAATTATTAATTTCCACAACATTGTGGTTTACATATTTAGCCCTGGCGCCGGTCCAACTCTGGTTCTG
The DNA here is from genome assembly GCA_019802435.1 of Corydoras maculifer. Taxonomy (NCBI): domain Eukaryota; kingdom Metazoa; phylum Chordata; class Actinopteri; order Siluriformes; family Callichthyidae; genus Corydoras; species Corydoras maculifer. Next base: position 1,858,109 of record JAFMOD010000092.1, read on the forward strand.
AGGTGCTGACTGTAATTCGTTGTTGTCGGTGTAATTGCCTCAGGGAGGGGCAGGTTCTTACCTGCTGACTTTATGCTTAATTGCCTCACTAGATTGGTGGGATGTTTTTTGCTTACAGCTGCCGTCCACAAAAATGTCTAACACGCTGTTTGTGGGAATCAACAGAGCGGGACTACGATGTATATAAATCACGGTGCTGTCTGACGCTCCTGTGGAATCCTGACCGAGGCGTGTGAGTGATCTGATCCCAGTCTGATTTGAGGCTGCAGAGGGAATGAAGTCTGATTACAAGCACAGCCAGGTGTTTGGTAGTTTAGTGATTAGGGCATGGGGAGGGGGGGCGTGGGGAGGGGGGCGTGGGGGGGGGGAGTTCCCCATGCCCATCCAGAGAACGTTTCGGGCGCTGGGCAAATACACCCAGGACAGGGCGCCAATCTGTCGCTGGACACACACTCACACACACAGACACACTATATGGGGCAATTTGGAGAACTCAATTGACTTCATCCATGTTTTTGGACTGTGGGAGGAACCCGGAGAACCCGGAGGAAACCCACGCGGACACGGGCAGAACATGGAAACTCCACCCAGATGGGGATTCGAACCGGGAATCCCTAGTGCTGAGAGGAGAACGTGCTAACCACTATGCCACCGTGCCGTATCAACTAAAAAACATTGCATAAAATAATGTGTTTTATCACTGTGTGTGTGTGTGTGTGTGTGTGTGTGTATGTGTGTGTGAGTGTGAGATGGGGCTTGTAATTAGAAGTCATAAAGTCATAACTGACATAAAAAAACAATGCAAATGCACAACGTGGGCGAGTGACGCTGGGAAAAGAGAAGTAGCTTGACCTCAGTGTGTGTTTGTTTATACATACATATATATGTGTGTGTGTGTGTGTGTGTGTGTGTGTGTGTTTGTGTGTGTGTGTGTGTGTTGGTGGTTGAGCTGCAAAAGGAAGGAACCACTCGTGGCTTTATCTCCAAAACTACCCGAGTGGGCTCACATCCATGCCAGCCATTTGCCCTGATTGGGTCTTCCTGGTTGTGGTGGGGTTGGCGTGAGTTGCAGGTCAGATAAGCATCTTGTATTTTTAGAGCTGTGCGTGAGGGCCGGGGACGGGGCTGGCATTGTGTTGCGACACAAGCGAGAGAGGAATGTCATCCTGCAGACAACAGACATGAGGGCCGCCGTCATCATTCGCGAGTCGGCGGGAAAAACAGACCATGGGCTGAAGTATCGCGCCACGCCGCCTCTTAATCATCGATTTGAACCAAACACCCACAAAGCCATGCATCTGAGACCGCCGGACGCTTGTGGCATTGGGGGAACAGTTTAGGGAAGGCCTCTTTCTACCCCAGCACACGAGACATTTCATAAATGTACCATGCAGAGTGCTTGGCAATACCTCAGGTGGCGCTATTCATAAGAGTGTGCAGGGACCTTTTACAAAGAAAAAAAACAGACGCCAGTTTGGTGCAGAAGAACTTGCGATTTAATTACCATGATGATCTTTGTAGTTCAGAATTAAGAATTTTTTAAGATTGGGGCAGTCGTAGGCTTGTGGTTAAGGAACCAGCCTTGCGACCTGAAGGTTCCCGGTTCGATTCCTGGTTCCACCACGTACTATGGTTAAAGTGCCCTTAAGAAAGGCAGGAACTCAGGGCTGCCCACCGCTCCGCTCCTAAACCTCAATTCTCCAAACCTCCTTAATCTCATCTCCCTCATTTTGTCGCACCCTCACACTGAGCCAGCTGTAGCCGTTGCCCCTCGTAGCCTGTTATCCACGGGTTGTGTGTAGGTTGTGACACACGCCGTCGTTACTGGCAGCTCTGTTATGTTCACTGACTAATCCCGTACACAGACGCATGCAGGAGGCCTATGAGATCAGCTTTCAGTCACCGCTGTGGGCCATTGGGGTCAATTTGGAAAAAGGCTAATTCTCGTGGAAAGCCTTCTTGGAAGAGAAGTGGTGGGTGGAGCTAGCGCAATATAAATACCTGCGGCTTTGTTCGTATAGATCAGAGGGTAAAATTGGCTTGAGCCCAGTGGCTTTTAGCTGAAGGGCTTGGAATAATGTAGTTATTAGTAGTTTTACACACACACACACACACACACACACACACACACACACACACACACACACACAGGATAGGTGTTGGATCAGAGAACACAGGGTCAGTCATGATACAGTACACCTGGAACAATAATGCTTAAGGGTCTAAATCAAGAACCCACAATGGTGACCTCAGTAGACCTGGAATTTGAACCTACCACCTTCAGAATGGAAGTCCAATACTTAAACCCACTAAGCAACCACACCCTTCCATACCCACAATGCATTTCTATATTCATTGTAGTTATACAAACTCTAGTTCATCTGTTTACTCATTCAGCAAGTCGTCTTCCCTTTCTTCTGTAATGACCATTTTTTCAGGGTGTTGGATGATTCTCAGCACTGTAATGACACAGCGCAATACATACCAATGTTAATGCAATTCTGAGCATAATGCACCACCCGAATGGCATCTACACTGTGGGGATCCGGACCTTTTGAGCCACCCCCCCCCACCACCACCACCACCTCTGCTGCACCCAACATAGAGATCCATTAAACCATTCAGTGTGAATTACCTGTGTTTAGGTGGAAAATGCCTGTATGAGATAAGAGTCATGACTCACTCATTGAGTCAATTTAGCAGAATGATTCTCAATGAATCACACTTCAATGTAAGGAATCTTAAAAAAATGCCTGCAAATCGAAATAATAGCTGTCTAAAACGTTTAAAAATCCCCAAACCAACCTATTTTGAGCCTAAAACGTACCTCTACTCAAACTCCCGGGTCTCGTCGTGTACTTGTGGTTAATGATGCCCGAATGCAAACATCTTTAATAATTAAAGATGAGAAATACGCAGCACAACCGAAGCCAATTAATTACTCCAGACCTCCAGAACTCCCTTATAAACAAACTCAACAGCCTCACGAGAAAGAGCCGCGTTTTAAAGAACAGCTGCGGACGGCGCGCTGACATTTTATTTTCCAGCTGTTTACGAAGGTCGACTTATTCCAGCTACTTTTCAAATCTGGTTCTGACCCACAGAGCTCAGAAATGTTTCTCATTTACAGATTCAGTGTCACAGAAACGGAAATGTCCCGTCTGTCTGAATATCCAACATTCCTCAACTTTTTACAACCTGTTTTTGCTTCATCAGAAACCCCGCCTTCATTTACTTTCAATTGTCAGTAGGTTTACAGATTTATATATATAATATTATAGTCACTGACCAATTTATTAGACCACACCCCTCATCTAACCACTTAGTTTTCAAGTTATCAACTTCACTTAATATAAAGATGGAATGTATAATGTGTAGTTCTACAATTACAGACTGTAGTCCATCTGTGTTCCATCTGTTGTTGTTAGTCCCCTGTTGGTTCTCTGTTCTCTGTTGGTCACAGAACAGATATCATTTGGGTGGTGGATTGTTTATTGTCAGTTCTGCAGTGACACTAAGGTGTTGAGGGGGTTTTAGTGCAGCAGTGCTGCTGTTGTTTCATTTAAACACCTCAGTGAGACTGCTGGGATAGGAATAATGCACCCACCAAATAACACCTGTCTTGTGGTGGTACTATTGGGGTCCTGACCATTAGAACAGAGTACATAGTATGTACTGTAGAACAAACAGATGGACTACAGTCTGGAATTGTAGAACTACAAAGTCCATCTTTACAGGAAGTGTAACTGAGAACAGGGATAATCGACTCGGAGCTGAATGCAATTGTTTTAATATTTCGTAGTCCGTTTTACTCCGACATGCTTGACATTCACTACACGAGTAATCATCCTGTCAATCTCCATCCGTCTGAAGACACACCAGCGCACTCAGAGGCCTACATGCCTTCGTCTGCCATTTCCAAACAGCTGGTCCGAGCCGGTTTTATGACAAAAGAGGATTATCTATATTTAAATTGTAGTAATTACTCACTAAGAACAAATTGCACAGCATTTTCAGATGACGGAGAAAGCATTTCAATTTTTATTTTAAGCAAAAGTACCAATACGTTCACTTTAAAATGGTTCTCCAGTATTAAGATATGTGTTATGTATCAGCTACATCCAGGTTTGGTCTTAATCACCGAGTTCGGGTGTAATCATTAGCCATGGTCATTCAAATCAAGCATGTTGGATAATTTTATGCCTCCAACTCTGTGGACAATGTTTTTGGAAGGCCATTTTAGGTAGGACATGGAAGGGTTTTCATATTGGCATGAGACCCGAGACCCGGCATAGGAAGGACAAGCAAACTCCACGCAGACAGCACCTGTGCATGAGGCGCCCATACGCCCCAGCCCCATTCTGCCCCTCAATAAATTGAAGTACAGGGTCAGGCATGACGCAGCCGTCCTGAAGCAATGAGGGTTAGGGGCCTACAACTATAGTACACTCTGGATTTGAACCCCCAACCTTTAGATTAATAGTCTCCCATCCAAACCCCTAAGACACTACGCCCTCTTTATGTTATTAGCCATATAGCAGAACCTTTTAGATCATAATATACAAATTAACAATTCATTCCACATTTATAAATTATAAATAAAAAACGTATAATTAATACATGAATAATAAATAGATACATTTATAATAAATATATATATATTTTTGTCAATTTCGTGAGGTATAATGTAGGGCTGAGTACTTAAAACCATGCAAAGTCTGTAACTGAGCTACAACCACCAACGACAGCGAGGTTTTTCTTACACATGTCCACATTGGGCAGTGCAACAAACACACACAAATACACAATGGGCCTGCGTGCACCTCTCTCAAAGCCCAATATTGCGCGCTGCATTTAGAGTGAGAGAGTGGCTGAGGAAAAGACAAGTGGGAGGGGATAGTATGAGCGTCTGAGAGGGAGGGAGGGAGGGCGGGAGGTTGCACTGCCACAGTTCACTCGTAGACTCAGAGCAGAAGTGTCATTGCTCTTTGAGCTTTGGCAGCAGAAGCACCTTGACTTCACTGCACTCCAAAGGACCTCACTCGGACAGACTACACCATTCGCAGCCCAGTCTGAGCAACTTTCTCATGTCTCTCGCGAGGACTGATTACAACCAATGCACGGGTCTTTACGCTCTAGTTTTTCTGAGTCACAGGAGGCCCGTAACCATCTCGCAGTAGCTGAAGGAAGTACCCACTTTGCAGCAATCTTTAAGATTAAGTGTGAGATTTCGAGGTTTGGACCGTGCCTTAGACCAGACGTGAGCAGGCCTTCTGATGAGGACTCGCGTTGAAGGATCTCGAATGCAGTAGGTGTTTGGAGGAGGTGGTCATGCATATTAGGAATGTCATGTTTCTTCTCAATGGGGTTTTGGTGATGGTGTGAAGAGAGTGTGAGAGAGAGAGCAAGAGAGTGTCTTTTAAACTGTGTGCTGGGTGTGTTTGCATTGACCAGCAACATGAACTGGACATCTAATAACATCAGTGGTACATATAATTATCAATATGGCATGGCAACCCTGATTCCATTGGGCAGCGTCATCTTAATCATCATCTTTGGCAACCTGCTGGTCATCATCACAATAGCACGGAAAACCCAACTTCAGACCGTCACCAACATCTTCATCATGTCCTTGGCGTGTGCAGATCTGATCATGGGCATCTTCGTGGTGCCACTTGGTGCCACCATCATCGTGACAGGTAACTGGCTCCTGGACAAAAACTCGTGCAACCTCTGGACATCAGTGGACATCCTGTGTGTGACGGCCAGCATTGGGGCGCTTTGCGCGATTGCTGTGGACCGATACATCGCAATCACACAACCACTGCGTCACAAGGTCCTGCTCAACAAGTGTCGGGTCCGGGTGATCGTCTGCACCATATGGATTGTGTCTGCCATCACGTCCTTCCCCCTCGTCATGACAAACACATGGCAAGCAACACATCAAGAAGCAAAAGATTGCTACGGGAACATGACCTGCTGTGACTTCATCAGCAACGGGGCCTTCGCCATCGGCTCCTCTGTCGTTTCTTTCTACATCCCTCTACTCATCATGATCTTTGTCTACACCAAGGTGTTTATCATCGCTACAAAGCAGGTGCAGCTCATAGACAAGAGTCGGCAGCGCTTTCAGAACGAATACACGGTCAGCCACGGTAACAACAACCTACCATCCACCGGCAGCAGCGGCAGTTTGTCGCCCGGGAAACGGAAAAACTCCCGGCGACGCCCATCCAGGTTGAGCATCGTAAAGGAGCACAAGGCGTTGAAGACCCTGGGCATCATCATGGGTTGCTTTACCCTCTGCTGGCTTCCCTTCTTTGTCGCCAACATCATCAACGCCTTAGACGAGAAAGTGGTTCCCAAGGAGCTGTTCCGCTTCTTCAACTGGCTCGGCTACATCAACTCGGGCCTGAACCCCATCATCTACTGTCGGAGCCAAGAATTCCGTACAGCCTTCAAAAGCGTTTTGGGGTGTCCGTGGTTAAAAATGCCCAGCTTGAACTCTCTTTGTAAGGAACTTCGGACTCGATGCCCATGTTTTATGGGCTCTGCAAATGCCAGAGCGTTTCAGGAAGCTGTCGGCGCTCAGGGGATCATGCCGGAGCCTTTGCCGCAGGATAAGGATCGAGACAGTCTGAGGAGCAGTGAGAGCAGCTATAAGAGTGAGAAGCAGTCGCCGGGACCTCCGCCACACTCCAACGGCAGCACACACCTCAGCGACTTCTCAGAAACAGAGACGGAGTTGTGAGTTACCTTTTTATAACTTATAATAAACATGTAGTGGATTAAAGTCAGAGCTTTAGAGTTCAGAAGGCATCACCTCCCATGTGTTTACAAATCACCTTGAGTTCGAATCATGGTGCTGAGATTCCCAGCACCACCGCTGAGCCACACACTGCGGCTGCAATTCCGAAAAACGTATGCGTGAACAAATGCGCAGACACATTTTTAATTCTGACATCAAAAGCTCGAACACATCTGATTAAATCTGCAGCACCTGTAATCTTAAATTTCTCCTCAACATCTGAAAAAGCAGCTTATTTCACGATAACAACATATAATTATGCAACACTATCTGCTCCAGGTTTTTTATTATCTGCAGCAATTACATTTAAAAGTAGGATTGTAATATTAGATGTTAATGTGATTCACCTTAAGCAGAGAGCAGTTTATGTTTTACTGTCGTGCAGTTCAGTGCAACTCAGTTCCTAAATGGTTATGAGATGAACACATGTAAAAGTCAAAGTTCTTATCTGTCCATAACATGGATTTGGTACCGAGGGTGTTAAAACCCCATATGTCAATAAGCATGCGCACACACACACACACACACACACACACACACACACACACACACACACACACACACACACACACACACAAATATCAAAATATGTATGTTTGTATATGCATATATGTGTATATTTGAGTGTGAGTGTGTATTTTTCACATTTTTAAACTATAGTAGGACTGAGTGTGTGTGTGTATATATATATATATATATATATATATATATATATATATATATCCCCCCCCCCCCCCCCCCCCCCCCCCCCCCCCCCCCCCCCCCCCCCCCCCCCCCCCCCCCCCCCCCCCCCCCCCCCCCCCCCCCCCCCCCCCCCCCCCCCTGAAATAAGTCCAAACAACCCAAAACCCATCGTGCTACCTGAAGTGGTAAATGTGTTTGGGTAAAATAACAGTTCTGTGAGAGAGGAGCTCTTCAGCCAGCGTTTCGTGCTGAAAGCGTGCCTCTCATTACGCCACGGTTCAGGCAGCAACGACGAACAACCACAGAGCTCATGCCTCTGAACCCTTTATTTATATTGTGGTGATGTAAGTCACAAAGTGTGGTCTGAGCCCCTTGCCGTACGTAGCCCACCCGCCTCAGTAAGGTATTCATATTGTAGCTGTTAGAATGATAATATAACCTCATAATAATACACAACAACGAGCCTAACAATTTATCAACGCTAATAATGTAAATGACGAAGACACGACCCCAATGAACACATTTAATTAAATGATGTGATGTGAACCATGTGATTAGGACTAGAATAATATTAACTTGGAAGCTGGAGGTAATGTAATGTCCAGGGTATATGGCACGTTGCTGGTTTGACTCCATCGATCATTCGCAATTATTGTTTTGACAAGCTCAGGTTTGGCTCAACAATTACACTCGACTAGCACAAATAATAAAGGCTAATGGGTTTTTCCATCAGAGAACAAATTACTAATTGATTTTCAATCCTTAACCCATTAAGCTTCATAGATAAGTCTTCCGTCTGAAGGGGGTCTCGGATAAACCAAGGAGCACGGAGCCAGCGAACAATCGCTCAACGTCCGGGAGGCGACCGGTTATGAAATGTGAGATAGTTCTGATTTGAATGATCTGCATGCGGTGCAGTGAGGCTCCGGGTTTAAAGGGTTTGTTCTTCGAAAGAAAAACACGGGATTTGACAGATGTATGAAAAATGCATGCGGGTTGGCAAACTCTTACTGGAAACTCTGATAGAACGACGGAACGAACACAAGATCGATCCGATTACAACGGTGTACCGCACCCGGACTACGGTACAATACTGTTCTACACGGTTCCGTGTAATCCTGTCATCACAGGTCATGAGATCAAGAACGTTGCAGCGCTGCATTTTGGACAGCTGTATCCCTTTAACTATGAAAAAATAGTTTGGGGAAGGCCTGAAACAGGTCTTTCTACTTATCGTAGACCATGTCCCAGTGTAAGAAGCAAGACCCATAAAGATCTTAAAACCGGACCTCGGCACATTTAAAGTAAAAAAAGTAGAATGGAGATAGTGAGGTCCTCTCGTCCAAAATCAGGCTCTGACCTCACAAATGTTTCAGTAGAAAGCCGCACTTAAAACTGTGATGTCATAAACGCAGTGGGAGTAACTTGTAGGTCTGCTAATATTTGTGTTTATAGAATGTATGAAGGAATGCTTTAAACGTGATTTATAGATTCAACATGTCTACTGATTTTAACCAGAATTGAAATTACTGAAGGAAAAAAAAACTAAAATAAAGAGATCGTGAAGAAGAGAGAGAGAGAGAGAGAGCGAGAGAGAATCAGACAGACTGAGGGTGAAAGAGAGTGATATTGTGTGTGTGTAAGAGAAGGAAAGATGTGAGAGGCAGTGACTGAGGGAAAGAGATATGGAGTGAGAGTGTGTGTGTGTGAGAGAGAGAAAGAGAGAGAGAGAGGGAGAAGCATCAGGGGAGAGTGAGTGTGAGAAACGTTCTTGTTCATTTTTTGTAGTTATTGTTGTCTTTGTTTTGTTTCCAAATACGAACGTAACATTTGTCATGCCAATAAAGCTTCGAGAAAAAAAAAGAAGAAAATTAGGAAGGGTGTGTTTGTGTGTGTGTGTGTGTGAGAGAGAAAGAGAAATTGAGAGAAAAGATTTGGGAGAGAGAGGATATGTAAAAGAAGAGGAGAGAGAGAGTATGTGAGAGGTTGAGGGGGAGAATTAAAGAAAAAGAGAGAGAAAGTATGTGAAGTGGAGAGAGATGGTGAGAACACAATTTTAAAAATGAGAGTGGGAATTAGAAAGTGAAGTAGAGAAAGGGGTGAGAGGGGGGGGGCAGAGTGGCTTCAGAGGGTACGAGAGAAAGAGAATTCAGGTGAGAGGATAGCAGTGCGAGTGAGGCAGAGAGAGGGAATTTAAAATGAGAGAAAAAAAAACAGAAAGAGAAAATTAGAGAGCGAGAGGATGGACACAATAGCAGAATGAGTTATTTCAGCGTTTACAGATTATTTAATCTCACTTTGTGGATATTACGTTACCTGAAGTTTGTCCAGAGGATCAGCTGATTTCATCAGATATCAAAAACAGATGTTCAGCTTCTCTACACTTTAAACACTAAACCTTACATGTATGTATGTGTGTGTGTGTGTGTGTGTGTGTGTATACATATGCATATCTGTATACACACACAATCATATAGATGCACCTTCTACATTCACAGACTAGCTATTGTATGTTCGCCGACATCAATGGAGGTATTAGGGTAGTGGATTCTCAGTACGGGCGGCACGGTGGTTTAATGGTTTAGCACGTTTGCCTCTCAGCACTAGGGATTCCCGGTTTGAATCCCCATCTGGATAGAGTTTCCATGTTCTCCCCGTGTCCGCATAGGTTTCCTCCGGGTTCTCCGGTTTTCCTCCCACAGTCCAAAAACATGGATCAAGTCAATTGAGTTCTCCAAATTGCCCCATATAGAGTGTGCATGTCTGTGTGAGTAAGTGAGTGTGTGCCCAGCGATAGATTGGTGCCCTGTCCTGGGTGTATCTGCCCAGCGCCCGAAACGTTCTCCCCTGGATGGGCATGGGGCCCCGCGACCCTAATAGAGGATAAAGCGGAAGATAATGGATGGATGGATTCTCAGTACTGCAGCTACACTGAACTGGTGGTGGTGTGTTAGTGTGTGTTAGTGTGTGTTAGTGTGTGTTCTGCTGGTATGAGTGCAGTGCTGCTGGACAGACAACAGAACACCAATCAGAACAGGTGTCTGATCCACTCGTAAATCCACTCCATCCAGAATAACATGACAGAATAAGGCGACAATGTAGAGAAACAGATGGACTACAAAATGGCACTGTAGAACTACAAAATGGTAAGAGGAGTACCAATGAGCTGTACCTAATAAATAAAAACATAAATATTGTTGTGAGGCAGTATTTACTTATATAGTATATACTTATATATACTTATATCTACCTCAGGTTTAATTTAACTCGGGTATAAAACCAGCTTTAACCACGTCCAAGTGCATAAGTCTGTCATCACAGCAGAACCTAAAAAAGCCCTGCTGCCCTCTTAAAAGTCACCCCACACCAAATCAGGAAAAGTAACGGATGCCATCTTTTAGTAGCCCATTAACTGAGCGCTTGTTGCCCATCGGGTGCGAGCGCACGGAGTGAAATCGAATCAGCACCGAAGAGCCGTGAAAGGTCCTCCACATCAGCGTATTAAAAGGCCGCGTGCTACACGCTGCCCTGGCAACTGTTCTATAAACGCGCCGGGTTCACGCCACCTGTGATCCCACCAGCCGCTTCGTTCCACGGCAACGCCACACAGAGTAAAGCGACCGAATGAAGCGGGGTTAGGATGGTCCAGATGGGGGCGACGCTTTTGGAGGCCCTGAAATTCGGAGTGACCAGAAAAAAGAAATGAGGCGGAAAAGCGAAACGAGAGCAGTGCTCTACGTGCAAGACACGTTGAGGAGCAGCGCGTGCGTCACCGCTAATAGCTCGAGAAGCCTCACTGATTAACAATAAATGGAAGGGCACTTTTCCGAGGTTATTTCTGCACTCTGAGGCGGGGAAGAGATTATTCGAAGACAGCCGACGCTACCCAAGTGTTTGCGTGTAAAATTCAACGTCTTTAAACAAGGGCTGCATCTATATTAAAGCAAAAAATGGCAGGTGGTTTAACATCCTGTACTCGTCGGGTTATAAAAAATAAATTAAAATCAGTGGATGGGTACATACAGGGACAGAATGTGTTTCGGTGTGAAAGGAGGCCGCTGTGGTGTTTTCGGAGCTGGCAGCGCCGCTCTACTGGCTCACCGAAACACGCGAGAGCTGATAATGTTTATCACTCGGCTGCAACACTTCCTTTTCCACTACGTGGGCTGTTTACCTCCTAAAGATGGTACTACCTCCAGCAGCGGCTCTCTGAACAGATCATCCTAATAAAAGAAGCGACGAGCTTAAAAAACGACAGAGATACGATGCTATAACGTCTGGCCTGCGTAAGATCTGAACATTAAGGTGGTGCACACTGCAGAACGCAGCTGCTTTGCATTTAATTTTACAAATTAAGCACCGATACAGTAGAAGGTCTGGGAGGGGAGGGGAGGGGAGGGGAGGGGGTATGAATGTATACTGATAATCAGACCACGGTAGCTTACTTCTGCGATTCGTAACATTTATCACATTTATTTAAATTGTGCTGATTGTTTTTTTAAAGTGGAGTTAAGGTTCATCACCAATCAGAAGGAAAATGACATGTGAATCGACTCCTAGTGAATCTTTCCATTTGATTCTGTGAATAATAACTTGCCATTACCTTTAAGAGCCTGGTGCGTTCTGACTTTGGCAGTTTACAATTTCAACGGCGCAATGTGACCAATCACGCAGAAATTAACACTCGTTTTATCCCATGCCTGGGCAAGGTGGCTAGTATATAATACATTGGCAAGTAACGTTAAACAAAACAACGTCATCCATCTTCCACCTCAGTATAGCCGCTGGCGTCAATCGCTAGCCCCGCCCACTCCAATCTTCTCCAATACCAGCACACAGAGTATCATTCATTCATTCATTATCTTCCGCTTATCCTCTATTAGGGTCGCGGTGGGGTTCCCCATGCCCATCCAGGGGAGAACGTCTCGGGCGCTGGGCAGATAGACCCAGGACAGGGCGCCAATCCATCGCTGGGCACACACTCACTCACACATACACACTCTAAATTGGGCAATTTTGAGACAGAGTATTAAATATTATGCAAATAATCTGTCCACTGTCCACAAACAATCACTTGGCACAACAAGAAAGTTTAAGGTTTCGGAGCTGTTATTATATACGGATTTGGGTTCATATCATACTTATAATAAGTTTCTACGCTTAAAGAATAATAAAATTTGGTGCTTATTTTGGACAGTGTGCAGTAAACGGCGCTGATTAGCCAAATGCAAATAATGCTTTTTTTTCTCTGCACACGGAAACTGCAAGTTAGATGGAAAATCTGAGAGCGGACTTTGGTGGGAATGTCGCAGACAAGAAAGTGAACAGGGAGTGTATTCAAGAGACCAAGTAAGATTCAATGTCCTCTGTATTATTTCATGCTCACTGTAAAATGATCCACCAGAGAGAACCAACCATCAAAGTTCGACAGGGTGCAAGTGCAAGAGAAGATGACTGGTCCCAGATTCATCAAACACACACACACACACACACACACACACACACACAATTATATTAACTTATCTTTAGCAGAGCAAGACTTAGATCCAGATAGTATGGTTCCATAGTGAGAGAGCCCTCACCTGAACTTCAGTCATCGTAAGATTCTGATAAAATCAACACTCACTTTCGGAACAGGAATCAGTGTTAATTGGTGTTTTTCGCTTCACATAAAATTTTGGTTGTAAGGAAACTAGTTCAATAAAAGTTGCTATAAGATCTTCCCGCATAGTTACTACAATGTAGACTGGGTTTTTGTTTGTTCCTAGTCATTTTAAATATCATATTTCCTCCATGTCAGTTATTGCACACTGTTGCTTCTCTGTGTCCATCGATGAGCACAACAGCCAGTTTTAGTCCACAGTGGGTGGGATGGGTCTGGGAAGCACTAATATGAGAACTCTTCCAGCAAGAACCACAGCAGGCGGGCTGTGGGAACAACAAGTTCAGTGAAACGGTAAAGTAACACCAAATGAGGAATAAACCAATTTCCAACACACTGCATTCTGATTCCAGAAGAATAAACATGATGTGAAGCAAAGCGATTGTTTAAAGACCTGATTAAGTTCCGAGGGGAACACGATTTAATTTAGAGCTGACTGCTTTTACTGGATTCACTGACGGCTGGATGTGCAGATCAGAGCCATCAGATAGTGGCATCCAAGTAATTCAACTTCAAGTTCAAGACATTTATTTATATAGCGCTTTTTATGACAGTACATAGTCACAAAGTAGCTTTACAGAATGAAAAGCCTTTAAACCCCCAAAGAGCAAGCCGAAATGACAGCGGCAAGAAAAAACTCCCTTTTATGTTGTTATTTAAGGAAGAAACCTTGGGAGGACCGAGACTCAGTGGGGGACTCATCCTCCTTGAGCGGCTAAGCTCCACCTCATATTACCCTCAGTCTCAGGGACAGAGAACGTCAGGAGTGTCAGAACATTGAACATCTTGGGCCTGTCGACCCGTTTACCAATTTCTTTAAAGGTTTTCTGCTTCTGACATAAGGAAAAAAATCCATCTTGCATTATCGCACTGGCGCGTTCTCTCATCGTTTATTAAATCTGATGATGACAGAGCGAAGCCGGAGCCCAAAACGGCTGTTTGGAACCGAAGCGAATAGAATCCTGAGGAGGAAAGAGCCAGTAATGTCTGAAACACTATACCTTTCCGGTGGTTGTGAACGTGTGCAGTGAGGCATGTGGGCTGCATTAGCAAACACATGGCATCAACTGATTACTACACGGTGCTTAGAGGCAAAATGAAGGCGCCAGGACAAGAGGCTAAGCAATGAGGTAGTGCTTTCACTGACTTCAGGAAGTTTTTGGGTGCGTTTTTGTTTTAAAACCAGTGTCAGTGAGACTCATTCCACATGGAGGTTTCCACAATACAGTAATCAACCAACCAACACAGCAGTGAGGGGACGAGAGTCACGTCCAAGGGGCCCCAGCAATAGCAGCGTGGCAGGTTTGAGTTTGAAGCCCAGTCCCAAAAAAAAAAGTTTCCCATCACATTACCCCAAATTTACCGAAGCCATACAGTTTAAAACTGCAAAAATAAAAGTTTAGGATTTCAAATCGTTTAACGTTCTAATTCACAGATGTTTAAAGCACATCTGTTTGAAAGTGTTTTAATAAAACATGTGGTGCTGGTCAGGGGTACGATATCTACCCCATAATAGTACAATTCCATTCATGTATAGCTGGCCACGTCCCCATTTGGCTTCCACGTACTGTAAAGATCCAGACTGTAGTCCATCTGTTTGTGTTCTACAGTACATACTTTGTACTCTGTTCTAATGGTCAGGACCTCAATAGAACCACCACAGAGCAGGGATTATTTGGTGGGTGCATTATTCCTATCCCAGCAATGTCACGGAGGTGGAGAAATGAAACTACAGCAGCACTGCTGCACTAAAACCCCCTCACCACATCAGTGTCACTGCAGAACTGACAATAAACAATCCACCACCCAAATGATATCTGTTCTGTGATGTCCTGACCAACAGAGAACAGAGAACCAACAGAGGACGAACAAAAACAAAGAACACAGATGGACTACAGTCTATAATTGTAGAACTACAAAGTCCATCTATATGGTAAGTGGAGGAAACAGATGGCGCATTAGAAGGGTGTGTGTCCAAACTTTTGACTGCTACTTTACATACATCAGTAGTAGGAGAACCGGCAGTGCTCTTCTGTTCCAGTCCATAGCCCACAGCCCGTCACCACGCTGTCAGGGTGGAGCGCACGAAGGCGTGATCACGAGAATTAATTAAAGCATCGATTCATTTGGTCGGGTGTCATGAACCTACATAAAAAACCAGAAAGAAATAATGAGTCCTTTGAGCTTGTTTTTCGCAAACATGTTATGATTAATCACATCGGCACCACAGCGCAGGGACGATAAACATGTGCTGTGACCTCAGCGCTGGACTCCGGCTCTCGGCACAGTAGCCGGTCGACGTAATTGGAATAGAGGGAGCGCACATTATAAAACCATTAGCGCCCATTAAATAACAAAAAACATTAAAGGGGGGCGTTTTTTTGGAAACTCGGCGCTGGTGCCTTGCAAGAACAGGCAGGCTGTGTAATGAGAGGACGGAAGGGAGATCTCAAGGCTGGGTGAAGCGCGAGGTGTGCCTTGGCGTGGAACAGGTAGGCGTTAGAGAGCAGCTCTGCGCAGTGTCAGTAAGTGCTCACTTGGCCGGGTTCGAAATTCCCGCCGCACTCGTGCCAAACGATTGAGGGAGCGGCGGCGGCAGAAAAAGAAAGAAGGTTGTTTTTCCTCGGACGTGATTTTCTTTTTAAAGAGTAATGAGCGTTCAGGCAGCCATGAGAAGGGCAATGGGTGCAGAGGCCTCAGCACTCTGAGGTTGGGGTGGGGGTATGTCGGGTCATGCAGTAGGCGAGTGGGTAGAAGTTTTGCCGCCGCTTTAGTCAAAGCAACCTGATGTCAAACAAGATTGATGTTTTTTTAGACAGAGATCTAGGTATGTGCCTGGTACCCACATCAACACGTGGGGTTACGAGCACAAGCTCGGTGCTTTGGTCACGTACGCCGGAAGTCAGCGGAACATTGGCAGCTTCTTTAATAATGTTTATCTTAGTGTTAAATGCACAGAGGCATTTAACCGAACACATACGGGTATCCTAGCAAATTTCCAATTTTAGCTGTCTGGCTTTCATCCACTTGTAATAGATCACAGAAATGAAGAGCCCACAGATACAGGGTTCTAGATTCCACGTCGGGATGATCATCGCTATCTTACTCACCACATTACATTACATTTACATTTGGTCATTTATTGGACGCTTTTATCCAAAGCGACTTACAAGGTGAACACAGGGTTAATCACAACATCCCTGGAGCAATGAGAGTTAAGGGTCTTGCTCAACGACCCACACTGGTAACGTCAGTGGACCTGGGATTTGAACCCCCCACCTTCAGATTGATAACCCAACACCCTAACCACTGAGCTACCTTGCCACCAACAAACAGTCAGACGTTGGTCGCTATGGTGGTGGTGAATCATTAACACAGACGCGTGTCCAACGCCAATGAACGCTAAAACCAACTGAACGCTATTGACTGACTGCATTTGTACAGAGAATGCAGATCCATAGTCTACACTATATTGTGGGTTCTCCATTTACACTCACACGGAGAACCTCATGGAGCAGCACATTGGTGCTGAGTGGTCCAGGTAGCTACACCACTCAAACAGCAACCCGCCAAAGTCAGAGCGCCACCTGGCTCTTAAAGGGAACAACAAGTGACACGCTGATTGGTTTATTGCATGTTACGCCCAAAACATTATTAATAATTAAGAGAGTGAGAACATTACTGTTGCATGTTCTATTTCAGGTTCATTTCCGAGCTGATAATGATAATGACCATGGTTGATTTCTTTAAAAATATAAATATAAAATATAAAAAAACAACATCTCTATTGCAGGTGAACATAATAAAACGGTTGTCCGTTAAAGATTATGCAGCTGAAATACTGAAAACTATGAATATAGTAAGCGGTACAAAGACGGAATTCCAAAAAGTTGCTTTTGGTTAACATTTCCCAGAAGAGACCTCGCGGTTGGGGAGATATTATGTGTGGGCCTCCATTGGCACAGACCGAACTCTAGTCACACACTCCTTTGTTAAGATTTGTGGAGTACATCCACCTGCCGGAGTACATGATATATTGCGCAGACTTGGGTTCGAAGGCACGAACAGTCTATCAGACGTAGCACCACAAGTGCCACCCACAAGCCAGACGCCAAAGATGCGGTTCTTTGGAAAGCTGATTCAGCTGGGATTTCGACGTGAAGAATGCGGCGGGATTCTGCCCCCCCCCCTGCCAGAGCTAAGTATAAAATCAGGAGAAACACTTCGTGTAAGCACCCACAGCAATACGCTGATTGTGGCTTGGAGAGAAATGGCCGAGGAAATAAGTCGGCTTTACATTCCCGTGATTCGCTTCGGGCCGGTGTCGTTTTCAAAGCCTGGCTTTTCTGGCTTTCACTGTAAAGCAGTCCGTAATCAGGAAGGCGTCTGAAACTTCGAAAGCCTCCACACGGCTCGTATTAAGCTATACTCGAGCTTTTAATGTGAGCAAGGCGAGTCGTGGAGCATGTTGTAATCATTAGCTGACGGTAGGACTGACAGCAAGACGGGCAGCAGCTGGAGGACATTACGATAAGTGGGAAGAGGCTCACGGTAATGACTTTAACTCACTGAGATTCAGGTGATAAATACTATGGTAGCAAAGCAGGGCACTCCGACACATTTGCAGACAACCTTTAGAAAGAATCATAACTGATGGTATTGATGCTCTGTGGATTATTCTGCCAGGTTCCTCAGATGACTAATATATGCAAAGCTTTTGGGACACATTCATCCGAGGGAATTTATATTTAAAGTGACATAGGGATTCATTTTTACTTACACACAGAGGAATCGGTTCTCCACATTTAACCCCACCCACACACACAGTAGCCAATCATCATAACCAGCTAAGCGACTATAGATCAATGGCAAACCGTGTATGATTTTCATTCCGGATCGGAAGATTCTAACAACAGGGTACTGGTGGAATTTGGGATACAGCTGGGCCAAGGTGGACAGAAAGCCAAGGCTCTATGCAGGTTGTTGGGTGATTAAGGAGGAGGTCAGTGCAAAATACAGCAAGCCTTTATGGAACAGCCAACAAAAGGGGAAGAGGTAATAATTAGATGCTCATCTAGGTTTAACCACCCCCCCCCACGCGCCCTCGTCCTCATTTTCTGTAATAAAAGTCAAATTTTTTTGCCTTTATACAGATCTAATATTGTTTATATCATGTTGCAAGCTAATGCTGTTCAACCCTTCTCCTACAACCCCGAACCCAATAACCCCAACCCTCAGGCCCATGTTGTACTTTTTATCATTGACACATCATTATTGGCACCTCACAACGACTCTCCTGCATTATAAGATCCAGGTTGACCAATTACTGAACATGTGTAGCCTCATATTTAACAGACGGGGTCACCGATGGGGAAAATAGTCTGTGAGAGGAGAGTTTTAAAGGAGAGTTATTAAAGCCTTGTATTTTAATCAGCTTTTAAAGTATTCTACATGAAAAAAAATCCTCTGGCTTTGTGGCCTGTCAGGGTTGAAGTTATTGGAACAGCGATGAAGGCTGATCAGAAGTCGTGTCAGAGAGCCAAAGCAGATGGTTTAAAACATTACATCATTTTTTAAGCCACCATTTCTGCTGCAGCTCTTGGCTTCCTGCACCAGAGTCCAAAGACATCCTACAAACAAAAACATGGATTCAAGGCCAATTGGCTGCTCTAAATTGTCCCTATATAGTGTGAATGTGTCTGCCCGGCGATGGATTGGCGTCTTGTCTTGGGTGTATCCGTCCAACACCTGAAGCTTTCTTCCAGTAATGGGACTCCTGTGAAAACCCCTGTGGGGTCAAGATAATGAGATGAGTGACAGTATTGTATGTGTACAAACAGGACTATATACAGACAGGCAGCTGCATAACAAGCTGCATAACATTGCTGGATTCAGCGGCACCCTTTGGTCTAAATAAACAGCAGAGCGATCGGTACCCTCAGGGCTGGGCTGGTACAAAATTGACCAGTGGAAATATTTTCCCAAATTTCGCTCGCAGCACGGACGTTTCGCTGACAGATGCCACTGGCGCTGTTGAAATCGCTTTCCTCCACATCTGCCTTACGTCTCTAAAAACAGACAAGGGTTCAGCTGGTACAAAAGCGCCTTTGCGAATAGTTTTCTGGCACCGGCATAACATTGGTCGCATTGCTCAAGCCATCAGTAGCCTTATTCAGGCCGTCGCGGATTAAGGGTGATGGCATACGAAACATGTCACTTAGCTGCAGACAAGTTGGCGTGGAACAAGCCAAACGCAACTGATCTCACTGGTCTGGCTTCCAAAACACATTATTAATGGCTATTTCAAGGCCGCACTGAAAGCGAGACACGGCGACAAAATCTGCCGAAACGTTCTGGTACAATTCGAACCAAGCCTGGCTTGTGGTCGTTCATGGGAGAAGTGAGACAACACGCCTGGACGGGGACGCAGTGTGCAGACCAGAGAGCTTTAGCTTTCGAACAAATCGTTAATGGAAAGTCCTTTGCAAGCGTTATCGTTCAGCATCCCGGAGCGTGGTCGAGCGTCCAGATATAGATCCGCCCAACTGCGAGCGAGGAGGCGGTGCACTGATACCACCATGCATATCAAAGATGAACTGGCACTGAATTTTCAAGATTTAATCAACCGCCCTGTTATGGAAAGAAGGATTGTTCCGAGGAAAATCTTCAATATCAAACGTCTGGGACCTGCAACCACCTACAGGGCCGGGCAGATCTGCCGTATCGCGGGGATCTGATTGCAATTTGATTTTAAAAATAGTCGGTTGCTGTTTTAACAGGTACAGCTCGTTGCCAGATGCATGTTTGTCGTAATTTGGCCGTGTCTTCCGTGAGGCGAGAGGGAATCATATATTTGAAATCAATTCTGATAAGAGTTTTCTATCCATCTGCTCAATAAGGCCTCCGACTCGAGATGGATGTAGTGTTTCATTAAAAGCAATTCATAGAAAGACAAGATAAATTGGGAAGCTTTGGAAAGCGGGATATCCAGTCACGCTGTCATGTTTCTGGCATGATGTGGAATACAGTCTCCCGATGCCAAGACTCGCAGCGCAGCCGGGTACACAGTTAACCTGATTAATAACCAGCATGAAGTTATCGTTGAGGTAATGATATGGATCGTGTCCAGATCTTGCGGGGTGATTTTTTTCAAAAACCCCATTCATTTCTGTGATCGAAAACATGACATGTGCATGACCAGTATGGCGTGGACAATAGAATGACACTTCTGTGGTCTATAGCTATTACAGAGTGGCACGGTGGCAGAAGGTTGAGGTTGGTGGAGTCCATCAAAGATGCCACTGAAATCCACTCCTTAACCATCAGTGCACCAGGGGTGCTGGTTCCCTCTGCTCTGACCCCAACTATCAAACTGGGATACTCAAATGTCACTTCTGGAAAACGAGATTACATTATGGGTGGCATAGTGGTCAGCACGTCTAACACTCAGCACTGGGGTTCCAGGTTCGAATCCCGATCTGGGTGGAGTTTGCATGCTCTCCCTGTGCCGAGCTGTGTTTCCTCCCAGCTCTCCAGTTTCCTCCCACAGACCAAAAGCATGAATTCAAGGTAAATTAGCTGCTCTAATTTGCCCCTATATAGTGTATGTGTTGGTATGTGACTGAGTGTGTGCCTGTGATGGACTGGCTGGGTGAAACTGCCCAGCACCTGAGCCCTTCTTCCCCAACCCCAGTAGAAGATTAAGCCGAAAATATTAAGATGAGAAACCAAAAGAAAAATTCAAACTCAAAACCTCCTCGCTTCATGAATGAAATGCTGATTACTGAACTAATCCGATCTGATAAGAGATATAAATAGGCACCTTGGAAGTACACACTTCACAAACGAAAAGAAAAAACAAGTCAACAACAATGATTAGTATGAGGTGCCAGATTTCCTCCACCATGTGGAATTGTTTTTAAATGAGTAAAACTTACTAAGTAGCAAAAAAGGATTTGTGGTTTAATATCAGATAAATAAGACGCTGCTTTAGACTTATTGTGAGACAGACAGACCATACGGGTTCCGGATCACATTGCTATGATGTCCATTGTTGGCTCACATTCTTCTGTGACGACTTTTGGGGTGGAACTTAAAGCTGGTGAAGGCAAAGCTCAGTAAATCAGTGCCCAGCTGAGACAGACGTCGCCATAGTTTAAGTGATCGTTTCCTCGTCAGGGCTACTGGTGTGGTTTTGCGTCAAGTTCCAGAGATGTTTTTATTCCTTATTCCTCCACTTTAGTAATACCCACCCAAAGTACCACCCCCCCAAAAAGCAGCGTGTGAACGTCTCTCCATAGAGGAACCGAGACAGAATGACAGAGCAACAGGAAACAGAACGCTTTTGCTTCGTTCTTTAAAACTTGATCTACCACCCAACACCAGAACCTCATTTCATTCCATTATCTTCTGCTCCATCCTCTACAAGGGTGCCCATCCACGGGGAGAACATTTCGGGCCTTGACAAATACATGCAGGAAAGGGCGCCATCGCTGGGCACACACTCACACTGTGAAGGCTCTTGAAACACAGACCACTGAGGAACCCACTCAGACATTAGGCATGACTTTAGTCCTATCCCTTCAGGCTCAATAAAGCAGTGTTTTCCTCACTGACAGAAACACCTCAGACAGATCTGGAAGGTCACACAGTCTCCGAAGTCGAAACAAAACAGAAATTGAAAGTCAAAACAAAGTGGAAATTTACTATAACGTCTGGTTTGAAGTTAAGGGAGCTGAACCACAGTCCATGGAAACCGATTACATGCTTCATTTTCTTCCTTCCTCTTTGGCTAATAACAGTAAAGGTCCTGCTTTATTAAGTTTTCAATCCTGACTGACTCACATTAACTATTGATTGATGATAATTAAAGAAATCCGAATAACAAAAGGTAAAAACAGTCATCAGGAACTTTGTACTTTGCTTAAACTACATACCAGCAGATCGACCGCTGATCAATATAATACAAATGCCCCATTTTATACATTTAGGACTCTATCTTACACCCTGTGCAAGGCATGTCGCAATGCTCACTACCATCTTACACTCCACCAACAGTCTATTTCTGCCCCCGTCGTTTAAATAGCAACAATGTTTGTGAATACATCACCCTGATGGGCGCAGCCGTCTCAAAAGGAGGTGTGTTCAGGACCATTTCTGGCAGATTGCTAGCTCGACGACGGAAAACACAGGTGCAGCACTGACTGAAAACAACCTCTCCAGACATAAACCATCAGGCAGATCCATCCATACACTATACTGTGGGTTCTCCATTCACAGTCAAATGGAGAACCTCATGGAGCACATTGAGTCCAGGTAGCAGCACCACTCAAATAGCAATCCCCCACTCAGAGCGCCACCTGGCTCTTAAAGGGAACGGCATGTGACAAATGAAGAACCTCATGGAGCACATTGAGTCCAGGTAGCAGCACCACTCAAATAGCAATCCCCCACTCAGAGCGCCACCTGGCTCTTAAAGGGAACGGCATGTGACAAATGAAGAACCTCGTGGAGCACATTGAGTCCAGGTAGCAGCACCACTCAAATAGCAATCCCCCAATCACAGCGCCACCTGGCTCTAAAAGGGAATGGCACGTGACACAATGATTGGTTTATCGCACGGTACGCCCAACACATACCCATGAAGAATTAAGCGTCAATACAGGACTTTTGCACATTCTGTGCCGCACAAGGTGCACCTTGCACTAAAATAGTGTCCTATTTGTTACCGCGATGACGTCATTTAAATTCTGAATGATCTACACTGTCGCCTTAATCATATTTAAGCAAAGTGCTGCTGAGTTGGTTGACTTCCACGTTATTTACACTTATTTTCACCTCTTTACATACACAGCAGACTCTTTGAGTTGCCCACTGAGCTCGTGCAAACCTCCTGGGGATGAAAAGCAACAGCGCTGTAAGAAGAAACATACAGGCAAAATGCTCAGGATGATTCAACAGAACTGTGTAATACGAAGGAACGCTAAGACGGGCGCCAGGTGCCCGCAGGACGATCCGATTTTAAATATCTTCAGAGCATCAATCACTAAACGCAGAGCGTCTGGGCCCTGATCCATAAATCAGCACTAAACCATATTTTTAACACCAGGTATGATCTGTTTTTAATGAAAACACCGCAGACAAGGAGCTAATTATGGTGGTCATTTAAATACACACCAATCTAATTACTCCACCTGTCAGTGAAGGTGCACGACTGATAAGAAAAGATTTAGAGTGATAATACATTTTACTATATAGTGTTTATCAGGGTTAATCAGGGTTCTTCTGTGTATTTATAAGGTATATAGAACACTCATTCATTCATTCATTATCTCCCGCTTATCCTTTATTAGGGTCGCGGTGGGGTTCCCCATGCCCATCCAGGGGAGAACGTCTCGGGCGCTGGGCAGATAGACGCCAATCCATCGCTGGGCACACACTCACTCACACAGACACACACAGACACACTCTAAACGGGGCAATTTTGAGAATTCAATTAACTTGATCCATGTTTTTGGACTGTGGGAGGAAACCGGAGAATCCGGAGGAAACCCACGCAGACACGGGGATAACATGGAAACTCCACCCAGATGGGGATTCGAACCGGGAAATATAGAACACTTGCATGATCTATATCCTGGCTTATAAGGTTCTTACTAGAGGTGGGTGCTGGGCATATACAACCAAGGGATAGACATCAATCCATCGTTGGGAAGACACAAACTTTTACTATACATATAGGGGCAATTTAGATGGGGCAATTTAGAGCAGACAAATGTTTTTAGCAAATGTTTTTGGACTGGAACCCAGGAAACCCAC
>JAFMOD010000092.1:1888736-1931107 GCA_019802435.1 Corydoras maculifer
TGGTGGTGCAGCAGTCTGCGCTTTTTCCTCACAGCATGGCGATCAGGTTGGTTGAACACCAGAAAAAGAAATTTTAAATGTGTGTGTGTATATATATATATATATATATATATATATATATATATATATATATATATATATATATATATATATATATATAT
Source organism: Corydoras maculifer (assembly GCA_019802435.1). Classification (NCBI taxonomy): domain Eukaryota; kingdom Metazoa; phylum Chordata; class Actinopteri; order Siluriformes; family Callichthyidae; genus Corydoras; species Corydoras maculifer. The sequence continues at coordinate 1,888,898 of JAFMOD010000092.1, forward strand.
ATATATATACACACACACCGGCCACTTTATTAGGTACACTTTAATGATTCTGAGTATTTAAGTCCCTCTGAAACCCTGTCCAGACGCACAACACGGGAACCCAAACAATTCAAGCACTTTCTTACAACGACAACGAACCCTCATCTATCTGTTCCGTGTCTTTTCCCTTCATTGCTGCTAAATCTGTTTGGAGACGAAACCGTGACACACACTTCATCATCGCACAGAACAGTTCTGTTTCGCCCCTGCGTCTAACGTCTAACCCGTTTCTGTACTAATACATAAACTAATGAGGCAGGATGTAATTAAGACAAAAAAAAAGAAAATTAAAACAGTCACTTTGGCATTGTTATGTTTCTTCATCGGCTTTTCGCAGGATGTATGATTATGTATGAACACAAAAAAAAAGAAACGAAATGGGAAGAATTGTTCGCAACGACTTTCACATTTTTTTTGTATTGGACATCTCAGGATTTGTTGTGACCTCTGATATCGTTCAGCTAAAGAATGAGAGATGGGTTTCCAGAGGAACCAACTGTAGCACCCCTTCTGCTTTGTTCTGTATGTGCTCCTTTGTATAATGTGATTTTTCACGTGGAAACAAAATAAAGAACGATATAAAGAATGGTATACGAAAAACAATAAAGCGTTAAAATTACTATCCACACAGAAGCTGTGCGACTTTCCTGTTTCATCAACGTGCAACAGTGAGAGAGAGACAGACGAGATACAGGGAAGCTGTGAACGGGAAACGAGAAGAATGAGGAATGAGGCACACACACACACACACACACACACACACACACACACACACACGAGACCCTAAAAGGGCCTTCCCCAAACTGTTTTAATCTTGAGTTCCTTCACTCATAACAAAAGGACAAGAATGAAAGAAGGAGATTAGTAGTTAACATCACTGCACTTGGGATCCAGGTTCGAATCCCAATTTGATTGGAGTTCTCTATGTTCTCACCATGACCATGTGGGTGCCCCCCAGGTTCTCGGGTTTTCATTCAAATATTCATTCATTCATTATCTTTCGCTTTATCCTCTATTAGGGTCGCGGTGGGGTTCCCCATGCCCATCCAGGGGAGAACGTTTCGGGCGCTGGGCAGATACACCCAGGACAGGGCGCCAATCTATCACTGGGCACACACTCACTCACACAGACACGCACACATACACACTCTATATGGGGCAATTTGGAGAACTCAATTGACTTTTGGACTGTGGGAGGAAACCGGAGAACCCGGAGGAAACCTACGCAGACATGGAGAGAACATGGAAACTCCACCCAGCCGGGCTGCTCTAAATTGCCCCATAGTGTGTGTGTGAGTCTATGCCCAGTGTTGGATTGGCACCCTGTCCTGAGTTTTCTCTCCTGGATGGGCATGAGGAACTGAAACTGAACTCCATGGAACTGTGACAATAAGTGACAATAAGTGGAGCAAAGAGAGGGCGTGTCCAAACACTTTACTGGTTCTGTAAATAATAAATAATAATAGATTGGTTTATTACCAAAACAGATACAGTTACAGAGGGTATTATTGAATTAGTCTGCTGCTTGAGAAAAGCTGGCACAGTGTTTAAGTTTAGAGTCAGAGCGACGTCCCCTCGTGTTTATTTGTGCTTAAGGAACTGATTCCCACCTTTTAGGCTGAGACACCAGCTGTAACGCTTCAGTACATATTTAGAGTCCTGGTTCTTTGGTTTTAATCATCCGTCTGTCAGTCCCGATGCCGCATCACAGAAACTCATCGAACAGTCGCTGTCCCGCAGGGCGACGTTCACTCGGCTCTCTATTTAAAGCCGCCTCAAGGCTGTTTTTTTGTTTGTCCTCCTGAAATAAACTGGCGCTTGTGGCAGGGTGTTAAAGAGCAGATAAGCAGACGCACGAGATAACGGGGGATAGCGTGAGCTGTTGGGGCCTCTGTGGAACCACGAAGATGAAACAGGGTGGAATTTCTTTTGAAATGTAAAGATAAAACGGCACAGAGCCGGCTGCGCGGCCCTCGCTGCAGACGACTGGTCTGCAGAGCTATTTTTACCAGAAAGCTACCCCCCAACTGAAAAGCAGGCCGGGTTACAGGAATCAGAAGGTCACCTGAGCAATGGCGCTGCACCATGAGGGTTAATTGTACAGTCGCACATTTGAACGCACGGTTATCCAGCAAGTACGAATCAACAGAAATTTGGCGTGTGGAAAGGAAATCAAGCAAACGAGGGGAGAACATGCAAACACACAAGAGAGCATGTCGGTCCAGAACATTATAAAAGACCCAAGACCTTCCTGATGTAAAGCTGAAACCATGTCACCTAGGGTTTTGGATCATGTCGTCTTGTGGAAGACTGCTGTTCACAGAATGACCTGAACTACACGATGAAACGGGTTCGAACGGGGTTGCGCTCATCAAGTCGTCCTTCAACTCATCCCGTGACACCCCTGTTTGGGGATCAGGGACAAACCACAAGACATGGTATGTAAACAATGGGGTGCTGAGTGACACGGTTTCCTCAGAATTTTAGGTTTCAGCAAAAAAAACTTAACGATATACCACTGTACAAACTGATTCACCACCCAAGAAGGCAGTCGTGTGTGTCTGCACGAAACTTTCTTCCCGGTGGGGCACCCCCCCCCCCACTGTCACCTTAGTAGAGAATTAAGTAGTGCAGTGACACTGAGGCGGTGGAGATGGTGTGTTAATGTGTGTTGATCTGCTACCAATCAGAAGAGATCCAGCCACCAGCAGCCTGTATGCAGCATCGTGTGGATGATTAACCCAAACTGTGCAGCAGCAGATAACCTCTGTCTCTGATTCTACATCTAAAAGATGAAGCAATGAGGTAAATAGTTCAATAAATAGACACACTGTTAAAAAACCCCAGCACAACACACACCAACACATCACCACCACATCAGTGACACTGCAATAATAACTACTCTGTGGTGATCTGTATGTAAAGTATGTAGGGAAACAGATGGACTGCAGTCTGTTATAGAGGAACCACATAGTGCATCATTCTGAGGTGGAGGAACTCAGAACGTGGAGGGTGAGTATACACAGGGTTTTATAATTATATATATTTTATACAGAACTCATTTCATTATAAATCATATTATAAATATAGTCTTATAAATCAGCACCAGACACACCGGTGATAATGTCTGCTGGATCATGAATGATTATATTTGTGTTGTACGTCCAAAAGTATGCAGACACTCCTAATTAGTTACCAGTTGCTTATTACTATCTGCAGAAAACAAGGCAAGAATACGAATAAACGTAAAATCCATTATGAAACCTTCTACATTTTGATCACTGTGACCCCATTGTTTTCTTTTGTCTCCACAAAATTCCACCCCTGGTCTATGCAAAGGTCTGGATACTCGCACTGAAATTCTTTTTCATATACATAAGAAATAAGAGATATACATATAAATAAGAGATAGTGAGAGCAATAGTGCATGTACTCTGAGCATGAGTCTGATTGCTATAATCTGCTATAATGATCTTTAAAGGCACAAACCTCACATGATTGATTTGTAACTCCCTTTAAACATAAATACAAGCGATTAGTGCATGAATTAAGAAATGAACATTCGAGTCACAGCTTCACTTATTTTGTTGCAGACACATTATGTCTCAATGATTAAACCTCAGTGCTCATGAAGATGATTGGCCTAATTGTTGACTAAGTGCATGTCCCGGTCCTGATTGCGTATGCTTTATATGGCTGAAAAATCATTCTGCACAATTTACACAAATAATTACATAGCAGCGTCTGAAATCACCAACCAAACAGTAGCTACTAGTTTTGATCTGGTATAACTGCTGCATTCAACCAACATTTTTCTCTTGCTTATTAAAAACTTATGATTAAACGATTTCGCACCAGTTGAGTCATGGGATGGCAGGGTGTGAAGATGTTAGCATGTTCGCCTCAGTGCCACAATCCTGGTTCGAATCCCAAACTGGACGGAGTTTCCGTGTTCTCCACATGGGTTTAAGTGATTTGGCTACTCTAAATTGCCCCTATATAGCGTGTTGTGTTTCTCTGTGAGTAAGTGTGTGCCCAGTGATGGATTGGTGCCCTGTCCTGGGTGTATCTGTCCACCAATCTATCGCTGGCCGCACATTCCCACACAGTAAACATGGAAACGCTACTCAGATCAGGATTCAAACCAGAGAGGCAGACGCGCTAAACACTACACCACCGTGCCGCCCACGTGTGTTTACTTTATCCGTCACAATAAATCTAAAGTGCCATTAAACTTTATTCCTACTCATCAGCATGGCATCTGCCCTAAGGCGATGTATTTCTGCTGAAGCCGGGGGAGCAGAGTCACTTATTTACTGAAAACAAAACTAGTTGTAAATAAGAGCTGAACAGCTAGTTAGTCTCAGCATTAGCTGGTCGAGGTTCACTCATCACTCAATGCTGGTAGGGGTGTTTATGGGTCTTTTGCCATGTGGATGTTTAGGTTTCATCTCCAGCCATTTTCTGACCATAAACAGTCCGGTGCTGCCACCTGGTGGCCGACGCGTCTCATGAGCGAGCCGGTGCACGAGTCACTCACCCGCCGGCGCGTCTCTTCGCACGTTTCTCCTCGGTTTTATTCCGACCTTCTGTAAGTTTAAATATTAGGATGAATATGAATCTTTAGACACATTCGTGATATCTACGGAGTTTGAACGAGTTTGGCTGCGGTAGCACGCCAGGTAAACAACGGCGGCATATGAAAGGGGAACGAGGTCGATTCACACGTGACGTAATTCGACTTCAAACGGCATCACTGAGTTCCGTGCATTTGAATCATGTGCTGCAGAAAAACTGCGTGATCGTGAGTGTCAACTGTAAAGTAACAGCAACGGGCCGGGCGTCCATGACGCTACACCTGCTCATCAGCACAGGACACACTCACCTGTGTGTTGTGTTACCTGAGCGCAGGTTACACAGATTCGCCACAAGGAGGAAACATAAGCATGAGGTTCTACTGCATGCTGTACATGTGATTCTGTGTTTATTAGATGATTTATCTATTACAAGGCATTTTATCATTCACTCATTCATTCATTAACTCCCGCTTATCCTCTATTAGGGTCGCGGTGGGGTTCCCCATGCCCATCCAGGGGAGAACGTCTCGGGCGCTGGGCAGACACCCAGGACAGGGCGCCAATCCATCGCTGGGCACACACTCACTCACTCAGACACACTCTATAGGGGGCAATTTTGAGAATTCAATTAACTTGTTCCATGTTTTTGGACTGTGGGAGGAAACCGGAGAACCCGGAGGAAACCCACGCAGACACGGGGAGAACATGGAAACTCCACCCAGATGGGGATTCGAACCGGGAATCCCTAGCGCTGAGAGGCGAACGTGCTAAACCACTAAGCCACCGTTTACATTTTAAAAAATTTACATTTTAATTACATTTTACATCATGTAAATTAAACACAGAGTTTACAGATATGTCCGCACATTACAGAAAATCTGTATTTACTCTAAGACTTTATAAAACATGCATATTTACTGTGGCCATTTTCATTCATTCATTCCTTATCTTCCGCTTGAACCTATATCAGGGTCGCGGGGGGTTCCCCATGCCCATCCAGGGGAGGGCGCTGGGCAGATACACCCAGGACAGGGTGCCAATCTATCGCTGGGCACACACTCACTCACACAGACACACTCTATATGGGGCAATTTGGAGAACTCAATTGACTTGATCCATGTTTTTGGACTGTGGGAGGAAAACCGGAGAACCCGGAGGAAAGCCACACGGACATAGTGTTGGTTTGTGTATGTGTCTGTGTGAATGTCTGTCCAGCGATAGTTTGGCACCCAAGTCCAGGGTGTATCTGCCCAGTGCCCAACATGTTTTCCCCTGGATGGTCATGGAGAACCCTCCCGCCACCCTATTAAAGGATTAAGCTGAAGATAATGAATGAATGGATGAATTTAGAGCTCAGACTTTCCAGAGAATAGTTTACTGTATGACTTTACAGATCATATTTATTTACTGCAGGACATTACAGCCTATTTGTTTACTGTGAGATTTTACAGACCATTTTCATTTATTTTAGGACTTTAGGAAACTCAAAATGTCCTTACAATTTACCAAATGTTTCTTAATGCTGAGGTAATTTATATATGACAGCTGTCCAGTTCTTGGAATCCTAAAGCCTTTGTGTTTTCCTGCAGTATCTCTTCCCTGATTTAGACAAAATGACGGTGAAGTTGTCATTCGCATGTTCAATCAGGCAGAATGTTCACTTACCACCTTCATAACTGCTGTTTATCGGTCTGTTGCTGATTTAAATGACCGGCACAAATCATGGAATTTCAATAAAACAGTTTAACTTGCGTTTAAAAAACGTCATCAGCCTTTTAATCAGCTTTAAACATGTATTTACTGAACACACTTTTGTTCCCAGCTGTCATTTAGAAAGCAGAGCAAAGGATTTTACAGCCTCGGCCAACTAATTCAGACTCAATCAAGAACCTGCCGGTTCCATAGCAACATTCACTCAAGATTCATTTGTGCCTTAACGGCAGCAATCATTCACCACCTTGCTGCACTCGTGGCCTGGCTGACATGTCCACCAGCACCGATGAGGACGTCTCCATAATGTCGATCGGTCTGTCGGATTTAACCATGTCCTCGTCCATCTCGGATCGAGTCAGCGTCCACTGGGGTAGGACATACTGAGTTCTGTTCCCAATCTCACACACGGTGTTGGTTACTGATAAAGCCTGAGGTCACGGTTCAAATATTTGTCTTACGTCAGGATGTGAGCTCAGTTCTGCTCAGAATACAGCAGTATTCCAGGTTGAAGATGACCTTCTGGAGAACCAGTTCATCATTAATACAGTAAGAACAGTACGATTGGTTCTAATTTTCTCTGCTGACATTCCTTCTACCAAGATGACGACATGGTTCTGACTAACCAAAGTGTAGCAACGATGCTAAGACCTACAAACGAGTTACTAAGACGTGGGTACGACTTGGTTCTATCATGTTCTTTGGTAAATAAATATGTTCAGAATCTGATTTTTGTCTAGATGTTCTCATGTACATCATTGGTTCCTCTGCTAATGTAACTGCTCAGCTGTTTGAATTCAGTAACTAAACCCGTCGTTAAACAGACTACTGTAGTCGTATTACTTTGTGGTTTGTCTTCCTTTCTGAAGAACAAGCACAAAAGGATTAAAAGAGTAACGGAACTTGATAACAACAAGATACATGATGCATTATTAGCATCATGACTCTTAAACTACATTGTAAATCAATAGATTCAGGGATGGAAGTGGAAGATCCATGTTAATTCAGTCAGATATCATGTTTACATAGCATTAGAATTCATTTAATTAATGTAGGTGGTAATTAAAAAGTTAAATCAGCTACTGAGTTAAATTTAATGTATGCCAATTTTTTCCGCCACTCCAGATAAGCCTCAGTGCCACGGCGGCGGACGAGCTGCATGTGGTCGCTGTATCTGATGGCATTGGAGACTCTAAAGCCGTTCCAATCGCCACCTTAAATCACTGTATGCCGATGGTAAGTCCAGTAAAGAATTCCATCCATCTCATCTTTTATCTTTCATTTAATCCTCTACAAGGATCCCCCATTCCCATGCTGGTGGAGAACGTTTCGGGGCTGGACAAATGCACACGGGACAGAGTGCCAATCTTATTCTGGGCAAACAGTCCCTCACACACACAGACACACTCACTAGCTAGAGGCAATTCAAACTAGAATCCATGTTTTTAGACTGTGGTAAGAACCGGGAGAACCTGGAGAAAACCCACGCAGACACAGAAAGAACGTGGAAACTCCACCCAGCTTGGGATTTGAAACCTGGATCCCCAGCACTGTGAGGCCGTCGTGATGGCTGCAACATCACTGTGCCTGCGCCTTGATAAAATGATCATTTAATTAATATTGATATGATTCAAAACCAGGAGGCACAATGGCTTAGTGGTTAGCACGTTCGCCTCTCAGCGCTAGGGATTCCCGGTTCGAATCCACATCTGGGTGGAGTTTCCACTTTCCCCCCGTGTCCGCGTGGGTTTCCTCCGGGTTCTCCGGTTTCCTCCCACAGTCCAAAAACATGGATCAAGTCAATCGAGTTCTCCAAATTGCCCCATATAGAGTGTGTCTGTGTGAGTGAGTGTGTGCCCAGCAATAGATTGGCACCCTATCCTGGGTGTATCTACCCAGCGCCCGAAACGTTCTCCCCTTGATGGGTACCCCCCGCGACCCTAATATAGGATAAAGCGGAAGATAATGAATGATTCAAAACCCTAAAATCCAGTGGGTCCTCTCTTACATTTTGCACAAGGACACACCCATAAATATATAAGAGAATTATCATTAACATGCCTTATGCACATTATTCATACTTTTCCCCTCGTCACTTTAGCAAAGACACACTAAAGCAAGCTGCGCAGTTGACGGTTTGCCAAAAATTTACTAACACGGTGTCCGATTTCTTTCTAAAACGTTGTTTCAGATCAGCTTCTCGTCCTTGGAGCTCATCCCACCCGTCACCTTCAATCTGTGCTCAGGAGGAGGCCCAGTGTTCGTCTCGGGTCAGCATATCACACGTTAGTGGCCGCCATGTCGCGCACACGCTCTGCTTTCTGGTTTTATCTGCTGATTACAACATGCCTCGCTTGTCCTTTCAGTGAATCCGACCGAAGTCTCCGAAGACGAGGACGATGGAGGCTTTAAAGCCGATGGTTCGGAGGACTAACCCATTCTGCACTGCAATCTGTAGCTCAGCGTGCATCACGCTTTACAGAGAATCAACAGCTCAGACCTGTTCATCCGTCTGTGGATCAGTCTTTATGAGTTCGGAGAACTGATGCACTTCTCTTTTGTGGAGCATTGAGAGTCCATTAGCACATCAACAAATGCTCTGTGTGTGTGTGTGTGTGTGTGTTTTTTAACTAATCATTTTCAGATATTGCATGCATGGCCTTGTACTACTATATGTGAAGTGTGACTGTGGTGCAAATAAGAACAAAACTAAGCTGATTATTTTGAGCTTCAAGCAGGTTTTACAATCTGTAACAGAATGAGAGACGTCCTTCTCGAATTGGACCAAAAAATAATGTTATTAATGCATTCAGTACAATGGTTCTAATAAAATTCAGACTGTATAAAAACAGTGAATGCTGTGAATATGAATTTTCAAATGCTGTGAATATGTGAACAGTGAATATGGATATATATATATATATATATATATATATATATATATATATATATATACACACATATATCCATCCATTATCCCCATCCCCATCCAGGGGAGAACGTTTTGGGCGCTGGGCAGATACACCCAGGACAGGGTGGCAATCTATCTCTGGGCACACTCACTCACTCACACAGACACACTCTATATGGGGCAATTTGGAGAACTCAATTGACTTGATCCATGTTTTTGGACTGTGGGAGAACACCGGAGAACCCGGAGGAAACCCACGCGGACACAGGGAGAACATGGAAACTCCACCCAGATGGGGATTTAAACCGGGAATTCCTAGCGCTGAAAGGAGAACATGCTAAACCACTAAGCCATATATATATATATATAGTATATTCAATGTGATAAAGTGCTCTATTTTGCTCTCTGTTCTACACACAGAGGAATTTGTTCTCCACATTTAACCCATCCATGCACACACGCACATATACACAAACAGTAAGTGAAGAGAACACATGCCCGGGGCAGTGGGAGGTAAAGTTAATGGCGTGGGGAAGGTTATCTGGGTCATCTGACAACTTTGAGTGGGTATTTGGACAATAGGGCTTAACTAATCATTATGGCTGTTTAACTACCTGCATGAAGGCAGGTTTAACTACCTGCATGAAGCACCTGCAGAACCTCTCTTCTGGAACAAGGTGGAACTTGATGTTCAGAGTGGTTCAGCTCATCCATCAAACCAACACAAGAACCAAATCGTATTTTACACAATGGAGAGTCAAGTGTCCTGGACAATTGAATCATCATCACCTAAAGAGTTAAGAAAAGTCATTTGGCATCATTAATATCACTAAATTGACTTCCATTCTCAATAAATAATCAATAAGGAAACTGTCATTTCTGGCATTAATAGCTGGATTTTTGGCTTTCAATCCCTGATCCTGAATCAGATTTAAATATCAGAACGCAACAGAGAATGAGTGCATGGTTGTTAGGAAGTGTCCTCTCAGATATTGCCATAGCAACAGCAGCAAATGTAAACATTCAGTTCGCACCTTAAGTGAAGGAATAATAAAATACGGCTCGCTCTCACGTTTCAGTTCTTTTGTCGCTCGTTCTGACAGTAATGTGCACGTTGTCTGCCTTCGCCGACGCCCCTGTAGCCGGGTTCAACGTGCAAGAGAAACTGCAGGCAGATTTTCAGCAGGACAGACATCCAGACAAGGTCTATCTCGCACGGAGAGGTGAGTGGCGTCATGGTTACCCACTAAATAATGAACTGTGCAGTAAGATATAGCCAAATGTTTAAAAATCTAGAGAAATGGTATGTTCTCCCTGTTTCCAAGAGATTATTAGCCACAAACTCCCATTTTTAAATGCTTAAGATCTTTATCGTGGGTGTCAGCTCCTATTTAGCTGTTTACCTCTGTAAGATAAAATAATGATACACTGCGGTTCCACTGTCTTATACTCGCGTGTTTTTCTGTTCAACTCTTCAGAATACGTGGGCAAAGATGGGCAGCCCACACTGCCTCCACTCATTAAGAAGATCAAGCAGCAGCTCTGTGCTGATCCAACCCTCATCCCCGAGTACCCACCCCTGCTGGGTATCCCAGAGTTCAGCAGGAGAGCTTCGGAGCTGGCTCTAGGCCGGGACAGTCGGGCCATCGTGGAAAATCGGGTAAACTGCTCAGCTTTCTGTAATCACAGCCTCCACCTCCATCTGTCTGCGGGAGATACTGACCGTGCACTTTAAGTGCTGGTTAATCCACAGTGTTTTCCATCATTGCTAATGACCTGCCAGCTGAATACACTGATAACACACGATGATGTAGTATATACAGCCTGGAAGACAGGTTATATGCCTTTGATTAAGGACGCCATGTTGATCTGTAAAGCAGGGGGATGTTGGTACATGTAATTATGTAAATTCAGAGATAACCAGATTACATTCGGAGGTCGGAAACAAACTGCGATGACGAGGTTTATTCCCTTATAGTTCTAAGAAAACACACGATTGTTTACATTTTTTTTAGTTTAGCCAACTAATCCAACTGGTGTACATCAAACAATAAGGAAAGAATATAGAGTCTTACAAAGCACATTAAAGGCTGAAAATGCGTTTTATTAGGATAGCATTATTTCCAATTAGGACAGATGTGGGGAACTTCCTGACCAAACTTTAATAATATAGCGATCTATTTAGCCGACAGTGCTTAAACACAGAGGAATCAGTCCTCCACATTTAACCTATCAGTGCAGTGAAACATTTACACACACTGACTGAGGTGAGAACATGTGCCCAGAGCGGGGGGCAGCCCTGTACACAGCATGTGTCCATGTCAATTTCCCCATTGTGAGACCAATAAAAGATTATCATATCTAATCCTCAGCCATAGTACTTGGTGGGACGGGAATTGAACTGGCAACCTTCAGGTCACAAAGCTGGTTCCTTAACCACAAGTCTAGAACTGACCCATTACATTATAACTGATATATCCTGGGTGGCGGCACGGTGGCTTAGTGGTTAGCACGTTCGCCTCTCAGCACTAGGGATTCCCGGTTCGAATCTCCATCTGGGTGGAGTTTCCATGTTCTCCCCGTGTCTGCGTGGGTTTCCTCTGGGTTCTCCGGTTTCCTCCCACAGTCCAAAAACATGGAACAAGTTAATTGAATTCTCAAAATTGCCCCCTATAGAGTGTGTCTGTGTGAGTGAGTGTGTGCCCAGCGATGGATTGGCGCCCTGTCCTGGGTCTATCTGCCCAGCGCCCGAGACGTTCTCCCCTAGATGGGCATGGGAAACCCCACCGCGACCCTAATAGAGGATAAGCGGGAGATAATGAATGAATGATATATCCTGGATTCCATTAGCTATATGTCTCGGCTTGAGCTGTGATTGCAGGTTCACTGCATTTGGAATCACTTCCTTTTACAGATCTAGTGCACTATATAGGGCCCTTGCTCATTGATAACTCACACTATTAAATCTGACTGCATTTGTACAGAGAATGCAGATCCATAGCCTACACTACAGTATACAGTGGGTTCTCCATTCACACTCAAATGGAGAACCTCATGGAGCAGCATAGTCCAGGTAGCTGCACCGCTCAAATAGCAATCCCCCAAAGTAAGAGCGCCACCTGGTTCTTACAGGGAATGGCAAGTGACACGCTGATCGGTTTATTGCATGTTACGGCCAAAAAACCCCAAAGATCAATTATAAAAAATATTACATGCCTTTTGCGTGTTAAGCACCACGCAAGACATACTTTTAAGTTGTTATGTCATGCCCAACATTAAGCTGCAACACAGAATACCAGTAGCTGGACTATTTTGTTTGGTGGTATTCACAGTCCAGTGGTAGTCAAACCAGCACCCTGTCAGTGTTAGTGCTCATTTAACACCCACATAATGCCCGCAAAATAGGGTGGTCCTGAGGTTTTGACTGTCCACAGTCTGTAATTACAGAAATACAAAGAGAATGAAGTTCTCATTATTCAGAGTAACAGAAGAACTTCTGCCATAAAGACATTATTAGGATTAGAACACGGTACCTATAGAAACAAAGCAAAGGTTTGCCGTGTTCACCGAGTGAAGCGGTGGGTTGAAAGACATTTGAATACAAAGGGATGCTGTGTTTGAATAAAGACACCTAAATGCTTTGATTCCTTCTTTGTGCTTTGAAAAAACCAAGAAAGTCAAATGCACCCTTGACAGCAAATGAAAACATTTAGATGTGGCATTTCTTTCCATCATAGAAAAATGTGTTTCACAAAGCCTTTCACACAGCGCTTAAAGTGAAGAGGTCTTTCGTATACAACAAAGAGAACCAACAACATATATAATAAAACAGATGGATTACAGTCTGGAAGCGTATGACTACAAAGTCAATCTACTGTGTATTGTAGACCCATATTTGTATCACAGTCAATCTACTGTGTATTGTAGACCTAAATGTTCAGGACACTGAGCCAGTAGGTACTGCTGTCAGTATGCGTTCTATCTGTACCCCATATACAGTAGATTATAACTTGCTAACAGTATTTTGAAATGCTGTTACTGTGTGTGTGTTAAGATTTTGGGCGTGCAGGCCATAGGACTTTCTGGTGCATTCCGTCTTGGAATGGAGCTCTTTAGGCGATGCTATCATCACAGCTCCCCTCGGCCTGGTCAGGTTCTCCTTCCTATGCTGAGTGATGGTAAGTGTTATGGTGATGAGTAGGTGAGAAAAATGTGATAGTTACTAATTAATTAATAGCATCTAGAGCCATTCAAAGCATTACTGTTCCTACATGCTGGATGTACTAGGAGCACATGCTAAAAACAAAAAAAGAGGATGATGGAACTTGTGTAGGTTGTATAGGTTCTATTTTACACTCTGCTCAAGGCACGTTGTAAAGCTCATCGCCATCTAGCACCCCACCAACAGTCTATTTTAACACCTTTCACCTGCATTGTTTAAATAGCAACACTGCGTGTGAATATATCTCCCCGATAGGTGTGGTCTTCTCAAATTGAGACGTGTTCAGGTCCATTTCTGGTGTATTCCTATAAACCCAGGTGCACCGCTGACTAAAAACAACCTCCAGACGTCGACAGTCAGACGATGGTCGAGATTTTGGTGGTGAATCATCAACACCACTGAACACAACACAACACAACACAACACAACACAACAAACTAAAATGAACGCTATTAAATCTGACTGCATTTGGACAGAGAATGTAGATACATAGTCCACACTACACTGTGGGTTCTCTATTCACACTCAGATGGAGAATCTCATGGAGTAGCGGTAGCTGCACTGCTCAAACAGCAATCCCCCAAAAGCACCACCTGGATTTTAAAGGGAAAGTTTTTGCAAGTTATGCCCAAAACACACCCTCAGAGAATTAAGTTAATAATAACTACATTATTTTAAGCATTTTGTGCTGCGTGAGGCCTGCTTTTCCCATCCACCTGATCATAAAGACACACTGACACTCCCCACATCAGCTCGCTCTATGGTTGAGGGTATATCAGCGGCAGTCAATATAAAATGGTTACAGTCACCAGAGCTATCAGCAGAACTGGTCCCAGAGTACCGAGTCAAGGGAACCGATGAAGAAGTTCAATCTAAAAATCAATCTGCAGCCAACAAAATCTGCACATCTTCAAAATGGAACAGTAATGGTTTGGTGGAAAAGCTTTTCATCATTCCCTCATTGAGACAGCTTTATATTTGCCTTTAACCCTCGATGCACGCCACGTACGTCATCTGTGCAGCGGGAGCGCCGTAATGGTAAGAAATTATGAGGTTTATGAGGTTCAGTGATTGCTTCGCCAATAAACAAGCAATTTTACAGAGCCGGACTGCACCCTACAATGACAATACTGTAGTTTAGAAGAATATTGACAATGTCTTGATTGTTCATCCAGCACATCTCAGGCTGTAAGGTTGCTTTGTACCATGGCCCTGTAAGAGTGACTGGCCTTGGGCTTTACATTCTGCACTCAATACGCTTATGTCATCACACTGATGCTTTCTCTGTAGAAGAAAAGCACCTCTGCACAGTCCATTCGACTTTGTTATGCATCCCAACCATTTTTATGCTGCACATGTAAGATGGTACAGAGAAGCTCAGTCTTCAGCCTGCTGAGGACTGAATTTTTATTGGCCGTCACACATGACAGATGCGGCACTTCTCAAATAGAGGTAAAGCATAAGCAACAACCACTTTGTTCACATTATGTTCAGCCTTAACCACAAAGACCAATGTTCTCCACTGAGACTTCTTGTTCCAACGTCAAGTGGAAATATGAGAAAACTTTCTCACAGTGGACATAGTACTACCAATGATGGGTCTGTCATCTTACAAGTATGTCTTCACTGATTACAGAGGCATTATCGGGAGTCGCTGAGGCAGCTGGTTTCCCGAGTGTGCAGCACTACCGTTTCTGGAACAGTCAGAGTCACAGTGTGTGTGTGGAACACATGATAGAGGACCTGAAGAAGTCTCCAGAACAAAGCGTGGTGGTCCTCTACGCCTCCGGACACTTTCCAATTGGGGCTCCCCTATCAGAGGATGAATGGAAACGTGTGGCTGACGTTCTTATGGTACATTCTCACATATAAACCCCAAAACACTCAGCAGACACTCTAATGCCATATTTGTACAGTTTCTCTTTTTTAAACTTTAATTGCACATTGTAAATACATATTTTATTTTCCTTTTGTATAACTATTTTTTATTCATTCATTCATTATCTTCCACTTTATCCTCTATTAGGGTCACAGGGGGTTCCCAATACCCATCCAGGGGAGAACGTTTTGGGCGCTGGGCAGATACACCCAGGACAGGGCTCCAATCCATCGCTGGGCACACACTCACTCACACAGACACACTCTATATGGGGCAATTTGGAGAACTTAATTGACTTGATCCATGTTTTTGGACTGTGGGAGGAAACCTTAGAACCCGGATGAAACCCACGCAGACACGGGGAGAACATGGAAACTCCACCCAGATGGATTTAAATTGTGAATCCCTAGCGCTGAGAGGCGAACGTGCTGACCACTAAGCCACCGTGCTATAACTATTTTGTAAATCCAAATTTTTTCTTACTGTAAATCCAAAATTGTAACTTTCTGTGGAGATGTCGGAAAAGACTTTCACTGCTGGCTGTACCGTGCATAACTACGCATGTGACTACTAAACTTGATTTGATTTGATTTGACTTGATCAGGTCTCTCCTGGACTCTTTCGATATTGGCAGGAAGGTCATTACACTATTTTCAGGTCTTCCACTTCTATGTGCCTTTTTGATTTTAAATTTTTTTATAAAATAAAGTGATTTTCCATATTCTGATTAGCCCGATCAGGGGAGCCGACTGGTTTGCTATCATTTCCACTGTGGTGCAATAGCGTTTTTACCCTTTTTTCGCGGGTAATTCAGTTCCTGAAGAGGTTGATAATTAGCAGATTAAAGGAGTGAGGGCTGGGTAAAAGCCATGCTTGAAGCCTGTAGGACTCTCAGCCTGGAGCTGAGAAGGATGAACTACCAGGTCTTTTACATTTTTGCAGTTGTATCAGGTACGAGCCTCTTTAATAATTCATAACCCATCATCGGTCTGTTCATCTCTTTTAGAAACAGCACCTCATGCCTTTCTTTCTGCTGCCGGCTCTGGGGTTGTGTACCGGTGATGTGGCGCGGGATGCCTGGCCTGTGAGATATTGCGTGTCACTGGGAATGGAACTATTGTGTGCACAGTCTTTCTCCCACAACTTTAACCTGTACGGTAAGAACAAACAAAGAGAAGACTGCACTTCTCTGCAGGTCTCTCAATAAATCATTTCCTCTATTAAACTAAAAGTTAATGTGGTGCAGGAACAAGTCCAGTGGATAGAGAACCGGATGCGGATTTAAACTAGGAGTCATCAAACCTTTGGTTTGCTTTTGGCCTGTAGCACAAGCATTACTTTCCTCACAATTAACCCAGTGCTAGCAACGTGGGTCAGCCACTAGAGACCACTGTTGCAGCTGCAGTAAGAAAATTCCTAATCCAGGCCTCCCACCCTGCCTACAAGTCTCAGCATGCCACTCTGTTAATTAGGGCTTTTTAAAATAAGGCCACTATGCAATATATTTGTATGTATGTTCATACATTTATGAGTATAACTAATGCCGACTCTGTTCTTTTTGGTCACCACGTGCTCAGAAGACCAAGTGGCTCATCTGCTTTGTGTTCTGAAAGAGAATGCCTCTCTGCTGGCTGTGCAGTCCCAGGCAGAGAAGATCGTCCAAACACTATGGTCACATCCACCAGCGGAAGGAGCCAGGGTGGTAACAACCATCCTCAGCAATCCTGCACATCTTGTTGAATGGTGAGCCATGCTCTAGAAATTGGTGAATAAAATCCACCCCAATAGTATTGGGACCTCGTTTAAATCTAAAAGCGTAGATCCTAAAATTCGTTTCTGAAAATGACTCCTTGGTTACTGTTTCCCAATGGTGCGTTCCCAAATATTAAATTGCCAGTGACTGTGTCAGTGATTTCATCCAGTTTATTTTTGAAGGGAGATTACCAAGTCTAAGATTTCCAAGACAATGAAGAGTGTTCCCAGTGAACATGTAGTCTGGCAGCTATGCAAACTTTTACTTCGACAATGGAAAGAATATACAAGTTTTTTTTTCTATTGTATTATGTGTTTTTGTATTGATGTAAAGCACCCTTGGGTACCATGAAAAGTGCTATATAAATTTAAATTATTATTATTATTAAGTAAAAAAACATTATTCTACATCAACACAAAATTGCAATCTGCCAAAGTCAGACCACATGGCTCTTAAAGGGAAAGGCAAGTGACACGCTGATTGGTGCATAGTTGATGGCTTGCTAACAAGCACTACAATAGAGCCAATGGGATATCATTCATATAACATTCCATGCACATCATTATTTCGTGCTGCGCAGAGGATTAGACCACAATAACTAGCTTGGTCCCCAAAACTGCTTATAGCTGTTTCAGACAGACGGTATCCAATTCAGATAACACTAGCAATTGCGGCACATCATGCAAAACTTGATGTACAAACGTGTCACTCGCTGAAAACTCAACGACTTACGCTTTCTAATGTCCTGTAATTTACCTTCGAGGAACTATTTCTCAAATCCTAACTAGTTATTATTCCACCCATCAAGAATCCTGCGTCGAGAGCCATTATACCGGCTTTGTCGAAAGCCGGCTCCTGCACAACAATGCGTGGATAATCATTGTCCTGTCTGTTTCCACATATAAATCCGTGGCACTTAAAGCAACCAGCGTTTGAGTTTTCTGTCAATCTTCCACAGGAAGGAGGGGCTGAGGGGCACCGTGGAGCGATGTATGCTAACAAGGGAGCGGCTCAGAGAAAAGCTACAACTCCTTGGATGCCCAGGCCCCTGGGGGCACCTGACAAAGCCTGGAGGGCTCCACTGCTGCGTTGGACTGACTGGTAAGCGACGTGTGATCGACAGATCAACTTAAACATCAAACAACGAATACCAAACTGTGCACAGATCTATATACAAAAACAAAAAGTGGCCTTCATTTCTTTTTTTGACTTTTTTGTAAGGGCAGCACGGTGGCTTAGTGGTTAGCACGTTCGCCTTTCGGCATTAGGGATTAGGGTTTCCATGTTCTCCCCGTGTCCTCGTGGGTTTCATCCGGGTTCTCAGGTTTCCTCCCACAGTCCAAAAACATGGATCAAGTCAATTGAATTCTCCCAATTGCCCCATATAGAGTGTGTCTGTGTGAGAGTGTGTGTGCCCAGTGATAGATTGGCGCCCTGTCCTGGGTGTATCTGCCCAGCGCCCGAAACGTTCTCCCCTGGATGGGCATGGGGAACCTCCCTGCGACCCTAATAGAGGATAAAGCGGAAGATGGATGGATGGATATTTCTAACAGGCTGAAGGCTCATTAAAATCCCAAAACCGTCACAGCTGCCCTGTTGCATATAAAGGTACTGATTTAGTAGTATGCAGAGGTGTTCCTTTAACTATGAGGAAGCTCAGAGCAATTTCCCTTTACAGATAACCAAAGTGTCAGAATTAAAATATGCTTTAAATGGAAGGCTATTAACGTTCGTTCATATAGAAACCGTTGGTCATCATTCAGATAATGACTGAAAGCGGATCCTTTGGTATGAATTTAATGTCCAAACAGTTAGGACTCTCTCATTTACATAATGACTTTCACAGGAGCCGCCTCCTGACTGGGCTCGCCAGGTTGTCATGAATATCCATTTCCATCTTCCTCTTCGAATGGAGGATAATCAGATCGTCAGTATAAATAAATAAAGATATATACACACACACACACACACATACAGTACCAATCAAAAGTTTTGTGCTGCCCTTATTGTTCGTGTTCTCAGTTCCACCTCCTGTAAAGATTTGTAACTTTGTAGTTCTACAATTTTAGGCTGTAGTCCATCTATTTGTGTTCTACAGTACATACTGTGTTATCTGTTCTAATGGTCAGGACCCCAATAGTACCACCACAGAGCAGGGATTATTGGGTGGGTGCATTATTCCTATCCCAGCAGTGTCACTGAGGTGTTTAAATGAAACTACAGCAGCACTGCTGCACTAAAACCCCCTCACCACATCAGAGTCACTGCAGAACTGACAACAAACAATCCACCACCCAAATGATACCTGTTCTGTAATGCTCCTGACCAATAGAGTTACATACTGGACTACAGTCTGTAATTACAAAACTATGAAGTCCATCTATATGGTAATTAGAGAAAATGGAGTGAGAAGGGAGAGTGTTATCATAGCAAACACATGTACGTACAGTAATCCCAGACATCCCATAGTAAAAAACATGCATGTCCATTATTACAACTGCTATAATTTACTGTTAAATTATTACGGAAATGCAGAGCAAAAAGACAAAACCATAGTGATGGGACAAGATTCAGCGACAGACCATAATTTTAACCCCTGTGGGTCAAACCTTCAGGTTCTGGATGCTAGACTTTTGTATTGTTTGAGGTTGTTCATTAACAACACCTTCAAAACCCTCAGTAAACACTTAACCTTTCTTTAAGAGTGTTTGTGTGTGTGTGTGTGCATGAGGAATGTATGTTAAAGTCAGTGAATAGGAGTTACAGGTGAAGTAGTCGGTCTCTGCACTGATCCTGCACTCAGAGCTGAGTCTAAAAGCAACCGTGTGGATCATGTCAATTATCTAAAGTGGAGGACAGTCCTCACCTGACACGGGGGACAGAGTGCACCAAAAAAAAACCACCCGAGCCGAGTTAATTTGCACTTTCTCACTCCAAAGCGATGTCTCTGCAGTGCGTTTGCTTTTTAAAAAGCAGCCTAATGCTGCTAATTCATTAGCAAGTGGTTCTCCATGAGTGACTCATTGGTAATTACATGGGGTCAATGGATGGGTGGCTGTTCCCAAGCATTTAATTCATTTTGTCTATTAGTAAACCAGGTTGAATTTCTGGCGAAGAGAAGGGGAGTTTATCTGCACCAGGATGGCTGGCTGAATCTCAGCGCTATCAGCGGCGGCAACTTGGACTATGTGGCTGAGTCCATTCATTTGGCTCTGACTTCATAAACCTCGTGTGATGTCATACGACATGCGAGGAACGAGGTCTACATTGTGTTTAAGCACTCAATATATTTTCAAGCTAAATAAAAACAGCATATTGAAAAAATCCTCTATGAAGTTATTTGAATTTCGTACACTTCACATGCAGAAAGTTTGCGCCCCCTACAGGTAATACACATAATAGGCAAAAAAGGTTGCTAAATAAGCCAGTCCTAAGCTGCTGCGCTGACCGTGCTAACACTTTTCTGCATGGCGGAGCAGTAATTACAGAAGCACTTCTCCAAATCAAAGCCACGTATATTAAATCATATGAATTCTAATAACCATATTGCATTTGTGTAATGTTGTTCTTAGGATTGGATTTTATATACCAAAGTAAAAAACAAAACATACAGACTGTTACTGACAAAAAGTGCAGAAACCAGCATCTATAATGGCACAGAGGAACATCAGTGACTATTCTACATACAAAGGTGCCGTTCATGCTGCGCCAACAGATATCATGACTGTTTTGGAGGACAATGTCACACCACATCATCACATTGTCTATAATAAATGAACTGCAGGGATTCTTGATGACGTCAGCAGAATGTATACATCAGGATTAAAAGCATGCCCCAAAGTAGAAACAGCTCATCATCAGCATCTTCCTGTATCGATGACATTTAGGCGGTAATGTATAATAAGGCAACCTGAAGCTGAATGTAATTAGGTGGTTAGATCTGTTTACCCATAATCTATATGCATATGACAAAGTGCAGCTTTGCTGAACTCTAATCATTAATACAGCCTTAACGACATCAGAGAGAGATATGTCCTGCTTATTAAACTGAAGTTAACTGTTTGTGATATATATATATATATATATATATATATATACACACATACATATATACACACACACACTCCTTTTCATTATAACACTACCCCACACACACACACAATATGCAATATTATAATGAAGTCTTCGTGATGCAGAAGTCTTCGTGATGCGGAACCATGTACGCTGCCTCGTATTAATTATAGATGGATCGCTCTACCAATTATTTTGACAGTCCCTTTCGTATGTCTGCGTCCAAGAAAAAACCTATAAAGCTGATTAGCAAGGCAGTGAATATTCGCTTGCAGATTTATGGGCCTTTCAAACAGGAAGTCACTTTGATCCGACTGTTTTTCCGTCTGTCAGCTGAAAAGCAGGATCCAGAGGATCCAGAGGATGCAGTTGGCACAACCTCACACAAACGAGACAGCAGAAACTCGGGACGGAAGACAAATCGAAAGTCAACCGGAGTGTCAAGGAGTCGGCAGAGTCGAAACCTGGAGGAAACCTTATGACTTGTGTTGAGTCAGCACTTTAGAACGCTGGTGCATTAAATCAGCTTCACTTACCATATAGATGGACTTTGTAGTTCTACAGATACAGACTGTAGTGCATCTGGTTCTTAAATGGTTCAGACAATGTATGTAGAGAAGCAGACTGTAGACTAACTGTAGAACTACAAAATCCATCTATGGAAGCTGGGTAAGTGGACTGTGTGGGTAAAACCAATCAGCTGTATACATACATACACACACACACACACACACATACATATATATATATATATATATATATATCTCCATCCATCCATCCATTATCTTCCGCTTTATCCTCTATTAGGGTCGTAGGGTTCTCCATGCCCATCCAGGGGAGAATGTCTCGAGCGCTAAGCAGATACACCCAGGACAGGGCGCCAATCTATCACTAGGCACACACTGAATCAAACACGGGGCAATTTGGGGAATTCATTTGACTTGATCCATGTTTTTGGACTGTGGGAGGAAACTGGAGACTCTGGAAGAAACCCACGCGGACACGGGGAGAAGATGGAAACTCCACCCAGATAGGGATTTGAACCGGGAATCCCTAGTGCTGAGAGTCGAACATGCTAACACACACACACACACACACACACATTATATATATATATATATATATATATATATATATATATATATATATACACACACATATACACATACATACATACACACATATATATATATATATATATATATATATATATATATATATATATATATATATATATATATATATATATGTATGTATGTATATATACATTCAAACAGAAAAATGTACATTTTGCTCTAAAGGACTGTTCTTAGTGTATCAGAACATCATTTACTTCTGATGGATGAGGAACCCTTTAGAACACAATCTCTCAGTTCTATAGGTAATCGACCCTGTAAATCAGTCAAGACTCATTGCTTTTAAGTTCTAAAGGAGTGAGATTCACACGTAATGTAGTTCTGATTACAGCGCAGCAGCAGTGCAAAGCCAACAGCCCACACAGTGCTGCACACCGGGTTCTTGAGAATTTGCTCTCGCCAGTCGCTCACAGCACGATTCATCCTGCATAGCCCATGAGAAATCGGTTTATTATTTGAGGAACTTAAGTACGATGCTCACCAAGGTCTCAGAAAAACCGAGCATGGCGTGAAAATTGTGAGCTGACTGGAACGATCCAGCAGCTATCTATTGATCTGCTCTGTAATCAGTGCACGATGCATGTTGCTTTGATAGTGATGAATTACAAGTTCTAAATATGAGAGTGACACGTTGATTGGTTTATTGCATGTGATGCCCAAAGCACACCCACGAATAATTAAGAGAATTGGTATGTGCATTTTTAATGTTTCACGATTAACTTTTCCCATCGTTACAATAGCAAAGACACACCGACCCGCCCTAAATCAACCTGACGTCTCACTAAAGATCACTAAAATAAGGCCCAAAAATTTTAATGCCCAGGAGGGCGGTGTTGTAATTGTAGAACAGCATCAGAACTGTACCATTCAGTTGCACTGCTTTATCAGCAAAAGCTTATTATTAATGCCCATCCGTTCATTCTCACAGGGTCATGGGGAGAACATGGAAACTCCATTCAGTACAGTAACAATTTTCCTATCAACGGTGATGTGGTGACATCATCACCAGGCTGAAGCCATCATGTGGATGGTGGCGGGGACACATGGTACCAGGGTGCACCAGTGGAGGCTGAACTCTTTCCCATGAAAACATCAAGATGTTGGTGTTATGTAGCACAGCACACCTTCCGGGGTCTAGTGGAGTCCGTCGATTGATAAGTCAAGGCGGTTTCGGCAGCAAAAGCTAGCTTACATCCGTAACACGATTACAAATCACCATGTTGGATAAATCATACGGCTCTCTGTAAACAGGATCTGACTAAACTTGCCCTCAATGTGATTTCAATTCATGGATATTAAATCACGACGCCCAATATCCACAGCGCACGCTCGCCAAGAAGATATAAGCAGTGCTATCTGGGCATGCCAGGTGCCTAACAGCACAATGACTGTATTTAGCATATCATAGCATTAGTGTAATGACTTGTGGGAGCTGCTTTGAGAAAGCAGCTGCAGGCCTGGTCCTGTGTCGTCCCCCGCACACACACTGAATGCGATGGGAAAAGAAAAGGACACGCGGCTCCGTTTCGCTTCATCTGGAGAGGAAATTATCACGGGCGAACATGTAGTCCATCCTGTAACCTTCTCCTCAGTACACTCACACACACTACATTCATGAGTGTCAACTTTAAGAACCGCACAACTTAAGTTCCAGCACATTGAGTCCAGGTAGATGAAATGTTGAAAAAGCAATCTGCCAAAGTCAGAGTGCACCTGGCTCTTGCATGTGATGCCCAAAATATGCCCATGAATAATTTCAAATTTCACAGTCTACATTTTCTCACTGAAGATCACACTCAGTAGTTCACATGTTCAGGGGGACAGCGGAGATACACTCACCGTCCAGAGTGTCTGTTATACCCCGGCAAGGAGAGGACATAGTGGTGCACCCCACGGTGGCAGACAGTATGAAGAATTACTCAGGGAACAGGTAGGAGAGCCATTAGCGTCGCAGAATCAGGACTTGATTTGGCCGAACCTTTTACCTGCAGAGTGCTTACACACAAACAACCCGCACAGACACACACCTGGGAAGCAGGCCCTGCTCTCTGTGTTGCTGGGGTAATGTATTTATTATAGCACTGTAATCCTTCATGCTTTGAGGTTTTAGACACAAACCCAGTTATCTGGTAATAGCCGAGATGCCAGGTCCACCACCAGGCTTTGTGCGAAATGTTCAGTCGGCCATTATGATGTAATTGGGATGTCAGAAAAGATCCTTAAAAAGAGATGTCGCTGAGTGCAGAGAAGTTGCAGATGAACCAGTGAACCAGTACAAAACTTCAAAAGTACAAGTACAAGCCATCCTACACCCTGCCATCAGTCTTCTTTTACGCGTTTAAATAGCAACGCTGTGTGTGAATACATCTCCCTTGATGGGCATGGCTGTTTAAAAATGAGGTGGGAACATTTGGAACATTTCTGGTGTATTGCTATAAACTCAGGTGCACCGCCGAATGAAAACAACCTCTACAGACACTTACATAACAATATAATATAGCAGTAATGTTCTAGCTCTAACCAGCTCTAGTGAAACTGAAGGGCTAAGATAATTAAATCTGTTGGAAAAGCTGGTATTATGAGTGAAAGAAACCTGTATGGCTCTATTTGGCTGATAAACAGTTTTTCTTTTGTAACAGCTCGGGTATGTCCTTGAGCGTTGCATCCATTAAAAAGGACTCAGGTTTCCACCTGCAGTCAGCGCCATACAGCCATCTGCCTACACGGCTGAAAAACTCATCACGACCTCAAGCCTCTCCGTATCTCCCCGACAGAAGGATCACAGTCTTTTTAATTCGCCTCACAGATAAATGTGCCGGCAAATGAGGGTCAAATCAGAGATCAAGGACCTGAAAGTTCTCAGGCTTGAACCATCAACATTCAGCTCTTTGGTCAAGTACAGAAAACACTGAGGTACCCCTCAGTGCACTCACACCTACATTTACATTACATTACATTGAGTCATGTAGCGAAAGCTTTCATCCAAAGCAAACAGTTCAAGCCCAAATTTACAAACACGGAATAAAAAAACATGACTGAGCAAATGTACAAATCACTCATTGGAACCACGATCAGATTTGAAACATTTTCTTTTTTCATTCATTCATTCATTATCTTCCGCTTTATCCTCTATTAGGGTCGCGGAGGGGGTTCCCCATGCCCATCCAGGGGAGAACGTTTCGGGCACTGGGCAGATACACCCAGGACAGGGCGCCAATCAATCGCTGGGCACACACTCACTCACTCACACAGACACACATGCATACACACTCTATATGGGGCAATTTGGAGATCTCAATTGACTTGATCCATGTTTTTGGACTGTGGGAGGAAACCGGAGAACCCGGAGAAAACCCATGCGGACACGGGGAGAACATGGAGAACGTTTTCTTTATGTAACCCTAATTATAACAAAACTAAATTCCCATCCATTATCTTCTGCCTAATCTTTGATTAAGGTCGCGGGGGTGTTCTGCATGCCCATCCAGGGGAGAGCATTTCAGACGCTGATACAAGAAATTGCTCACGAACTCAGATGCACACAATAGGGGCAATTTAGATGGGGCATTTAGACGAATCAATTGACCTCTAATCCATGTTTTTGGACTGTGGGAGGAGAACCTGGAGAACATGGAAACAGATTAGGAATCAAACCTGGGAATCAAATGTCCAGTGCTGAGAGGCGGTTGTGCTAACCACAACGCCACTGTTTGTCCACAAAACCTATTGCATTTTGGGTATATTTTTATACGGGCGTGCCCCTCGCGGTGCAATGAGCAGGAGCAGGGACAGGCACGCACACCGCCACTGCGGTAAGTCTCGATGGACCTGCTAATGAAGCCGCCTGCAAACTGCCAGCTGTTTTTTGTTTTAGAACATGTCCCAACTTTTTTGGAAATGAGAGTTGCTGCATCGTGTTAAATAAATTGCCCAAAAGACAAAACAAGAAAATATAATTTCAATCCCTTATAGAGCCAGAGTTCCTGAGACTGTGAAAACAAGAGAGTTCCGAGAAACAGCGCAAGTTGTAAACAGGTTCGTCCTCGAATGAAGTCAGTCTGAAGGCACATTAGTCTCACTGACTGCTGAGACTGCAGATCAAACAAAGCCACCCTTTCTGACATCCATGTTTACACACTCCATGGTGTGTCTTTACACCCCGCGGGACGGCTGTCAGCATGAGGGGTAACTTGAACATGGTAAAGTGGTTATTGATCGCCGACGCCCCAGAGTCCCGAAGACAATGTTTGATTAAGGAGCTCCATGAAACCACTGGCAGTTCCTTAGCAGTTCCTTAGCAGGGAGACTTGGATGCACCTAGGTGGCAGTTTTCCAAGAAACACTCTCTATTAGTGTTTAAATGTTCAATCAAACCACCAAGAACCATGGTGTGAACCAAAAAACAATATGTAAAGCTTTTAAAATCAACATAGCATTTATTAACAGAATAAATATAACCCATCTGGCATTGAGAGTGTGTTTGCATTACATGTGGTTCTGTAAAAGGAAAACTCCGTTAAAAAAAAAAAAAAAAAAAAAACTTTGAAGGACACCGTGTTTACCAGGCTGCTATAAATAATAATAAAACAGCCGTGAATATAAACAGACATCTGAGCCACTTTCTGAGTTACATGACCCAACACACTTTACATGGCTTCAGACTGAGGGAACCAACCGTCACCCCCTTGGCCTTCAACCTCACCAAACAGCTTGATTCACAGCGTGTCAGTGTGTGTCAGTGTGTCTTTGCAATCGCAAACGCCAAGTACACCCTGCGCGGCATGAAATGCACAAAATACACTTAGTGAGTAGTGGTTCCAGGGTTCTTCTGGAAGGTTCCTCAGTTCTCTCATTTGGTTCCTGCTGCTCTTAATGCCTTCAAATAAACAAACTGATTCAGTGAGGATGGAGGTCGGATGGAGGACTCCCTGTTCTTCTTTTAAATGAGAGTTATTATGACTTGGCAGTGAGTCCGAAATCATCGTCATTCCGCAAAAAGGATTCCGAACTGTTTACACGCCTCCATTAAAAAAATCCTCAAAAACAGATGTGTTTCACAGTTAATGAGTCATTTCCTGTGACTTACACGAAAGAGAGAAACGGCTCTGAAATCTCTCCTCAAAACAAAAAAAGAAACACAGCGATGGAAGAGGAACAAAAAACTAAAAGTCAGAAAGCACCAGGTTCTACGTCTGCCACCAGATCCACATACTGTATCATTCAAACATTAGGACACGCCCCCTTCTTGCTCCATTCTCTGTTTCCTCCACTCACCATATAGATGGAGTTTATAGTTTTACTGTGTTCTTTGTTGTTAGTCCCCTGTTGGTTCTCTGTTCTCTGTTGGTCAGGAACATCACAGAACAGGTATCATTTGGGTGGTGGATTGTTTATTGTCAGTTCTGCAGTGACACTGATGTGGTGAGGAGGTTTTAGTGCAGCAGTGCTGCTGTAGGTTCATTTAAACACCTCAGTGACACTGCTGGGATAGGAATAATGCACCCACCAAATAATCCCTGCTCTGTGGTGGTACTATTGGGGTCCTGACCATCAGAACAGAGTACACAGTATGTACTGTAGAACACAAACAGATGGACTGCAGTCTGGAATTGTAGAACTTGAAAGTCCATCATGTATTTGTATATACAAATGACACAAAACAACCACAACCAAGAAATAATTTACAATTCATTGAACACACAGAAGAAAATGTTAATTTATGTTTCGATGAAAACCATTAAAAACTGCTCTGAAATTAAAATAATTCTAAAATTGGATTTTAAATGACCAGTCTGAAGATAAAAGAAATACAACGAGCACTTTCATCTTCAGCAACAATTTAGAATTAAAATCAATAATTTACAAGTAGAAAATAAAACCTTTGGCTGCTCCGAATTGCCCCATCTAATTTGCTCCACTATAGTGTCTGTGTGTGTGTGTGAATGTGTGTGCGCACTGGTGGATTGGGACCCCCCCCCCCATGCTTTGGGATGAAACAACTAAAGCACCCTGATGATCCATCGCTTCTCCTCCGTGTTCTTAGTCCAATTCAGTTCTCAGTCCCTGAGGAGATGTGGGCTCGAGAACCTCTGCATTACCTTCTTGCTCTAAATTAAGTTCTCAGGATCGTTCAGTTTCAGTTACTTATGATTTCATTCCCTCTAATACAGCAAAACGCTGCAGAACAGCCCCAGAGTCCACTGTATAACACAACCACCTCCATACCTGGCAGCACACATGCATATCTCTAAGCCATCGCCTTTTTAATTTATTAGAGTCAAAAACACTTTCACTCACATTACAATCAAAGCTTTAAGAGACCAGGTTCTGTTGTGCACGTTGTGTCTGTGTCCCCAGTTACCGAGACTGAGCTAAATTAAATTAAACTTCAAGCTGCTACTACAAGGAGACGAAATCGAGGATATAACAAGAGAAGAAGCCGAGAGGAGGAATAAGAAACGTAAGAGAACACCCTGGTAACACGCAGAGAAAGAGAACCAGGTCTATTAGACAAGAGATTCATGATGTGTGAGGTGTGTGCTGTGTGATTACTCATGTCCGAGCACCAGCCCAGTTTCAGGACGAGGGTTTTTAGGTCACTAAGATTTTCCTCAACCATAGTTTGCAAATGATACAATTAGGGGGAATTAAATATCTCTAATTTACTCATCAGCATCTTTTTAGAATGTGGGAGAAAACCAGAGTAGCTGGAGCAAACCCCCCCTCCCCCTCCCCCTCACACACACACAAGTGAGCACACATTGGGGCAATTGGGGTTAGGTGCCTTACTCAAGGGCATTTCAGCCATAGTAATTGGTGGGACTGGGAATCGAACCGGGGACCCTCAGGTCACAAGGCTGGTTCCTTAACCACAAGCCTGCAACTGCCCCGAGCAACCTTGTTCTCCCCAACCGCGAATCGAACCTGGGCCCTTCTAGCTTCTCCTATATATTTATCCTTATATTTATTGTCATCTTTATATATATAGCATCAGTCCAACGTTTGGACACGCCCCCTTTTTGCTCCAGAGGTGTCACTGAGGTGTTTAAATGAAACTACAGCAACACTGCTGCACTAAAACCCCCTCAACACATCAGTGCCACTGCAGAACTGACAATAAACAATCCACCACCCAAATGATACCTGTTCTATGATGCTCCTGGCCAATGCTCCAGAGGACAGAGAACCAACAGGGGACTAACAAAAACAAAGAACACAGATGGACTACAGTAACTATGAGTTCAGTGCCATGAAAATAATTTAAAGACCTGGAACCAGAGAGCCGTGTTGGTTCTCCAACAGTGTTGAGTTTGTGTATTTTTGTCATTTGGTTCTCTCTTTTCTTTCATTTCCCTTTTCTATCTTTCCAAATACGTTATCTTTACAAATACCTTTTCTATCTTTCCAAGCAATGAGCATCCTTGTCAGTTCAGAGGAGAGTAATACCTCGTCATGCCTCTCGACTGTGAGATGTAATTACGGCGCAGTATAAAGTGTGACATCGGAACATCCCATTTTCACACCCTGATTGGAACAGAGGGAGGGTTCTGACGAATAATGCCCCATTTAAGCTCCAAGATGTAATACATTTCATAACTTCATCCTAAAGCACCAGGAGGGAGACACACTGACGCCCGAATAAAACAGCAATAAAGTTCAATTTCATTAGAGATGAAAGAGAATCTGGTTAATAATAATATTCTTCTACAAAATCAACTATTATAACTTCTCATTATCTTCTGTTTCATCCTCAGCTAGAGTCGCGGGCCCATCCACAGGAGAACGTTTCAGGCGCTGGGCAGATATACCTCAGACAGAGTGACAATCCATCGCTGGGCAAACAATCACACAGTCTCTCTCTCTCTCTCACTCACTCACACACACACAATATGGGGGCAATTTCATTACCATGAGTGTTTAAAGTGTCAAATACGGTGAGTGACCCTGGACAGGTGACCCAAAAAGTGGAATTTGAGATAAAAAGTCAGATTTATGAGATACAAAGTCTAATTCTGAGACCGTTAGAGAAAATTCTGAGACCTAGAAAAAGGTAAAATCTGAGATATTAAGGCGTAATCTTCAGACTGGTTTCTACCTTAATATCTTTAAAAAAAAAAAAACAACTAATAATGTTTAAATAGTTAATACTTAATTTTTTCGGATGGAGGAGCTGAGACATGCAGCATTCAGAATGTAAAGACGAGCTGGATGTTACGACCACATTATAAAACACCAGTGAAGAGACACACAATCTCTGCTTTCTACAGTAATGTGAATAAAGTGATTTATGGAGATTATTTAGGAAGAAAAATCATTTCTTTTGTATAAAACCGACGCAGGAGGACGTGAGTCTGCTGCTGTACTTTTTCTGCATGCAATCATGACATGGCAAAAATATGCTACAATAATCCTTGCCAACATTTCTACACTTTATAGCCATTGTGGTTCTAACAGCCTGAGAGACCAATTAACTCGATGCCATTTGCACAGAGCCATTTGCTTAGCAAGTTATTGCTTAAATGAATCTCATAACTGCAGTCGAGTCAGCTCACTGTCGCATCTGATTAAGAGGTTTAGACTGGGGCAAATACGTTATTTAGTGATTAAGGGTCTCTTGATTATATTTTATATCTTATTTACTTTTCAAAATCTGTTATAAGATCAGAGTTTCATAATAAAATCAGGTTTTTTAAGAGATGTATATGATACTTAGTGTTATTATTACTATTATTATTATTATTATTATTATTACTATTATTTTTATTATTATTATTATTATTATTATTATTATTATTATTATTGCAAAAAAGCAACAGGTAATCAGAAGTACAACTTTTATATTCTAAAAGATAATGGTACTCTGTTAAATCTTTAAAATTCTGATTTATTAAACTTTTAAAGTAGAGTTTTAATTTTAAGATAAAACATTTTTAATTCAAGTTAAATATTATATGTAAGGTTTTAAAAGGATGTGATTTGGTAGATCAAAATATTGAGAGAAACTGCCAGGATTTTAGGCTCAAGATAAAATCCTAATATTGACATATTAAGTTAATAATGTTAAGATTTCAATCAAATTTTTATAAATAAAAAGTCTATAAATGAAAATATGAAAATTAGAATGTATCATGTATATCTAGATTTCTAATTCTAATTAAATTTTTTCTAGTTTTTTTAAATTTCTTTCTATTGACTAAATACCTTTTTTACCTTTCTTCTAATGTAATTGCTGCTGAGAATGTGAATTTCTGCATTGTGGGACAAATAAAGGTCTATCTTATCTTATCTTGTTTTTGTGACCATCTTTAAATGATCATTTTATGATAAGATAATTTTTTGAGGGTAAAAAGCCAAACTTCAAAATGTTACTTTATAATCCTGTGATAAAATTTTTAATTCTAAATCATTGAGTCATAATATTGAGAAAAAAAGTAAACCTGGGGATCCAGGTTCGAATCTTGATCTGGGTGGAGGTTCCATGTTCTGACACGGCATGTTCTCACATGGCTTTTATCCGGGTTCTCTGGTTTCCTCCCACAGTTGATTCAACGTGAATACGCTGCTCTAAATTGCTATTATATAGTGTTTGTGTGTGTGTGTGTGTGTGTGTGTGTGTGTGTGTTCCCAGTGATAGATTGGCCCCCTGTCCTGGGTGTATCCCCTGGATGGGCATGGATACCCCTCCCCTGTGACCCTAGTAGGGGATTAAGTGGAAGATAATGAAATAAGATGAGAATTAACAGTGAACAGTGATCATTATTGGAATAATTGTATGGGTTTATACATAATAAATAGGAGTTATTACAGTATGACAGATGAACAGTGTGCTGTACTGTAATATACAGAGTCTAAAGATAAGCAGTGCATTGAAGTAAGCAGCCGTAACAAATCTGGGTCAAAGCACATTTAAAATATTCTCTGGAACGGAATCTAATTCAAATTTAGCCGCTGTGGGTGACATTTGATCTTCCTCTCTTTGGTGATTTACTATTCAGTTTTTGTGTGACTCTAAAATGCGCTCAGCTCCGACGCTGAATGTAATGCACCATGCAAACTCTACAAGCATAGTTAATGGATTCAAGCACAGATCCATTCTGAACCCTAATTGCCCTCATTAGCTGGTAAATCAGAGGGGTATTTGTTTGCGTACACAGACTTACAGACTTTTGTTGGAGCTGAAGGCTGGATGGCGGGGATTAGGGTGGTGGTTGTGGTGGGGTGAGATTGTGGGATAGTACAGTGCATCTACTATTTATCTCAAATTTCAGATGCTGGTAGAACCCCCTCAGGTCAAACTTTTGATGTTTACCCTGCACTCACAGTACAACAAGTTCAAACTACACTATACCAAAGAAAGTATTAAGACACCAACAGTTTGCCCCGAACTAAAGAACAAACCAACTCCGTGGGGATACACTGGGGTCCGGAATAATAAAAGAGAATAACATTAATCTAGAGATCACTGGTATTGTACCCTTTAAAACCGACTCTTTTTATCACCCAAGCTTATATGTTGCTGAAGGTGTTGCCCCCTCACATCACCCGACGCCAGGCTCAGATTACAGGACTCAAGTTATTTTTATATGTGACCTTCCACAAAAACTGCACCATTTTTCCAATTGTCCATTAATAAACTTCTGCAAATAGATCATGCAACATTTTCTGCCCTGCCCTTCACTGGAGGCACGTTATTGAGGGCAGATGTTACTTTTTCACAGATGAGTGAGAAGTAGATGAGCTTGATGTCAGAACTCCTACATCTATGATTGATTTTTTTCTGAAGACATTTGGAATGGAAAACATAATGTGAGACCGTGTGCTTTATGCCGTTCCACGTGATTTTGGTGCCTCCCCTTTTCAAGGGCAATTTGCTTGTAAGTACTAAAAAGGAGCATCTTTGTATAGCAGGGTGGGTGGAGCAGGGTGGAGGAAATGACTAGTTGGAACGGAAATAATAAAGACGACTGTCACCCTTAAAGTCACTCTCTTGCTCTTCTGTCAGGTGATAAAATCTATCATTTAGCATTTATATTATATACATTTCATTTATACCAGGGCGGCACAATGGCTTAGTGGTTAGCACATTCGCCTCTCAGCGCTAGGGATTCCTGGTTCGAATCCCAATATGGGTGGAGTTTTTATGTTCTCCCCGAGTCCGCGTGGGTTTCCTCTGGGTTCTCCGGTTTCCCCCCCACAGTCCAAAAACATGGATCAAGTCAATTGAATTCTCCAAATTGCCCCATATAGAGTGTGTCTGTGTGAGTGAGTGTGTGCCCAGCGATAGATTGGCGCCCTGTCCTGGGTCTATCTGCCCAGCGCCCGAAACGTTCTCCATTGTATGGGCATGGGGAACCCCACCGCGACCCTAATAGAGGATAAAGCAGGAGATAATGGATGGATGGACATTTATACTAGCAATAAATAAACTTGTTGTTTATGATGGATTATAGTAGTTGTGGACAGACAAACAGTATTTAATATTTGTTCTATAATTGGGTGGTTCTTCTATGAAGTGCACCGTTGTATATAAACCATACTGTTAGATCACGTGCTTGAGATGGAGGTCAGTCAGTCCACGAGCTCCATCCTTAAACACCACATCAGACAATAGTGTAATGATTAAAACCCAGCCACTGATTAGAGTAAAGGCTCTTTCATCATGGACGTCGCGTCCTTTTCATTTTTTTCCATCTCCTCCGACTGAATCAGGTGACTAAGCTGGAATACATCATGGAATTGGCACGGCAACTGAAGCGACCTCAGATTCTACAGCGATGAATCTCTGTCAGACTGACATTTCCAAATGAAGACGTGTACAAATAAATGAGAAGTAACACCGAACAAAGGGACGCTGAACGCACATTATTCAGTGATGCCCCCACCGAGGCGCAAGCTGACTTACGATGTGCACAGTTTGTCAGTCACAGCGCTGATTAAATTCTTCAAAGAAAGAATAATACAACGTGGCGCCATCAAACATACCTCACATCCAATTCATCAAGCTCAGTTACCACTTACCACAGACGTCTGATTAGCCAATAATACCAAAAATACACACACACACAAACTTAGCATAGATAGCATTTCTAATATACACTAGTGCTCATTCATTCATTCATTATCTCCCGCTTATCCTCTACTAGGGTCGCGGTGGGGTTCCCCATGCCCATCCAGGGGAGAACGTCTTGGGCGCTGGGCAGATAGACCCAGGACAGGGCGCCAATCCATCGCTGGGCATACACTAGTGCTCTGTATCCTAATTTGTGCTCCTTTCTCATTTCCTATTCTTTTGCTTCCTCACATTTGAGTCTCAGTTTCATGTTTAATCCACGACAAATTCTCCCTTTTGCTAAATTATATTCTGTGAAAATGACTTTGTATGTAAAAGCATGGCCTTTCTCTTTAGCTTGTTAAGCCTTGAATGCATGAATTGTTTTAAGGTGACCTAATTAGCTGCCGTTCCACCTGGGCCTCATTAAATAACGAACCTGCAGCAACCTTTTCACTGACGGGTAACTAACTGGAATAGTTCACTACACACAGCGAACCAATAATCATAGAATCCCTGCACTTGAACACAGTGGGGTGAAGCTGAACACCAGACATCCCTGAGGAAAATGTTATCTCTCAAATGTTGCTCTTTAATTTCTCAGGACAGTTTTCTGAGATTCTCACTTATTGTCTCAGTTGGAGATCAATGGTTTATAACCCCCCGCCCCCAAACCAAACATTGGTAACTTCGGCAGATTTGGGAATTGAACCCACAACCTTTAAATTGATAGCCCAACACCCTGACCTCTGAGCTACCACACACATGTGTAAGTATCCCCTAGTGTCAGGATCGGACAGCTCTCACACTTCAGAGACTACCCATCATTATCCTCCTCCTGCCTGGCAGCTCCATCTTTAGCATTCTTCTGCTGATTTAAATCCCATTTAACACCTCCTGGCATTGCACCTTCACCTTTCACGCTGTCATACTGTCCTTACACACCTTGAACCACGTACCTCTCTGCCACCCCTGATCTGAACCCAGAGTGGAGGGAGGAATAGGGATAACAGCGTCTCCATCTTCCCACCTCCATTCACATGGCCAATCCAAAAAATAAACATACGCTAAAAGGCAATACTGCCACATTTAATTTTAAATGGGATCCATTCCTCTCAGTCTTTAATCTCTCTTGATACAGTGCCAGCGGACTGACCCTCCCCTTTCCCCTCCCCTCTGTTGTTTTGGTCTGTGTCTGTCTGTGCTGTGGGTGTGTGAGTGTTTGTTAATAAGTTTAGGGGTTATGAAATAATAAAAATTAAATTCTTGAGGATGTCTTAAATAAATAGACACTGTTTAATTTCTGGTATTATAATGTTATTCACTGTTGTATTCCGGTTTATTGTATTACTGATTTTACTCCTCAATAAAAAAAATAAATAAAAAAAAAGTTTAGTGTTCTGACTCCTCCTTTAGATGCCCACACTAGACCTGAACTGGTGGTTGGCCCTCTCTACGGCTTTCCTTTATCTGCCGCCACGCGTAACGCCTCCGGAACATCGAGACGTGTTGTCTTCTTCCCTTCTCCCCTCCCCGGTGGCTCCATCCTCATCATCCTTTCAATGACATCAATCTAAAATAAATAAAATCTAAACATCTAGATGGCTTATCCACATACTTTTGCCCTGTAGCTTCATTTTCTTTTCCTCCTGGTGATAAACATTTATTGACGGCGTCGTCACACATCTGGGTCTTTACCGGCGTGTTTATTTCTCCTCCCGGACCATTCAGCCGGCGCACAATAAGTGACGGGGGCCAGACCAGACGAGACACAGCGCAAGCCTTCATGTTTGCTTGCGAGTGTTACATTCACTCATTATACTGACAGAAAGGTTCCATGCAGTGAATGAATGCGGACCGGCCTATTGGAGCAAATGGCAGAGGCTAATGCAACAGCTATGCTCACAAATACCACTCGTCTGACCTTTTAATTATGAGGAATTCTAAATGAATACCCAACCTTTATGTTGTGGCAGGACGGCTTCATGTTTTTGGGTAGCTAATGGACATCGTTGAAGGGAAGCGATGAATAAATAGATTTTTTAAACATAGACCTTTGACCTAAACTTTGTAATAACAAGTTGTTTTTGCCATTTTTATTATTAGTACACTTGCAGTAAATTACTGCAGTACCTTATTAGGTTATATATTATATATATAAATAATAGGGCGGCACGGTGGCTTAGTGGTTTAGCACGTTCGCCTCTCAGCGCTAGGGATTCCCGGTTCGAATCCCCATCTGGGTGAAGTTTACATGTTCTCCCCGTGTCTGCGTGGGTTTCCTCCGGGTTCTCCGGTTTCCTCCCACAGTCCAAAAACATGGATCAAGATAATTGAATTCTCAAAATTGCCCCATATAGAGTGTGTCTGTGTGAGTGAGTGTATGCCCAGCGATGGATTGGCGCCCTGTCCTGGGTGTATCTGCCCAGCGCCCGAAACGTTCTCCCCTGGATGGGCATGGGGAACCCCACCGCGACCCTAATAGAGGATAAGCGGGAGATAATAAATGAATGATATATAAATAATATATATGTGGGTGTGTGTGTGTACAGTGTATATATATATATATATATATATATATATATATATATATATATATATATATATATATATATATACATATAGGGATAAACACAATAACAATGATAGCCAAAGGCCAAAGGTATCAACACTGGGATGTCTAAGCAAACTGCACATTTAAAAGGACACTGGTCATCTGCCTGGCAAATGGAACCTACTGATTAAACCACCTTGCCATCCTTATTCCTTAAATGGAAATCAGTTAAATGTGCAGCATGTGTTTGAAGTCGGCTGCACGTCATTCTGTGAGAACTGCACCAGTTCAATATCAGTGTAAACATAAAAAAAAGAAAAAAGAAAGAAAAGACTCACACTTTGACCCTCAGTGATCGTAGATAAGCAGTATTATACACAAGCCACCAACTCCTCCCTTGTGCCGTTGGTTCTGTCCTGAACTTCAAAGTGGTTTGCTACAGGAAGTAGGCTTTGATTTTGGCTACAGAGTCAGAGCCCTGGAGAAAACAACCTCTCGCCTCAGATACCGCAGACGGACCAAAGTTCTATTCATCCCTCAGGCTGCAAAACAAAAGTGGATTCACAAACCGAGATGGAAATGTAACAGAATGACACATGGCTGAGATTAATAAGAGGCCTAATTACACACTCCCCTGAGAATAAACAGCATTTTCTGGATATTTGAAATAAACCGCTGCACAAAATTTTGCAATTACGAAGATGTGAAGCAGTTAAGTTAATAGAGAGTTTTAATAAGCATTACCTTGAGCCAGCTTTTGAAAGCTGTCAGTAATTACCATTACTCAGAATCATCACGGTGCAAAGGTTAATGAAACCCTCTTACGTTATACCGCCGTAATTCCAGCAGAGCCGCCAACAAACAAGCGTGAGTCGGAGTTTTAAAGAAGCACAGCAACGGCGAGCTCCATGCACCGTTTGGTACACAGCAAGGACTTGGAAACTCTCTTATGAATGCATTAACATGGGCATACAGCCGAAGTAATGGATGTGCTCATTTTGCCTTGATCTAAAGTGTATGTATATGTACAAGCGCTTGCCTT
Source organism: Corydoras maculifer (assembly GCA_019802435.1). Lineage (NCBI taxonomy): Eukaryota > Metazoa > Chordata > Actinopteri > Siluriformes > Callichthyidae > Corydoras > Corydoras maculifer. Next base: position 1,926,841 of record JAFMOD010000092.1, read on the forward strand.
GAGTTTTGAAGTGAATCAGATGTGGGAAGGAAATTCGTGGCTCTGATCTCTACACGGTTGTCTAATGGTATGAGGCCCATATGTGCGTGTGTGCTTGTGTCTAGTTAATGCTTATTCTAGGAATAAACTGAACAATCGTCACTGGATTCTGTATTAAGTTTTTGGATGCATCACTTTGATTTTATATTTAATGGCAAAACCGGGTTAAAAGAAATTACAATAACATACATAAACATCTTTTTCATGCCTTCGTTCATGCTGTTTACGAATATATATCCCCGATTGACATAGCCATCTCAAAATAAGGTGTGTTCAGGTACATTTCTGGTGTACTGCTATTTTAAAGTCAGAGCGCCACCTGGTTCTAAGAGGGAACTGCAAGTGGCACACTGATTGCCTTATTGTATTTTATGCCCAAAACACACCCATTAATAATTAAGAGAGTTAGTATATGACTTTTGTGTGTAAGGCAAACTTCTCATCGTTATGATAGTAAAGACACACCCTGAATCAAGCTGTGCACTGCACTGGCTCACAATCTCTGGACTGTTGACGGTGGTCCACGTCTGAATTGTTCTTTCGGCATTAAACAACGGTCTTCGTACATTATATTGCTGATAAATGCTCATAAGAGGAAACTGGACGAAGCGCAAATCAGTCAACATGTCCAGTTTCCCTGCTGTGCAGGTTGAACGAGAGAATATTAGAAGTGATTGCTCAATCATGACTGCATACACTGACGTTACCCTAAAGGGACTCTCGGCAAAATACGGCGCTGTTGTTAACCGAACGGAACATTCTATTAACGGGCGAGTGCTGTGAAATTGCTGCTGACTCACATGATGGCCTGTGTCAACCCATAATTCCCGCTTTCAACCCTCAGTTTCCAGGTTATTAAGTGTGACTTCTTAAATCCACTGGCGTTTTCAATGGTCCGTATGGTATTTAAGGTGATGCACTTATTGTGATCATCTGCAACTGCTTACGGGCAATTTCTCGGCCTTAAAGTTATTCCGCTTCCCTAATCCTGGAAGCAGCAGTGATTAGAAACCTGAACCGTGTCCATTCCCAACACATAATAAACTTTCTGCCTTTGAAATTTGGCTTAATTCTGTACCCTGATGGTAACAGTCCTGGAATATGGGGATCTGCTGGAGTTTTCACATTCTGTGTCTACTCTCAGACCCGCTCTCTGTCCACTCAGACTCATCATATCATTGCTCAACCCTGTACACGTAGAATTAGAGCGCGAAGGCCATCTGTTGCTGCACAGTTTGTGTTAGTCATCCTCTTGTCCTCGATAAATGATCACAGGATGCTGCACACATGACATCAAGTCAGGGTCACTGAGTACCAGCCATTCGTTTCCAGGCCCTTTGCAACTGGCAAGCAAACCAACCAATTACCTAAGTGCCCACAATGCCCCCCCCCAGACAAAAACTGCATATTAATGAAATGCAACAACAAACTTTGTGAGCGGCACTTTAAATTCTGCCAGTAACCTACAACAACGCTGTTGATAAAATCCACCTCAGGGGGGCCCTCCTACAAATTCATTAAAATTACTACTTAAGTAAACAATATTTGGTTAGTGGGGCATTGTGCTCAGGGCCCTCAAATGCCTTGAAACGGCCCTGTTCGTACCAGCACAACACACTAGGTACTGGTACTGTATAAAAGAACCTTTTTATATTCACCAAAACTTCACATGATCAAATTTAATCCTGAACAATAACGAACATCCATCACAGTTTAATCAAATCTCAGTTAGCAAAGTTAGCAAATCACCTCAAGGTTATAATAATCATCATTCTTTTACCCTCCTGAATAAATCCCCAGATTTTATGAATTATTCACCATTTCATTTCATTACTAGTTAATCCGACTGACACAGTGCAGACACAAAGCTTCAGTTGGATGCAGGCCTGAAGCGGCACGTAGCTGTTTTTCCTGCATCCTGTCCTTTCTGGATGGGAGTGTGATTAACTTTGTTTAACCTGCTGAGTTCCAGCCATGAAGCAGGCATTGGGGGGCAGCTGAGGGCAGAAGGAAAATAAATTTTTAGCTGTTCAGTGGGGATATTAATAATGCTTAGACATCGGGCCAATTTCAGCGATCTTTAGTGGGTCTACAGGGCGAAAAAATATACAGAGGAAGGCACGTGTCAGATGCGTGCAGCATTCTCATTGCCATAGTAACCACCATTTGTTTGCCAGTTACCCTTCACTTTAAATTTGTGATGACGTTCAGAAGCAAACTGGCAAAATGGAAATATAAAAGACATGCAGGTATTTGAAATGTTGATTCTGAAATTGTTGTTTAAATGTGTATTTTAAGACTATTTTTATTGTTTGATTGGGTATTCTATTGTTAGAAGTCGCTCGTTCGGAAAGGAATGCGTACACCGCTTACGCCTTGTGAGCGGTTCCCGGTAACGGCTACGCGGAGAAAATTGCGTACGCCGGTCCGCTGGGTGAAACGATCCCACGGATACAACCTGCGCGGGGATACTGTGCAGCATTGTACCGTGGTTGAGCGCGGAAGGTGAGTTCGGAGACACCGGGATAAAAACAAAATGGGTTTATTATTAAAAATGGTGTAGGGACACCAACGGAAAGGGGGAACAAACGAACAAGACTAACATCTGTGTAATACCACAAACAAAGACGGGGACGGGGGAGAGGAATATGGAAACTAAATACAAAAACACCCAATCACCCAACGGAGTCCATAAGTACATTAATGAGGGACAGGTGCCCCAGGCACCAGTGACATCTATAAAATTTTGTCACGATTTTAATGTCTAGGTTGTTTTCAGTCAGTCAGTATTATATATAGAATATATATATATTCTAGATAACAGCACGGTGGCTTAGTGGTTAGCACGTTCGCCTCTCAGCACTAGGGATTCCCGGTTCGAATCCCCATCTGGGTGGAGTTTCTATGTTCTCCCCGTGTCCGCGTGGGTTTCCTCCGGGTTCTCCAGTTTCCTCCCACAGTCCAAAAACATGGATCAAGTCAATTGAGTTCTCCAAATTGCCCCATATAGAGTGTGTCTGTGTGAGTGAGTGTGTGCCCAGAAATAGATTGGCGTCCTGTCCTGTATGTATCTGCCCAGCGCCTGAAACGTTCTCCCCTGGATGGGCATAGGGGAACCCACCTGCGACCCTAATATAGGATAAAGTGGAAGATGATGGATGAATGAATATTCTAGATATATTCACAAATAGCCTTGCTATTTAAACGACGCAGGTGGAAGGAGAGAAAATAGACTGTTAACGGAGTGTAAATTAGCGATGAGCATAGAAACCGATGTGAGTTTTTCTCCAGAGTTTATGAATGGGATGATACAGCATGTTTTAGGAGGTGTTGACAGAGAGACAGAGATGCTATCTGCACTCAGTTTAATGGATTTAATGTGACATTATGGCGCTAATAGCAGTAATCAAGCAGCTTGTAAGCTAATTAGCGATGGGTCAAGAGGATTTCGGTGCACGTGATTAATGGCCACATGCTGGCTGCACCAGCAATTCAAAAATGTCTGATAATGGAATTGTCTTTCAAAATGAACTGTTTCTAAATCGTGTCTGATTTGTTTTAATGAACAGGAGAGCATGTCTTTGCATGGCCAGTTTATGTATACATAGTAAATAGCCTTATGTTTTATGATAATTAACAGACTGAAGATTGGTGAATGTGCTGTTTGGACTTGACATTCATTCATTCATTATCTGCCGCTTATCCTCTATTAGGGTCGCGGTGGGGTTCCCCATGCCCATCCAGGGGAGAACGTCCTGGGCGCTGGGCAGATACACCCAGGACAGGGCGCCAATCCATCGCTGGGCACACACTCACTCACACAGACACACTCTAAACGGGGCAATTTTGAGAATTCAATTAACTTGATCCATGTTTTTATATATATATATATATATATATATTCATTCTTTTCTTAGGTGTATGTGTTCCCTCCCACGGTAAGACAGTAGTATGCTAATTGTATGTAGTGAATTTTCTGTGTATCTGTTCAGCTATAACAGATACTTACAAAGAGGGCACAGGGTTTGTCACAGCAATTGCTCAAGGACCCACATTGATAACTTCAGTTAAACCCGCAACCTTCAGATTGACAGTCCAACACCCTAACCACTGAGCCACCATGCCCTGTAATAGAGGATTAGGTAAAGGATTAAGCAGAAGAGAATGAAAAACATTTAATTATAATTGTTTGCTTGTTCCTGCTGATTAAAGAACATAATGAAGGAGA